>VDFB02047230.1:584684679-584708008 GCA_007258455.2 Sequoia sempervirens | reverse complement strand
CCTTAGAAATCAATTTATTCTCATAAAAGTAATGGAGGCACATAAATTTGAATTATTGTAAATATCTTAATGGATCATCTCTACCATTGTTAAATTCAAAAGAATTTTCCATAATTATATTTGATGAAGGATAAGTCAAAATATCATATTCAAAAGGATTTTGGAATAGTTTGAAAGTTTCATCTTGTAATTTAACTCTTTATGCATAACTGCAAATATACCATTCTAAATTGGGTATCCTGGTAATGACATAGCTCACATAAAGTGAAATATCATGCTCAACATGTCTCATAGTCACATGTGTATGCTTCATGTCATATACGAAAATGGGAGATGGTGTGTGAATAATATATTAGATCAAGTAGTGGAACTTTATTGTCACATATACCATGTGAAAAATATAAAAGATCCTGATTTTATTCTTCAATTATTAGGTATGTCTAAATTATGTGTAAGATAGGATATATTCAAATATATGTTGTGTAGACACATATTTAGGTGCAAAGGAGGGTCTTTATTAACAAGTGGTATGTCATAATGATGAGTATAAAAGTCAATGTGATCCACTATATATTGGATACTAAAATGAGAAGACTTAAAATCATGACTATGATATGGTCCAAGGTCAATAGTAAAGGGTGAAATCACAATAGTGTGTCCTATTTTTCAGCATTTTTGGGCCACTAAATTCAACATTTAAAAAAAAAATCAACATTTTTAGTATTCAACATATTTATTCAATTATACCAAACAAACTATCAAGAATTGAAGGATGATGTAAAATAATGATTTGTGAAATTTTCTATGTAAATTCAAGATATGTATGTATGTATGTATGTATGTATGTATGTATGTATATGTATATGTATATGCATATGTATATGTATATGTATATGTATATGTATATGCATATGTATATATGTATATGTATATGCATGTATTTATATTTTAAAAATTTAAATTTCTAGTATTTTTATTAATTTTAAATCATTTTCTATTATGTTTCTATCATTAGCATTGAGTGACATTTTTACTATAAAATAAAACTTACTACAAATAAAATATCATCATGATTGCTTGTGAATAGATCATTAACTCCAATATCTAGTGCATGTATATATTATATGGTAATTTTTATTGAATGTTTATTAATCTTTAACTTTTAATTGGTAATATCAAAAATTTAAATCCATTTTATATCATAACAAATTTATCTTTACCTATTTACTAAAATTATTTTTTTCATCAAAATTAAAGAGATTGATACATGTAGTTAACTAAATTTTAATTTTTTTTACATATTTTATTATTTTTTCCAATGTCCTAAATAGATGTCATTATTTTTGTAATGAAACTATGTTGGTTATAAATTCAAAATATATATAATATCAAAAGGTATTACAAATTATACAGTTTTGAAAGATAACTCAAGGGGCTATGTGTTTACATATGAAATCTTTTCTTTAGGTGACTCTATTTGTCCCTCACACATTCAATGTGTGAAGTGGTCTATTTTATCCTCTAAGATTATAAAATATGGATATGATGTCTTTAAGATACCATTAGAGTGCCACATAAATAAATGTCTAATCTAAGAGGGTTAGATCAAACCACCTTAAAACAATTCAAATGCTACCCCTTTCTTATCCCTTCATATAGTTTTATTAAGGGGGTTTTATTTAATTCCTTTAGATTGAATCCTCTCCATAATGAGGTGTCATGGAATATCACATTAATGCTAATGGATTTGACCAAATACCCCATAGATTGAACCTAGACATGCTTTTAGTGGAATTCTCATCTATATATTTATCCTTATAAAGACTGGAAGGCCAATACCCATTATAAAGAAGCCATCACAAGGTAAGAGAGGAGGCCATTATATCTATATTTTTATTATGTTAAGACCTGAAGGGCCACTACCCATTATAAAGAAGCCAACAAGGTAAGAGAGGGAGGCCATTATGTTAGGCTTATCCTTGTTGACCTTAATTAATGGGACATACCATTATTCTTTCAATTAAAATGATCTATGTAAGCATGAAATGTATGAAAAGGATGTATAAGAAGCATGAGATGGATTAAAAACCATTGCTATCTCTTTTCAATCAAGGTGGTATCACTCAAATACATGTATCAAAGTATTATCATGCATAGAATCATAACGCGGAAGAAATAATAAAATGGTCTTACATGTAATTTTACATATTTTTATCACTAAAAATATTATACATATGTGTATTGAAGAGTGTGTAAGGAAAATCATCAAGTGAGGATTCATTGACCTCATCATAATAGATAAAGAGGTATCACCATGTTTTGATAAGATAAGTAGCATTTATAGGGTGTTGTACCCTTTACACAATGAGCCTCAGGGGCCAAAAAAGATCAGGTGCATAGAAACATAACAAAAAGCACCAAAAAAAAATACAGTAACAATAGACAAACAGTTGACAATATAAGGAACCAATAGACAAGACACAACAACAACATACTAACTAGCATTCTCCCAAATCTAAGAGAGGAGGAAAACAACATACTCCCCAACCTAGTTGGGGACTTCCTCTATAGCCTTCTTATCCATTTCATCCTTAGGAACAGTAGAAAGGGTGCCAGCCACATGGTGGACTATCTTGACAATGAATTGAGCTAGACTAGTGAACCTCTTCTTGAGTTTCTCCACCCACTCTAGTATCATGTGATGATCCTCCCATTTATCCACAGTCTTTGTGATGTCTTCATGCTCCATAGCTTGAGGGTTAGAAGACTGAGAATTCAAATTATCCTTTAGCATTTTGTTGAGGTCTGAAAAGTGGCTAGGCCCTTCAACAAATTCCTCCTCCTCTTCCTTAGTATCTTCCTCATTCCTATTTCCCTTGCTAGCAAACTGGTCCTCATAAGTAGAAATTTCATTAATATGTAATTTCTTTTTATTTTTCACCAGCCCGCCATATCTCCTAATGCTGGTATTTTCAACCCCTATCTCCAATAGCAACAACCATAGTATCCCCCTTGGAGTCTCTTCCCACTGCATTCTTTCCGTCGTTGTTAGTGGTCAACGGCTCCACTAGACCTTTCCCCTCATCTTTCACTTTTTTCTTAGTTGTAGGATTGGTGTTAGTCTTGAGGTATCACTATGTTAATTAGTAAGCATACCATCAATAAAGCACAATCCATAAGTTAGATAAAAAATAGTTATCATGAAATTATTAGAGGTAATGAAACAATGTGGAGGGGAACAAGTCATTTAACTAGTGATAGAAGAAGTGTAATCCTCATCATGTATAGGTGAAGATAATACATGTATATCATAAGTGTCCATAATTACAACATGGGATGTAGAAAGTAATCATCATTATACCCATGATCGTGTATATAAGAAGGTAAGGTATTCCAAACACATGAATATATGGACATAAGGAAAACATGACTTGTAAGCGATATATCCTTAATAGGTGTAATGTAATCTCATACATATGTGAGGAGTTATGATATCATCAATAGTCATCACTAACATATGATAAATCCTTTCTAGGCATATGTTCATCATTAAGAAGTCCTAAGACCAACATTAAACTAATCTAAAAAAAATTGAGATGTTTAAGTAAGAAAGGTCCTATAGCTAGAAACATATTGCAAGTACACTTGCAACAAAGAGAAGACCATTTATAAAAGTCCTTAAGTTTATTTTATTTTGCTAAATATTTACTTGTAACAAAATAAATTCTCTTTGGTATAATTACAAGAATCAAACAACTTAGTGTTCCTTATGTTAATATTATTATTGAGAGTGATTATTACCATCTTTGATATATTGCAATCACCAAAAAGGATAAATAAGGTGTTTTATGCCTTTTTATATTAACTCTATGGAAATTAGTTGATGTCTTGGATATCTACATGATGTGTTTAGAATCAATAAATCATCTACATTCTTGTTGTAGATCATATTAGAAGTGTGGTAGCCATTTCAAAGGCAAGTGAGTAGAGTAGAGGAATATAAACATGATATACTTATCCAATTTGGTATCAATCAATAGTATTAATTGGTGGGGTACATATTCTACTTGGAGATACAATAGTTACACTTCCTTGGGAAACAATATTCCATTTGATATATATATATATATATATATGGATAAATTTTCTATTTGTAGGAGAAATTCTTCTAGGTAATTTTTGGGTGGTCACCATGGGTATTCATTTCCAATGAATACAACTATCTACCTTCGAGAGATAATGGGTGAAATTAAGAAAATTGGAAGGAAAGGAGGATAGTAAAAGGGCTACTTGGCTTGAGAAGTACATTCTACAACTAATTCAAAGAAGTGGGTAAGGTTCTTGTGAAAAATAAGAGTAGAGTGGATGTAGAGAAGATGAGTTAAATTATAATATAGCCCCATTACAAATATTAGAAATCTCCATGTATTGGCACTAAATTAGAGAGGGATATTTAGGGTTCTCTCTAACTAAATATCGATGTGATAAATGTTAATTTCATTTTATGCTCTTTATTTTATTATTTAATTTATTTCTATTAAATAATTATTTATACAATTACAATAAAATAAATTAATATGATAATATTATTGAGAGTGATGAAAGAAGAAATAGCTTCAAAATATATTGTTGAGGTAGCTCTAGGGTTATCAACCCAAAGGTTTATGGATCAAAATCTCATTGATATATGACATGTGTATCTAATAGGAATGGACAAGAACTAATAAAATATATGGGGAAGGAAAATATGAGATGTGATAGAATCAAAACTCTTTAGAAAGCATGCCCAAAAATGTGCCATAAGAATATCAAGGATAGAGGGATGGTGTATGATGAAATAAAAGAAGTCAAAATCTGAAATGTATGCATAACTATTAATCAAGAAGTAAGACCTAAGATGATCCATAAAGTTAGTTGTCTTATGGTGGGATGATGGACTAAATTATGTATATCACTATGTGAATAGGTATAATAAATATGAACGAATCCAAACAATACAAAAATTGAAATTTAAAAATAAAATAATAATATCATATTTGAATGTAGAGCCTTAAGGTCAAACCCCAAGGGATGTAAAAACATATGAATTAACCAAAATTTAAAGGAAAATTTATTTAAACTCCTAGGTGTAATCTAAGCTAACCAAATAACATACATAAACATAAGCACAAGTATCTTATACTGATTTAATGACAACATTTGATGCATTTTTTTTGAAATTGAATGCTACAAGCATGGCTTAAATTTGATGGTTGTATGACCGTATTTAGAGATTTTTGCCGTAAAATACAATCAAAATTTTAAGAAGATTGTATCGGATGAAAGGAGAGATTTTGGATAGACTGTTAAAATTTATATAGAATTATAATGATATATATATTTGATTTATATATAATTTTACTTACACTAAGGTATATCATAATGTTTTAAGGGCACCTTTGAATAGATAACCGTCATTAAAAAAATTATTGACAGGCAAGGTCGACCGTCAAATTTAAGCCTTGGCTACAAGTATTGAAATAAATGTAATAAATAAAATTACTTAGCTTTGTGTCTGAGGAATGAACAACCTTATGTTGGCACTAAAATCTAGATGCCTTAGGATCTAAATGGAACCAGATGATACTCTATGACTTACCTTAGAATTAGAAAATATTGTTTGGGTTGTGAATGTTCAAATTAATGGATTTAGGTAAAATTTATCTTTGTGGAAATTTCTTGTATCTATAAAAATGATCTTATAATTTGCATAACTCTACTTTCTATTTTTCTTGATTTATCTTTTTTCCTCTACATTAGATTGGTGACATTTAAAAATCCTTTAAATGATTACTATTGTGTCACAAAGGGACAAGTTGTCGCAAGTCAACCCAAGAAAACTTAGACAATATATTGAGAAAAATAATCTTCAACCATCCACATGCTTTTAAGATGAATGTTGAGATCTAGCTTCATTGTAGAGAATTAATTGAAAATTTCCATTCCCTAAATGCAAATAATAGTCAAATACAAATTTTCTTCCCTAAGTGTTTCATAATGTTATAAGTATTACTATATAAATTTATGGTAACAAATCAAAGTATACAAATTAAAAATTTAGCTTCAACTAAAATAACACTTATTATTAGTTCAAGATATTCTCCACATAAATATCATCATTTAAAAGAAAAATAGTACTTAACTAATTAGAATACGAAATAATCCAAAATAGTAATTCAACTACAACCATTCTTATAATTAAAAATGAAAACTCATACCAAACACATACACTATTAAAAAATTAAAAACCTTTAACAAAATTATTTCACCCACCTCAACCAAGAGATATATGAACATAACAACTATTCATAATGTTTTTTTTCTATTTTCTTATACACTATATATATATTAACATATACTTATATGTTTAAACCCTTCGACCTGGACCAATTTAACCACATGGCTATTCTATTATTTCTTAAACCAAAATGATACCATACTTATCATTTATCTTAAACCCTAAAGCTATGGAGCTTATACAATTTATTACTTGATCACCTCCTCACCTAGATCAGTCTTTACGGAAACACCTTAAACCCTAAACTTGCTCTATCCCTAGAGCTTATTGATCTCCTCTTCACCTGGATCATAGTCCTTACCAATCATTTACCTTAAACATTAAACACCTGTGCTATCCCTAATGCTTATACAATTTATTACTTAATCACTTCTATCATCTGTCCTCCCTGGAGCTTATACAATTTATTGCGCCTCTACACCTGTGCTACCCCTGAAGCTTATAAAATTTATTGCTCTACACGTGTGCTACCTCTGAAGCTTATACAATTTATTACTTAATCACCTCTTCATCTGTGCTACCCCTGGAGCTTATACTTGCTCTTCACCTGTGCTACCCCTGGAGCTTATAAAATTTATTACTTAATCACCTCTTCACCTGGATCATAGTCCTGACCATGCAAAAGCTTATCAAGGTCATTTAATGTTTCGAACTATCTTTCTTGGCTGCCAGGTAACACATGGATGTGAAGGAGTTTTGGTGTCTACCTGTATTTTATTCTTTCCATTATTTTTTAGTATGTTTTAACCTAGGCACAGCGAAGCCATGGAAGGGCTTTGCCCCAAGCCGTTTCCTGCATCTTGGGTATCTACTCCCTCCACAAGTTGAACGAGAGATTCATGTAAATCTGATAGTTCTATTTATATCTTGTTTTGAGAATTGCGACGTATCGGCTAGTTATTTTGAAGCCTCTATTCATTGTTCATACATTAAATTTTTTTATAGATTCATGGTGTTTACAATATATTTTCAGCAAGGAAATAGATCAATTCAGATACTAGAATCAAGCAGAAACAATACAAAGATTATATTACTTCTGTTCAGAAAAAGATCAGCTGTCCCACCACAAGAAGAAAACTCAAGAAGAAAATTAGTCTCAGAACAAGAAGATTACTCAACTCACCGAGTCTAATCAACTCTCAGCGCAATCTTTCGTCATAATAAACATATGATTCTTTTTATTGTGTTTATTTGTATCTGGACAAATTTAATGCTCGCTAAACTCTTCAATTGAGGCCTTGAAACGTTTTTTCCGCAACGCGTAAACTGCACAGACATGAACAACACCCTCAAGAAAAAACAGTTAGAAATTCTTCATGGAAAGAGCTTTCTACCAAAATAATGCAAAACCTTTTCCAGGAAATGTAAATGATATTATAGCAAGTTAAATACAAAGTATATTTTATCTTTATTTAGATCGTTTAAAAATCTTTTTTTCTTTTAATTCATAATTTCATTCAAAAACATCTATCTAATTAAAAACAAAATAATAATTATTAATCTAAAAAGCACATAAATACCTAGGTCAGATCCACTCTGAGAAATCGGATCATGCTCCCCGGTGACTATTTCTTGTCTAAATCAACTGTAACCGTCACAACTCCGTGTAAAGCGCTCAGGCATTCCTGTATATCTTCTTTATGGGATTCCTTGTATGTTCCCTGAACCATGAGCTTTGTTGTCCGCATGGTGGCTTTCTGTGAAAAAAACATTCACACACACAGCGACGAAGTATGAGACGATAAGACCAAAAACCCTAAACCTTGTTTACTGCAGAGTCGCAGACTCAAACCGTGTCTTCGTAGTGGCATTGATCTGATGAGAAAGAACGATTACAGACAAAGCAATTAATCTTATGAGAAAGAAGGAAAACAAAAAAGGCAGTTAATCTGACGAGAGAAAAGGATTACAGAAAAAAGCGGTTAAATCATAGTACTTCAAGTATTATAAACTTTTCTAAACCCTCAGATAGCAGAAGATTGTGAAGCTGTATCAACATACAAAGATTGTATTCCAAAGAAATAGATCAAAATTCATCGATCGTTTCAGAATTTTTGTTAGAAATAAGGTTAAGGCTAATATTAGGAATCCAATATTCAACAAGGTAATGGTAGATGAATATCTATTATTGGCACATACACCTAGCACTTGTGGGACTCTTATACATATTTTTCTTGTAACCATAGTTATTAAAGAAATGAAATTTAGAAGAAAAGAATAAATATAATATTGTTCAATTTATTGTTGTTCATAAGTAATTCTTATTAATAATGAATATTATTTTTAAAAATTCATATAATCAAGAATTAGGTTTACTATTAATCTTATCATAACAACAATTTTATAATTAAAAATTTGAATGGTAGAACGCTCTATAAACTCAAAGTTCAAGAAGTGGAACACTCTAAGAGTTAATACAAACACTACTATAATTAAAAATTTGAATATAAAACACTCCATAGGATTATGGGAAAAACGATCTTTGGCACTCTGAATGGCCAAGCAAAAGTCAAAAAAAAGAAAACGAAGGATGGCACCATCAGAGGAAGAGGATATGCAAAGGACTTGTGGACCAAGGAGTTGGAAACATTAACAAAAGAATGGGATTTGATTAATAGTAAAAAGGATTAATGTTTTGTTGTTTCTTGTTTGGGGCCTGCATGTCTAATCGGTTATTTGGCCTGTGTGCCACCTCGTTTTTAGTTTCCTTTTGTTTCTTTTGTTGCTTCATATTGCTATTTTGTTGTTTCTTGCTTTTGTTTGAACTTTCAGTTGGTCTGTTGGGCTTGGTGGCCTGTTGTTTTGTGGATGTGTTGTGGTTGAACTTTTGGGCTTTTTGACTTGTTTTTTTTTTTATGGTATTGTGTTTGGAATCAGGACCGTAACCCCTTTTTTTATAATAAAAAACATTTATAATTATGTTTTCAAATTTTAAAATAATAATTAATAAGCTATCATTATGTTTTATATAATTTACTATTAGTTAGATATACATTTTATAAAGATTCTATTTTTAATTCTATTTATATAATATTAATTATAATCCTAAACTTAACTATAAAAAATATTTATAGCATTTATAATTTATAATAAAAATAATAATAAATGATTAAAGAATTTATAAGATTATAATTAATAATACATAAATTTAATTTAAATATTATAATATCACAATAATTATAATTATCAATTATGTTTATCATTAATTTGATTATTAACATTTACTTTTTGGGTTAGGATTAGGGTTAGAGTTAGAGTTAGAATTAGGGTAAGGTTAGAGTTACTAATAGAGTTAGCATTAAGGTTACAAAAAAGTGTTAGAATTAGCAATATGATTAGAATTAGGGTTAAGGTTAGGGTTAGGGATACAATTAGGATTAGAGTTAGGATGAAGGTTATCATTAGGGTTAGGATAAAGGTTGGGGTTAGAATTAGAGTTAGGATTAGGGTTATTTGTAGAACTAGAGTGAAAGAGTTGGGGTTATAATTATGGTTAGGGTTAGAATCAAGCTTACAATTATGGTTAGGGTTAGGCTTATAGTTAGAATTAGGGTTAGAGTTGAAATTATAGTTAGTGTTAGATTAAGTATTAAGTTTATGGTTAAAATCAGAACTATAGTTACAATTAGAATTAGGGATAATCATAGCTTTAATTCTATACTAATCATTATTATTATACTTAATTAATTTTAAGCATAATTGTAACCCTAATTGTACATATACTTGTAACCATAACTATAATACTTTTTAAACATGAATAATGAAAGTAATTTTATATAAAGTATTTGAACATGTAAATAATATATGTATTTTTTTTAAAAATAGTAGTATGTAGATTATCTATAGATAATCAAATCAACAAATAAGAAGTTAAATTTCTCAAGTACAATAACATTGGATTGAAAACCTATTTTTCCCTCTTAATCAAAACATTGGATTGAAAACTCTACCACTAATTTTGATCACCAAGTATTTATTATATTTAGAAACATGATGAGAAATATAAAACATAAATGATGTTTTATTATGTTCAACATTTTTATTTATTTTCAACTATAATATATTTTGGTTTTTTTTGTATTACTTTGCTATGCATAGTATAATCTACCCATTATGCCTTGATGTGCTTTATATACTATTTAATAGATGATTTTTTTATGTACAATACTTTTAACGGGCCATCGTGTATATTATATTATAAACTTTCATAGTCATTGGAGAAAATTTCAAATTTCCACTTAATAAGTTGTCTCCCTTTTTTATCTTTCACAATGGTCACATATGAATAGTGGTATTAATATTAAGCCTTCTAGAGACCTGACATGAGATATAACCATAAATATCAATCATGTTCTTTATTTTTGGTGTATATAAATAATGGCTCTTGAAAAAGATGAACCCTTTCATTTGTATGTGAAGTACCTAAATCTACACATGAAACCATCTTAAACACTCATTAGTGGGGTTAGTTTAAACATGCAAATATAATAATACCTCTATGAAATAACAATATCAATACTCAAGAAATGCAACAAATAACAAGAAGGATCAAAAAGACATTCCAAAAGCAAGAAAAAGTACCTATTCCATATTGGATTGGTGTCAAATGTGCCAATGACCCTTTCCCAATCCTTGCCAAAAAAACTGAAATGATTCAATGCACTATGATGAAGAGCAAAATTAGTTCTCAAACCAAGAGAGTAACTTTGCATAAAAGTTGTAGATGATTTGATGAAGATTAAGCCCTCTATTTATAGATTTATCTTGATGAGAGAATGGCCAAATGGATGAATGTGAGACTAAACATAAACCAATGAAAAGAGGCCACTTGTCAACTTGCCATAGGTTGAGGAATGTGCAAGTTTTGGACAATGTGCCCAAGAGAGGGAGTTTCAAATTCAAATTTGTGAAATAAATGTTGAGAGGGGGACATGAAAATGAGAAGTTAATGCAATGTTGGAAGGGACAAGTCAACTTTTCATCATTTTCAAACTTGAGGGAATATTCCATCTTTATGCCAAGTTGAAAGAAAATAAGGATTTTAATAAATGAATAAATTGATTTATTTGTGCAAGTGGGAATAGCTAGAGGATGTGATGGGTGGTTAGGTTAGGTTAATCAGGATTAGATTAGCTTAATGATGATTAGGTGAGTTTGACCCCTTTGACTTGAATATTTGGATTTATTTAAATCAAGAGGAATGTAAAATGCATTTGGGATTTAATTAAATAAATGTTTGATTTATTTAATTAAAAGGATGATGCCAGATAAAGGTTAATTAATGAAATGTTAGGATTTGATTGATTTATTTAAATGATGTAATGATGAAGTGGATTTATTTAATTTGAAGGATGAAATGAAGGTTATTTGATTAAACTATTGGATTGAAATGTATGCATATTTTGTGTGTCTACATTTTGCCCCTCTTTGAAGCAATGTACTTGTTGCATTAGTTCAAAGAATAAACTTGCTGCAATCAAAATTCAAAATTTTTTTGATTTTTTCGGTTGCCCCAGCGGGAAGAAGTACATTGGTACATTGCCCCCTCGAGAGATCGAGCAAAAATATTCAATTTGAGGGTCGATCTCACGATAAAGAGGTTCAAAATGGATGGTTATGGATGTTGATGCAAATGAGATGATTTTGAGATGATTAGAATAACAAATCTATATTATCTTAAACAACTTAAATGATGATATGATGTGAGATGGATGAGATTGATGATGTGATATGCCATGATTATGCAAATGGATGATTTATGAGATGCTTAGACTAAGGATCTATATTATGATGATGATATGCTGTGATTATGCAAATATATGATTTATGCAAATGTGATGATTTATGAGATGCTTAGACTAACAGATCTATATTATGATGATGATTATGCATGTGAGATGATATGCAGAATACTGATGGTTTGTGGATGTAGGATGGATGCACTGGTGATTATGATTAACTATTCATGCTGTGATGTTAATGCGGAAAAGAAGACATTAGATGATGACAAGAGGATCCAACAAGCCAACTTTATGAGATATGATGATGATGAAATGATGATGAGAAATGGATGATTTGCTTATCAAGGATTGGGATTTTAAAAGGGTCACTTATCTTATGTTTGATAACACACATAAGCATGATGCATCAAGGTATAAAGGACCAGGATGGCTTTGTACTTAGTGTGTTGGAATTTGACTCGACAGATAGACAGGAGTATTCTTGTTCACACTTGACATACAGAAACCTTGCTAGGATGCACTTTAGAAGTTTCAAACACCTCGGACCAAAACATAGAAAGGTATAACCTATCAATACAATAGTCAACAAGTTGGCCAAAACATCCTCTATACATATCTAACAAAGCAAGTATTCACCAAGTTATTTTACAAGAAACGTCCAACAAGCATAGCAAACAAAATGATAATGATCGTTGCCCCATTCCTATCTCTCTAAATCCTTCATTCAGATATCATCGAGAGGTCCTTGGACTGAGTGCAATAAGATAAGTCAAAAGACAAAGATAAAGCACACAAACAAGTTGATGTTCTTCAATACCGCTAACCAAAAGGGAATGTGTTTTTAACGATAAGAACTGAAACTATTGCCAAAAGATAATGCCCATTGTAGGAAGGATACATCCTAGGACATGTTAGTGGATGGCGGCACGTCATTTCATTTATCCAAAGTGCTCTTTCTGATAAATAATGCCCCTTGTAGGAAGGATACATCATAGGACATGATGTTATCGGGTGATTGATATGGGACTATTTAGATGATGGACTATCGACATGAAGAATTGACTAACTTACTTACGTATTGACTTAGACCTGAGACTTGATGTTTTTAAGTTTTACTTTTAACCTGCTAGACTTGTTTCTAACTGTTTCACCAAAGGTTGAGGATGATGATCAATTTATTATGGGTGGTGTTATTGCGGGTGCAAGCGAGATGAGACAAATGGATTTTTTCAAATATTTGGATGTTTTTGATGTTTTGCAATGTTTTGAGGCTATTTTTGGTATTTTCAAGATTTTACAAATGTTTTGATTTTCAAAATTTCAAATGTTTTTTGGGATTTTATGAGATTTTGACCAAGAGACTAACCTAAAGACCTATCATAGGGGCCTTGGGGGCTGATCAACAGATTAGCCTTGCCTACGTTATACACGAGACCATGTAGTTACTGACTTGCCGATTTATAGATGAAGATATACATGAAGTAATGGAGTTTATTATAATGACTTCTTAAAGATACGAGTGTCTTGGGGATGATCAAAGATCAACCTTGCCCACGTTCAAGCTTCGAGAGGCGATGTAGTTATTGTGACTTCGACCGATTTAGATGAAGATATACATGATGAATCGGTTTATTATGGCGGACTCCTAAAGGACTGACCTAAGTGTCTCGGGGGATGATCAAAGATCAGCCTTGCCTACGTTCAAGCTTAGAGACAACGTAGTTCGAATGACGACTTGATCGATTTATAGATGAAGATATACATGATGAGATGTTAGTTTATTATGACGGACTTCTAAAGGACTGACCTAAGTGTCTCAGGGGATGATCAAAGATCAACCTTGCCTATGTTCAAGCTCAGAGATGACATAGTTTGACAAGATGACTCTGTTTTTGACTCTCTTTTTTTGAATGATTTTTTGACCTATTTTTGGATTTTGATGTTTTGAATGTTTTTGGATTTTGTGCTTTTTCGATGTTTTTGGATTTTTTGATATTCTGATGTTTTTGGATTTTTTGATATTTTGATGTTTTTGGATTTTATGATTTGAGGACTTTAAGAATATATACGAATCCGATCCAATGAGAACATGCCCCCAGCGTGATGCACTAGACTACTCTCATAAAGGCAGGACAAACTGACCTTAAGGATACGAAAGCAGGACCAAGCTATGGTGCGAATGAGAGTGGATGAGTGATGGATGGAGACCTAAATGTGATGGATGATTGAAGCGAAGTGGATGGATGATGTAGAACAAGCCATAAAGATCCTGGTGGATGGGAAGTGCTTATTTACACAAGGCGCCTATTTGCCAGGTTTTCACTAAGGTACTTGCCCAAAGTGCCACCAAAGTGGTTTTCACTATAGGATGATTTTTTTCTTTACTATTTTTTATCCTTTTTCTGATGTTTTTAGATTTTTTTTTTCTTTTTTTTTTTGTTGTCACCAAGATGCCTGTTTGCCAAGTTTTCGCCAAGGTAACCATTTTTTTCAGGACATTTTCTAATTTTTTGAATTTTTGGTTCTATACCTTGAAAGATTTAGGTATAAAACTTTTTGAGATGAGATTTATTCATGGGCTCTTGCAGAGGTTCCCCTTCAGGTGTTGATAACTGATATGCCCTTGACTTGTAACTTGTTTTTATGACGAATGGTCCTAACCAATTAGGTTCGAAGTTGCCTTTGCTGCTTGGGTTTGGGAATTTTTTTCTGATTTTCTTTTAAGACCATCTCTCCAACTTGGAAAGTCCTACTTCTGATTTTCTTATTGTCGCTCTGTTTGAGTCTATTTTGATAGACTTAAAAATGATTCAAAGCATCTATACGTCTCTCATCTAGTAGCTCTAGCTCATTTAGTCTTGATACTCTATATTTTTCATTTGTGATGAGGTTTTGCAGTGATATCCTGAGGGATGGGAGCTCGATCCCTATGGGGAGTACTGCTTCTGATCTGTAGACCAAGGAGAAGGGGGTGGTGCCAGTGGGTGTGCGGATGCTGGTTTGATAAGCCCAGAGGGCGGGATTAAACTGCAGATGCCAGTCATGACCTGTGGCATTGACTGTTTTCTTGAGGATTTCTAGAATGGTTTTGTTTGTAGCTTATGCTTGGCCATTGCCTTGGGGATAGTACGGGGTGGAGAAGCAATGTTGAATTTTGAATTTTTTGCATAAGTCACAGACGTCTTTATTTTTGAATGGTGTCCCATTTTATGAGATAATGGCTTGTGGGACACCATAGCGGCAAATGAGATAGTTCGAGATGAACTTAGAAATATGCTTCCCAGTTATTTACGTCATGGGTATGGCTTCTACCCACTTAGTAAAGTACTCTATTGCGGTTATGATGAATTTGTGGTTGTTAGATGAAGTGGGTGTGATTTTCCCAATGAGATCGAGTCCCCACTGCAAAATGGCCATGGCGTGACGATAGGATGAAGCTCTTGAGCTGGAGCATGGATGAGGTCCCCATGCTGCTAACATTATAGACACTTTCTAGCATGATCATTTGCTTCTCTTTCCATTCTAGGCCAATAATACCCCATCCTCAGCAGTTTCTTAGTGATGGTCATTCCACTCGAGTGTGAACCATAGATACCATTATGTACTTCAGTTAGAGCAGTTAATGCCTCCTCAGCATTTAGGTAGCATAGTAGGGTTCCTTCTATGCTTCTACGATATAGTGTATCTCCTAGGATGATGAATCTAGATGCCTTTTTAAAGAAGGTTCACTTTAGGTTTGAGGGTAAATCGGCAGGTGTGACTCCTATGCGAAGGTATGTATAGATGTCATGGTACCAAGGATCACTGGGACCAACGATTTCACACACAAATTCTGATTCTGGTACCTCAAATGTAGGAACGAGAAGCTGCTCTATCAGAAATTCATATTTTGGAACACTGTTGGGGATGTCCAGTAGGGACCCAATTGTTGTCATGGCATCTGCTGCTCTGTTGTTGGCTCTAGGAATCTGCTCAAATGTGATTTCGATGAAGGATTCCTTTAGAGTCTCCACCAATTTCTTGTATGGAGTGAGCTTGTCGTCCTTGGTCTGATATTCATCATTGACTTTATTTATGATCAATTGGGAGTCTCCATACACTTTGAGAGCCATGATGTTCCACTACATTGCTATTCTGAGACCTATCATTAAGGCCTCGTATTTTGCAATGTTATTAGTTTAGGGAAATGCCAGTTTGTATGACCTTGGTATGCAATCCCCTTGTGGGGTGATGAAGAAAACACCAGCTCCTAATCCATGTTGTGTGTATGAACCATCAAAGTATAGTTTCCAATGGTCAGCTATGTTGTGATTAAAAATGGATTCATCTGGAAACTTTGAGACAAGAGGATTCTCAGAATAGATAGGTGCTTCTGCCAGTTAGTCTGCGATGACTTGTCCCTTGATCGCTTTCCTCTCCATATATTCAATGTCGTATTCTGACAGTATCATCACCCATTTTTCCATTCTTCTTGTGAGCATTGCTTTTGATAGTAGATACTTGAGAGGGTCAATTTTGGTGATGAGCTTTATTTTGTGTGCCAACATGTAATGTTTGAATTTTTGAGATGCAAACACTACTATGAGACATGCTTTCTCGATGAATGAATAGTTTAGGTCATGACCAACCATTGTCTTGCTGATGTAATAAATAGCCCTCTCCGTTCTGTTTTCGTCATGCTAAGCTAGGAGAGCTCCAAGGGCTGCTACTGTTGCTGACACGTATAGAATCAATGGCTTTCTTGGGATGGGTGGCATTAAGACTGGTGGTGTCAGTAGATATTCCTTGATTTTTTTAAATTCCTCTTCGCACTTGGTATCTCATTTCTACACTACTCCCTTGTGGAGTAGGTGAGAGTATGGGTTCTATTTTTCTGCCAATTGTGCTATGAATCTTCTAATGGATTGGAGTCTTCCTTGTAGACCTTTTAGTTTCTTTAATGTTTTTGGTGCCTCCATCTCGAGGATTGCTATTGCTTTTGCTGGATCCACCTCGATGCCCCTCATTGACACTATGTATCCTAGTAATTTTCCTGATTGTACACCGAATACACACTTCTTAAGGTTTAGTCTGACCTTATACTCCTCCAGCCTGTCAAAGATGGCACTTAGGGTTGCTATGTGATCTTTTCTCTTTCTAGACTTAGCTAAAATGTCGTCAACATAGTCTTCGACTATCTTATGAATCATGTCGTGGAATATCAATGTCATGTCCCTTTGATATGTTGCTCCTGCATTTTTTAAGCCGAATGGCATCATGTTCCAATAGTATGTCCCCCATGGACAAGTGAAAGCCATCTTATGTTGGTCCTCCTTAGCTATCATGATCTGATTGTACCCTGAGAATCTGTCCATTAGTGACAACATCTCATGTCCCGTTGTCATGTCTACTATCATGTCGATATTGGGAAGCGGGAAGTCATCTTTTGGACATGCCTTGTTCAAATCTCTGAAATCTGTATAGATTCTAATGGCTCCATTAGGCTTTGAAACATGTACCAAGTTTGATACCCATTCCGGATAATCTATTGGTTGAATGAATCCTACATCTAGCAACTTTTTTAGCTCCATTTTGACCAATAAAGCGATTTGAGGATGTATTTTTTGAAGCTTTTGTCTGATAGACTTTGCTTCTAGATACACTGCTAAGTGGTGAACCATGGTCTTTGGATCAAGTCTTGGCATATCAGCATAACTCCATGTGAAGTTTATTTGTCTTTCCCTTAAGAAGGCTACTAGGAGCTCTTTCTCTTCTAATAGTAGTGATTCCGCATAGAATGTGATATGCGGGGTCTCCTCTATTCCTAGGTTGACCGGATTGCATTTTTCAGCCAAGACTGCTGACTTTTCCTGATGAATAGCTCTTAAAGGAAGATTGAATCCCCCATCCTCAGGTGCCTCAGAGAGGTTTTCACCGTTGGTTGTGTCCTTTATTTTTACTTTTTTCTTGTCATAGAGTGCCACAGTGTGGTTTTCACTCAAGGACTTGGATATTATTCTTAATTTCTCAATTTTGTGACTGAAGGATTCAATTATTTCCCCATAATAGGCATGTGTGTCCAACTCCATTATAAACCCTACTTTGTGATCCCCATCTGGAATGTTGTCTCGGAATCCCATGAATTCTGAGAGCGCCTCATCATTTTTGAATGTATCGAGAATCGGTGGTCCTTGTTGGTCATAGTCAATGAGTTGGGAATATACTAGGTGGATCTCATGATTTTGATGGTCTATTTCAAAGGAAAGGGTGCTAATCATGCAAAGAGTGGTATCTTCGAATAGCCTAGATAGATTGGATATGGGGTCCTCATCATTGCTACTACTACATACATCAGTTATATCAAAGGTATAGTTATCTAGAACATGACTTGTGGATACTGGTAATCGTAGTTCTACTGCAGTTGGCTGACGAGGTTTATTAACTGCTCTAACCATAGGACTTCGGCCACGTATGGTTATACTCAGAGGGGTACATCCAATGCCAAGATTTTTTATCAGTCGCGTCTCTGGCATGATAGGTATTATGAGCCCATTGTCATTTTGTCCCAATCTTTGATTTCTATCGTAGCCCATTGCGAGCATCATTTTGCAGACCCTTGCTTCTGTTATCCATTGGTAATTCTGGTACTGGTCTTTCATCTTGATATAGCATATGTGATACATCTTCCTTAATAACCTCCTAGCCAAGGTCTCCCCAGCTTGTGAATTCAAGATAGTCTTCAGAAGACGTTTGTGGTGTGGAAGCTTGGTTTTCTTGTGGACGTCCCCGTGATCTAGGAGATTGTGGTAACTCTCCTACCAGAAAAGCATTGTTAGGGAGCTTGTAGCTTCCCCAACTATTATCCTGGATGATGAGCTTGATGTTAGAGATGGTGGGAATGGTGGGAGTGGCAGGTGTCTCTGTCGCAGAAGTGGACGCAAGAGTGGTGAGGTCGATGTATGGTGTGGATGGACCCTCATCATTTTTTGGTACTTGGGGGATTTTGTAATACTTTGCTTCAATATTTTTGCAATATGAGAAAGGTTCAGGATCTCCATGGATGGTAAATTCTTGTCCATTATGTGTAAATTTCACACATTGGTGGAAGGTTGATGCTACCGCTTTCATTGCATGGATCCATGGACGTCCTAGGAGGATGTTATATGGAAAGTCAAGGTCCAAGACCTGACAAGTGGTTTCCTTGATGGTGGGACCTACTTGAATAGGGAGTTTGATTGTGGCCTGAGACACTCTTTCTTGGTCATCGTATGCTCTGATCATGATACCCTTCCCTTTGTCAATAGAATCTTCTGATATTTTCAACTGCTTGATGAGGCTGAGAGAACAGATATTTAAACTTGCACCTCCATCCACCAAGACCCTTTTGACTTTGCTCTTGTGTACTATGGATTCCAAGTGAAGTGCACAATTGTGAGATGGTTGGGCGGGGAAGTCCTCGTCAGAGAATGTAAGGAGATTAAGCGTAATGATATTTCTGACCATAGCTTGGAATTGCTCCGCATCAAGGTCTGCGGGGACAGTGGATGAGGCCAACGCTTCTTCAAGAATTTTCCTATGGGAAGATGAGATTTTTAGCAACTCCATTATGGAGATTTTCACTGGTGTTCTCTTGAGTTGATCTAGGAAATTATAGCCATTTGGAACAAATCTAGATGCAGGGGCTTTGTTTGGCTAGGATGATCCTGCGATGGTTACTTTTCTGCCTCTTGTGGTGATTCCACAATCTTCGGTATAGGTGCCCTTGATGGTGATGACCATGCAGTTTTCATCTAGGGAGGTGACGAATGTTTCATACACATGATTCATGTTTGAGTGGGTTCCTTTCCCTTTATCATTTTTATTCCCTTTGTTGGCATGATTCAGCGTTGGATTCGTATATATCTTAAGATCTTGATTTCCTGTAGGTTGCTCCACATTTATGATTCTTTTATCGATGAGATCTTGGATGATGTTTTTTAGTCTTGTGCAACTATTTGTTGTATGGCCTTTGATTTTATGGAATTCACAAAGTTTATTTTCATTATACCAAGGAGGTTTCACATCCGGTTCTTGGTAATTTTCAAAGGTAGGAACCTGTATGAGTTTTTCGTCTATCAGCTTTTTCATGATGACTTCTAATGGTTCCCCCAAAGCAGTGTACTTTCGCTTGTGATAATTCTTGCATTGGGATGGTCCTCTTTGCTCATTGAGATTATTGATTGTTGGATTGTTGGTTGGTTGGTGTGTTATGTGATGATTGTTTTGGTGTTGTGTTTGGATTTGTGGTGTGGGTGTATGTTGACGAGGAGCACTAATGACCACCTTGGCATCAAAAACACCATCATTAGTAATGTTTTTGTTCCTTTCCCACGTGCAAGGTTTATCATTGTAATTGGATGGTGGTCGGTTGTGTTGTTGTTCGGGGTATGATGTTGATTCCACAGGTTGAGTCATAAGGGCTCTTTTGATGCTGAGCGCCTTGGGGATCAATTGATCATATGTGGTGATGCCCTGAACCTTGAGATGAAATGCCAAATGACCTTCAAGGTTGGCTATGATGGTGTAAAATTTTTCTTCTGGCATGGTCCACTTGCTCCGATTGGCCTTGGATCGCCATCGTTGTAGGAATGAAGCAAAAGATTCACCCTTCCTTGTTTCAGAGCTGAGAGTTCTTCTAGACTAACATCCATTACAATTTTGCATGCGTAGTTCTTAATGAATGCGTCTATAATTTCTTGAAATGTTCTAATGCTTGAAGGTAGGCGAGAGAACCATTCCATAGTGTGGCCTGCCAAACTCCTAGGGAATAGCCGCATCAGATAAGTATCATCATATGTGACTTCCATGCAATGAACCTGGAATTCCCTGATGTGATCTTTAGGGTTTCTCGTCCCTTGATATTTGTCAAATTTGGGGATTTCAAATCCCTTGGGGAATGGTTTCATCACTAAGCTCCTATCAAATGGATAGGGACACAAGTTGCTTGGTGTTTTCATTGTTCGCCCTGATTGAAGATCAAGCACTTGTTGCGAGAGCAACTTGATTTGTGTCGTTACATCGTTTTGCGGATCAAGGGGTGGGATGAAAGTCTTTTGAGGTGTTTCGATTGTGGGTTGGATGGGTGGGTTGGTCGGTGTGTTGTTTGATGGTATTTGTATGTTTTGTCGAGTGAGGTAGGCTTCCACCTACTTTTGTATGAACAACTCCTGTTGTTGATCTTGTTGTTGTTGCGCTAAGATTTGTGCTTGTTGTTGCACTTGTTGTTGTTCCAACAATGCTTGTTGTTGTGCTTGACGTTGTTCCAACAACACTTGTTTTTGGTCTGCCAATTCTACTGCTTCTTGCTACTCTTGATATAGCTTTATTGCTTGCTGATATGCTTGAAATTGCACTGCTTGTCTTTGTGTAAGAAGTTTTGCTTGATATTGGGATTGTTGTGCCTAATATTGAGCTTGCGCTTGAGCTTGCACTTGTGTGGCTTGTGCTTGTGCTGCTTGTTGTTGCAATAGAAGTTGTGCTTGAGCAGTCTTTTGTGCTTGCAATGCTTGTGCAACTTGTTGTTGTTGTTGTTGCAATAAATCTTGGGCTTGCGCAGCTTGTTGCACTTGTAATGTAGCTTGTGCAGCTTGGATAGCTTGCTCAACTTGAGTAGCTTGCTGAGCAGCTAGGTGTACGACTTTTTGTTTTTGCACTTGTTGGAATCCCCTTTGAAAAGCAGCTTGCAATGCTGCGTTGTATTGGCTTGATGTGGTGGAAGTTGGTGGTGGTGGGGGTGATGGTGGATTCAAAATGGCATTTGTGGTAGTGGTGAGAGGTGATGTCGCGTTGATTATTTGATTGGTGGATGGTGTTGTTGATGTGGTGATTTGAGTGATAAGTGGCGTCATTGATGTGATTGGTCCTTGAGATACCATGCTTTATGATGTTATGGGGGTGTTTGATGATGTTGCAATTGCTTGTGTGTTTGTTGTCTGTTGTTGTGATGTCGACGACAAGTTTTGAGCATTTGACATAATGCTTTGGTTGACATTTGGGATGTTGTTTTGATCGATACTTGGTAAAGGGGGAAGCCCTAAGATAAGGAGTGGTGTAGATGATAATGGCAATGGTGGAAGTGGTGGAAATGTAAGGGGTGTGAGTTGTTGTGAAAATCTTGTGGTGCCGAAAATACCACTAGGTGTAAACATATCTCCTTCCTCTTCTGAATTTGTGAGAGGTGTTTGAGGTGTTGCGTAAAAAAATGATGATGGATCATGATGGAATGTGAGAGGAACATTTTTTGTGTAATGGATTTTGGGGTATGTTTTGTTCCAATACGGTGTTTGCATCCAAGTTTTGATTATTAACAAGGGGGTGTGTTTGAATAGCATTGAGAAATGCATTTCCCTTATTAAAATTGGGTTGGGTTGGAGCAAGCGATGTCATGATCTGCGGAATGTTTTGCATGATGTTTTGGGATGGGGGTGTAGATGAGATGGGAATGGTGGATGAGATTTGAGGAAATTATGTCTCCACTATGGTATTCATGTCAAAATCTGAAGGTAACTTAGCTTCTTGTTTTGCTAATTCAAGCATGTATAACGAAGGGTTGAGCCTAATCATGATGTTGATGATTTTATGGTTTTCTAGATTTTGAAACATTTCAGTCATGAGTCATTCCAAAGGTAAGATATTCTCCTTGGTTTTCCTCTTGCAGATTTTGTGATGATGTCGGAAGGTTAAATGTGAGAGTTCCAGACCCAATGGGATTCATTTCAGGAGTGGTTTGACTTAAATCACTTGAGTGGGTGTTTCTTTGTTGGCTTCCATGCTCTTCTTGTATTGAGATTTGGTTTGAACCATAAAACAAGGATCAATTTTTAGAATGGCAGATGAATCTCTTGATTCTTTGTATTGATCTTTATTTTATGTCTCAAAGAGAAAAAATTTAGGATATCTTGAGGATCGAAAGGTGATATGATGATGATGTAAAAGATGAATGATGTGGATGTTATGATCTTTTGGTAAGTCTTGAAGGAGATACTAGGCTTTTGGGACTTTCGGATATGTTTCGGATTTTGATTTTGATTTTCCCTTGGGATTTGTCCTTGATTGATTTTTATTTTGATTTGGATTTTGAAAAAATAGACCCTAGGATGTTTGGATGATTATCTCAGGGATAGATTTGATCAAAGGATGATAATCTGAATATGTGCGGGGAGAAGGATGCATCTACCCACACTTATCCAAACAAGATGATAGTTTCACTAGGCATATGAAGAAGGATTCATCT
>VDFB02047230.1:584497659-584684579 GCA_007258455.2 Sequoia sempervirens | reverse complement strand
TTTTTAAAGAATTTGAATGCTTGAAAGGGTCCGTTGGCGTAGCCTTATAAATTTGCCTGCTAGCAAAATATCTAACCCAGCGGCCAATTTTTATTGATGAGGCTCAAATTCACCTTGTATTCAGGAATAATACCCCCAAAGTGAATATTATGTTGGGTTAGTGATACAAACAAGAACCCCCCATGGATGTGACGTTCAATCCATTGTATATTTATACACATAAATGTTTCCATTCATTCCAACATGATTCTTGCGATGAGTGATCCACAATTCATGCCCTTTAATGATTTGACTTAGGTTAACACCAAGAGAGAGCTCAACTCGAACAGATTAAACTCTCTTCATCACTTGAAGCCCCCTTCACCAACCCAAAACATGCATGTGTATATGTATATATGTATGTGTATGTGGACACACACACACACCCTATAGGCCTTCATACTTTTACCAATGTGGTTCTTGTAACTGTATTGATCCAAGTATTGCTTAGATACACCCTTATTTTTTAATTATCTTGAGTCATGTCCAAATAGATCTAGGGTATGAGAGTGCCATAATTGGGACGTATTTAGTTAGGACCTCGGGTACCAAAGTCGTACCCAAGGTGTACTGACCATCAAACAACAATTACAAGAAATTCATGAAAAGACATTGATGAGAAACTTAAACATATAGTAAACTCTAAAAAATAAAATAACTAGCCAAATCTAAACTCTAAGGCAAAAGCCACATAGAAGAGTATTGAGAGTGGCAATGCCATTGGCCAGATTGCACCAAGTTTTAAGAAACTAATTACTGATTTCGATGCTCAAAGATGAACAGTTGCTCAATCTCCAAAGTTGGGTTTTGAAAATAAATTGCCAAGAATGAATTTTCTTTTGCAAGCTCTCTTTTCTATACCCTTTTTTAATGTTTGAAATATTATATTTCATTTCCCTCTCAAAGTAGCATCTTTTGGAGGCAAATCCTCCATTGTACCAGATACTCTTTGATACTTCTACTTTACAATCTTCTCTCCCTAACATCTAGAATAGTTTCTGCTATCAAAAATTCAAAATCAATTTACCTTCCTCGTCGAACAGTGGTAGCTCAGAAGAAGGTGAAATATGCTGCCTAAGTGTCTTCTTGAGGCACAAAATATGAAACAGATTGTGGATCTTGTTGTGCTCTGGCAGCTCTAACTCATAAGCAACCTCCTATCCTCCTCACAACCTTGTATGGCCCATAATATTGTGGTTTCAACTTCTCTGCTCCACTCTCCTTCAAGGAAGACTTCTTATAGAACCACAAGAAAATGAAGTCAACAACCTCAAAATATCTATCCAATTTGTGTTTATCTGCATAGAGTTTTTGTTGGTTTTGTGCCTACTAGAGATTTTTCTTAAGTGACTTCAGGATATTTTGACTCTCTTGGACTCAATCCTTGGCCTTTAGAACCATGCTATCAGCAATGACTAAGTACACAAAAGATGTGACATCATACCCAAACAAAGATTTGAAAGGAGTCATGCTGATACTCATGTGATATGTGGTATTGTAGCGGTGCTCACCTAAATATAACCACTTGATCCAAGCCTTCTACAACCCTGCCATATAGTTCCTCAAATACCCTTCTACCCACTTATTAACGATCTCAGTTTGTCCATATGTCTGTGGGTGGTAACTAGTGCTTGGGGTTAACTTTATGCCTATCAATTTGAAAAGCTCCTCCCAAAACATATTGAGAAATCTGTTATCCCAATCATTGACAATGTTCCTAGATAGACCATGGAGTTTAAACACCTCTTTGAAAAACAACTTTGCAACTTGAGGTGTCTTAAACTTAGAAGATACAGCATAGAAATGGGCATACTTGGTCAATCTGTCCACTACAACAAAGATACAATCCTTAACCTATACCCATGGAAGACTAGTGATGAAATCTATAGATATGCTTTCCTATTTCGACTCAGGAATAGGTAGGGGCTGCAATAGTCCTATTGGAAAAGTATGTTCTGACTTAATTTTTTGACAAGTCAGACACTCCCTAACATGCCTCAAGATATTCTCTTTGAGTACTTTCCATGTGAACATCTCCTTGATCTGCTTGTAGGTCTTAAAAGTAGCCAAGATGTCTTGCTAATGGTGTGTTGGGGACAACTCTCAATATATTCTCCTTCATCTTACATTCTGCAACAAGGTAGATCCTATCCTTGCACAAATTAAGGTCATCCATTACCCTATACCTGTCATGTTGCACCTTCCCTTCCATTGCGTCACAAACAAATGCATTCTTGGAATATTCAACCAAGAGATGAGCCTTCCAATTTGCTAATATCTCTATCATTGATCACAAGGTTGGCTTCTTGGATAAGGCATCTGCAACTACATTCCTTTTTCCCTTAACATACTTAATATCAAAATTATAGGCCTTCAGTTTGCTTACCCGTTTTTGTTCTCTTTCATTCAGATCCTTCAAGTTGAGGAAGTATTTTAGGCTGTTGTGGTCTTTCCTTACCAAAAATTTACCCCCTATTAGATTCTCTCTAAATTTAGGCAATGCATGTATAATGGCTAACATCTCCGTATCATAAATGAAAAATCTTCTTTTTGCATTTTTGAGCTTACTACTCTCAAAAGCTATAGGATGTTTAATTTGCATTAGGACAACTCCAATGCCTCACTAGAAGCATTACATTCTAACACAAAGGACTGAGAAAAATTTGACAATGCTATAATTGGACACAAACTCATTACATCCTTGAGTTTGTCAAAGGTTTGTTGTGTTACATCTATCCATATGAAAGACCCTTTCTTGGTCAAGTTTGTTAAGGGTGCTGCCAGCTGTGAAAAACCTTAATAAATCTCCTGTAATAGTTGCACAAACTGAAGAATCCCCTCAATGAGTCAATGTTTTAGGTGGTGGCAAGTCCAAGATGGCCCAAATCTTATCCCGATCCACTTTGACTTCCTTTGCATTAATCACATGCCTCAAATATATAACTTTTATTATTCCAAATCACACTTAGATGCTTTGGCATATAGTGACCATGCCTCTATAATCCCTAAGACCTCATCAATATGTTTGAGATGATCCTCCCACATTTTGTTGTATATCAAAATGTCATCAAAGAAGACAAGTACAAATTTTCGCAACTACTTATTAAATACTTCGTTCATGCATGATTGAAATGTAACAAGTGCATTGGTCATTCCAAAAGACATGAACAAGAACTTGTAGTGTCCACAATGGCATCTGAATGCAGTTTTATGAATTTACTCTTCTTTGACTCTAATTTGATGATACCCTGATTGAAGATTAATCTTTAAAAAGTAAACTACCCCATGCAACTCATCAATCAACTCGTCAATTCTAGGGATAGGGTACCTATTCTTAATTGTTTTCTTGTTGAGAGCCCTGTAATCGATACACATCGTCATGGTTCCATCCTTCTTAACCAAAGCTACTAAAGAAGTGAAAGGACTAGGACTAGGTCAAATATGCCCCATATCAAATAGCTCCCTAATGACCTTCTCTATCTCTTCCTTATGCCTTGTTGGGTGGTGATGAGGAGTGGTTATAGTGGGAATGGCCCCCTCTTCCAACTCGATGACATGTTGGAAGCCCTTGTCTGGTGACCTACCAGGGGAATATCACCAAAGACCAAGCTATGTTTGTCCAACAATGATTGAATATCAACGTGGTAAGCTCTTTCATCCTTTCAAGAAGCCTTTGTAGAAACAAAGCATTGGGCTGACCATGCAAACTCACCATGCCTGAAAATAGTCTCCATCTTCTTTTCAATGACTAATTTGGGTGCTCCCTTAGATATGCCTCAAAGTATACCTTTTTTCCATATTCTTTGAACTTCAACTCTATAGTCTTAAAGTTTTGGGAGTATTTCCCAAGGGAGTGCAACCATTGTATCCCTAACACCACATCTATCTCTCCAATCCCCATGTAATGTCCCCTACTTGGAGTATCCCTGAATTTGCCTTAAGGGACAATTACACAACATAAAATTGTTTTACAAATAATATTCCATAGTAAATTATATAATAAATATTGAACTTAAGAATAAATGAACTATTAACATTTATGAAATAATGAATAACTTAAACTTGAATCCAATCCATAGACTCTTTTCAATAACCAATCATGGTAGGGATTGGAGAGAAACATGTAATAGGGTGCTAGAAAAACTATTCATCATAAGTAAGCCCAAGGGCGTGCTCATACCCCCCTTTGGCCCCAAGTGGTAGGAACATCCAGCCAAGACAATTCCATCCAACTTAGGAATTGTGTTGGTGTGCGTTTTATCATCCGCGAACACACGAATAAAATGTCCAAAGACACTCTATCCTCTCTTGAAAAACCACCGCGTATGCTAAGATTGCAAAGAAGATCATATGGCGATTCCAAGGTTTCTTTAGTCGGGTCTCGACGTGTGGATAAGCTCAATGGTCGTTGTGATAATGCTGGTAATAAACAAGGGGACTTACGTAGAAAGTCTGCACAAGCTAGGGACTTAGGAAATTTATCTTTGTAGGTTCTCAATTAGGACTTTCAATTGTGGATCTCAAAAAAAAATGGCAAAAAGAATAGGGTTTAGGAGAGTCTAGTCTAAGCCTAAGAACTCAAGAGACAGTAAGGACTCGGTGAAGAGAAATAAACCACACTTTGTTTCGCCTCCTGCAGGACAACATACGCAAAATGGGTGCAATCTTCAAGGGGTTTGTGAGAATAATTTTCAAACCTCGAATGAGGTTGAAGTTAAGCTTCCACGTTTAAGAGCTCAGGCTAACTTTACAAATCGAATGCAAATCATCCATTCGAAAAAAGTATGAGCTACACTTCACCATTGAATCAATACGATCAATCTCTCATTCAATTAACAACTTTCAAAGCAAATTCTACTTAATCTAACTTTAACTCTAATCTATGGCGGAAGGCAATATGTAACCTCGCTTACTATTCAGCAATAAGAAGTGATTCAAGGCAAATCATGCTCAAGAGCTTTTATCATTCAAAATAGTCTCAATGCGACAATATACATAATCTGTCTCCACACATTACAAATGAGGGGGCGAGCTCAATTTATAGGCTCCCCAGTTACAATTCAATGGCCAAGATTGATTTCAAATCAACGGCCGAGATTACAAAATAAAACCCTAATTAGGGTTTGTCACTTTCGACCAATGAGAAAATT
The DNA here is from genome assembly GCA_007258455.2 of Sequoia sempervirens. Lineage (NCBI taxonomy): Eukaryota > Viridiplantae > Streptophyta > Pinopsida > Cupressales > Cupressaceae > Sequoia > Sequoia sempervirens. The sequence goes on along the minus strand of VDFB02047230.1, from coordinate 584,679,390 downwards.
TCATTTGAGGACACTTGTCCTTTTTGCTAAATATAAACCAACAATAAAATAGAAAGTTGTTATATGTTGATTTGGAACAATTTGATTGGTTGGAAGATGACGAGGCGCCACCTTAGCGTGCTGGATGCCTTCCTTGGTTGCTTCGTTTTTCTTCCACGTGCTTGCCTTAGAATATTTTCCCTGTAGATAACTCTTGTCGTTGTGCTTGATTTCCATTTCCCTAACTTTGATCTTGGTTTCCTTTCAAGTGATAAAATTTGGAAGAATCGCCGCGCATACAATGGAGGAAATTGGAATTTCCTCTGTGAAGTATTTCCTAGACTTAGCCAAATTTTGGCTATTCAGGTTCATTTTGTAACATCACCTGGATCATTCAACACCATGCTCGAACGAACTTTGCCTGTGGATTTGCCTTCAATTCTGAATCCGGCTTGTGCTATGTAGGACAAATTCCATCCCTGGACAAGAATTTTATTCACTTCCTCTTTATTTTCCTCTTCACCCTTCTTGTTTTCCGTCCAACACTTAGTGAATTCTTCTAGCCAATTTCCTCATCCTTTTCTTGGGCGGACTTCACATGAGCTTGGACGTTTTCTCTCTCGACCTAAATCAGACTTCAAGCCACTTTGGACAAACATGTCTAGGGAGAAGTCAAACTTTATCATGCTTGTGCCATTTCTCAGTTGAGCAAAGTCGGATTTGCTAGTGGTTTCACCATCTTTTCTTTATGCTTGGCGAACTTTCTCAACACTTTGCCATTTCTTTTCTTGGTCTAGGTCGGACTTTGCATCATGTTTGCCATTGTACTTGGCGGATCTTATGGATGTCTGGACATACCTTCTCCAAGCAAAGTCGGAAAAGGTTTGGACATGCTGAGCTTGGGCAAAGTCAGACTTTCTCGTGCTTGTGCCATCTTTTTCCTTCACTCTATCTGGCTTGAAGTAGACTTGCCTCCATTCCATGCCTTTGCTTCTTCTTTGAAGACTCGCCTCGCGTCGTCATCCACCTGCAAGAAATAAAATAAACAAATTCAGATTTTCTCTCTCCTGAATTTTTACCACTCTCTCTCCTGAAGCCATGGTGAATTTAATTTTGCCCTTTGGATTTTATCTCTGGCCGGCACAAATTATTTTCCTCCAAAACATTGTCTGGCGAATTTGATTTTGTCCAAGGCATTGAAAATAAATTATTAAAATATTAAAATATTTTAATTTATTCCAACCCGTTCGTCTTCGACCCATGGCTATTTCGATTTCCTCTTCGTTTTTCTTGGCTAAGAGTGTATTTTCCAATTTTATCCTCAATTTCATCTAGCCAAACCAAAATTCAAGCCATTCCGTCAACAAATTCTATGCCAGATCCCTGTTTTTCTTTGCCATAGCCAACTTTTCTCTTGCACTGAGCCTATTTTCTTCTGCCAAAGTCAAATTTTCTCTTGCTCAGTCGAATTTTTATAGGCAAAATCCTCGTCCGAATGTCTTCGTTGGGCGAATTTCTTGGACGGTTGACAAATTCCCCTTTCCTTCTGGGCAAAGGCAATCTTACCTTTCTCCTTGCCTTATGCATTTTTCTTCGTCAAAAGTTGTCAATTTCTTAGTATTTTCTCCAGACTTAGGCAAAATTTAGCTTCTCTTCCACTTTTGTGCTAGGCACACTTCGTTTTATTTCTTGCCACATCCCAATCCTCTTTAGCATTTGTCCTTTCAAACTTGGCACTTATCCTCTTGAAAGTGTCAGGATACTTAGCCAAAAATCTCAACTTTTCATCATTTAGCCTCTATACTTAGGCAAATATTCGAACTTTTCCTTGGACTAGGCATCGACACTTAGCAAAATCATCATTTTATCCCTTCATGTGCTTAGGCGGACTTCCTTAGCGCCTTGGATAAGTATGGCGGACTTCTTTGATACCTTGCCAACCTCTTCCAAGTGTATGGCGGACTTTATGAGCATCTTAGACAAGCATTTTGGATGTCCCTCTTTTCTAGGGCGGACTTTAAAGCTTCTTGGCATTTGTCTAAACATTTTACCTCTTGGAAATGTCATGATGTTTAGCCAAAGATCAATTTTCCACCCTTTTAGGCCCCCATACTTAGCAGATTTTCGAAATTCTCTTTGCTGGGCATTAATACTTAGTGAAAATTTTGATTTTTCCTTCTTCTACATGCCTAGGCGGACTTTCCAAGCCTTTTGGACATGCTTCTTTGTGAATGGCGGACTTTCAAGCCCCTTTGGACATCCTTGGCGGACTTTGGAAGGTCTTAGGACAAGCATGGCGGACTTTGGATGGTCTTAGGATGTGCCTCCTTGCTGCATGGCGGACTTCAAAGCATCCTAGGATATCAAGGGCGGACTTTGGAACTTTTTGGACATCCTTCCTTTGAACTTGGCGGACTTTGGAGATCTTTAGGACATGCATGCTATATGCTGGGCGGACTTTGGAAGATCCAAGGATGTTCCTTCGAGATGCATGGACATGCTTCCTAAGTGCTGGGCGGACTTTGGAAGGTCCAAGGATGTTCTTCCTTGTTGCTGGGTGAATTCCATAAACTTCCTGACATTTCTTACACCTTCCTTCATCATTTAAGAGCTGATTTTCATGGCGAACTTTCAGACTTGGACAGATTTTCACAAACTTCACCATTTAAGAGCTGATTCTCATGATTTCAACCTCAGATCTGGTTAATTTTGAACTGGTTTTGATTGATTTTTCCAGAATTTAAACGTTTTTTGGTCTGATTTTCATGCTTTTTACTTGTTTTTTTTCCAGATTTTTCGAAAAATTTCAAATTTTCATTTCGATTTTCTGAGAGATCTATTGAGTTTTTCGAACTTCTGAGTGCGTTTTCAGAACTCGGGACCCTTCTAAAAATAGAAACTTTCCAAAAATAGAAACTTTCCAAAAATAGAAACTTTCTAAAAATAGAAAAAGCAACCCTAAAAAATAGGGAACCTTGTTTGGTCGAAAAATGCCAAAAATGAAAAATCGAAAAAGCAACTTCTCCTAAAAAATAGGAAGTGTCAGAATTGGCCGAATTTACAGTTGATCTTCGTCTCTTGGGCCTTCTGAGCGCTTCCATGACATCTACGCATTGATTCAAGCATGAATTACTGACTCGGCTCGGGTGACTCTCGGCAAACTGACCTGAAACTCTTGGCAAAGTGATCTCATGTAACCGTTGCAAGGAGACAGAACCCTAAAAACTAGCAGGCAACTGGGGGTCCCCATCAGCGATGGGGCGATGTGTGAAAAGGTCACAACATCTGGCGACTCCACGTGGGGAATGTTCCTGGACATTCCAAAGATAATATCCACTTCAAATCCGGAATCTTGAATTAATTCTATCTAACTTATCCCTTGACCAAGAAGAGTACTCAAAAGGGAAGAGAAGTCCTAAACTATATCAAGACATCTTATCCTTCAGTTATAAGTGTGTGCACATGGGTTTATTCCTGTCTCTTAAGACCAATACGACTCTTTGGTTCCGTGATGGCTTTCCAGTGTATTTTTGGTCTTAGCTCCAAAAGCATCCTTGGATAGAGCCTCGCTGCCAGCGAGCGTCCATAGCCCCGGCGAGGTTATCTGCTATAATCTCACGGAGATTGCTCTACTTCCGGCGATTTATTTCTTTTTGTTTTGATTTCTTTGGTACACCTGTAGAGATTTCCGCACACCCAAAAGCCAAGTGTTTTGATTTTTCATTCTTTTCTTTTGATTCATTTTGGATATTCTTTTCTTTTCATATATTTCCACACTTTGGCCTGTAAGCAATGAAGCTCACCTGGGCTTGAGCATTATAGTGGCGCTGAAGCAAGACTTCTGATTACCTTCTAGCCAACAACTTCACCTAGGAGACCATAATGACTCAGAGAACTCTTTAAGTGTGTAAAATGTAATAACTGCAAGATTCGGTATCAGGACACAATAGACGACTTCCTTCCCAGTCAAGTACTAACCTCAACCTTAAGATACTTTAGAGACAATTAATCTAGGATTCATAGATCTTCCATAAATGTTTACCCGAGGAATACTCACAACCTTCCTTAGCAAGGTCAAACCAAAATGTGTGCGTGTAAGCAACATCACCCTTCTCGCGGAATGGGACACCCTCCTTATTGAAAGCAACACAAAGCAAAGCGAAACGAAAGCAAACGGAAAGCAAACAACTAATCTAAGAAAACAAAGACAACTACTCTAAGGAAAGCTAGGAAAACAACTAATCTAACGAAAGCAAAAACAAAACCCGAAAGCAACTATTCTAACTATACAAAAACAAGCTCCATCAAGGAACTTAAGGTAGGAAATAATGTTTCAGAAATTGCCCGTTAACGGGCAGTGGGATGTCTTCCCCAGTCAAGGTCTTCAACTTAAATGCATTTTCTCCCAATATCTGAGCAATCTGGTATGGTCCTTTCCACAAGTTGTCGAACTTATCGTGATCTCCTCTTCGTTCATGGGCTTTATCCCAATATAGGACCAGGTCAGATATTCTGAAAGACTTCGTTGTAGCACGTTTGTCAAACCATCTTTTGACAATTCCTTGGTGTTTGGCAAAATTTTCGAGAGCTTGATCTCTCTGTTCTTCCAGTAATAACAATTGTGAAAGATGAATCTGAACTCTATCATGCAAGGTCTAAATATTAGATGCATAGACACGAGTGTCGAATCCTTAAAATTTTGGCGGATGGGAAGAGCTGAAGGTCTTTACCAGCTGGAAATGATATGGAGAGTTCCCGATGATCTTTTGGCTCTTGTCCTGTCTGCCCATAAAGCAAACCTGAGTTGGGAATGCCAATCTCTTGGATTCTGATCTAACAATCTCTTGATGACGTTGAGTAGATTCTTGTTCGTGGACTCTGCCAATCCATTACCCTGGGGGTAATAATTTGAAGAAAACTTTAATGTAATCCCATAATCAAAGGCCTAATTTGAAAATTTCAATGAGGTGAATGCGGATCCATTGTCACAAACAAAGGCCTTAGGGCAACTGAATCTGGTGATGATATGTTCTTCTAAAAACTTGATAACTGCATCTGTGGTACAATTCTTCAGTGCCTGTGCCTCAGACCATCTAGTACAATAATCTGTTGCTGTCAAAATATAGCGATGTGCTGAAGAGGGTGGGTTTATCATGCCGATAAAATCGAGCCCCCAAATTGCAAATGGTTTCACTTCCGTGATTGGCTGTAATGGCATAGCGGGATTCTTTTCACGTGTGGCAGTAATTTGGCAGGTATGACAGGTTTTTACATGTTCGTATGCATCTTTGAACACAGAGGGCCAATAGTACCCTACTCTTAAGATCTGGTAAGCCGTCGCCTGACTTCCTCCATGTCCTGTCCCGAACTTAGAGTGGAAGTGTTCCATAATCCTCTTAGCTTCATCGTTTCCTACACACCTTAAGTAAATCCCCTCATGATTCTTTCTATGGAGAATTGAGCCTTGGAGCATATAGCGTTGGCATTTGAGCCTGAAGGCTCGCTTTTGTGCGGGATTCATTTGTGCAGGATATTTGTGGTTTGTCAAGTATGCAAGGATATCATAATACCACTCTTTTGGAGGAGTGTCTGTTAATACATATGTCTGTTGCACTAGGCCAGGCCCTTCAATGGCCATTGTCTGAGCTAAAGCTTGTCCGCGGACCAGCTTCATCGGCTGTAACTCAATATCGTATTCTTGGATAGTGGCGACCCACTTTCCTCTTCTTTCTCCTAGCTCATTCTGCATTAAGAGTGCTTTAACAGCCGCATCAGGAATGATGGCGAAGACCTTACTCCTCAAAATATAATGCCTGAATTTTTTGATGGCCTTTACCAGCGCATAGGCCTGCTTTTCGACACTTGGATATCTTAATTCGGCGTCTTTGAGCGGTGAGCTCATGAAAGCTATGGGATGTTCATCCCTCTCTTCTGTCCTCTGAGTTAACATCAAAACACCTGAGAATATTGATCGAAGAGTACAGTGAAAGAGCACCGTAATCGGGCAACTTCGGGCAGAACATCAGCGACCGGCACAACCGTCTCGCTTCAATGTTAAGATTGGTCATCGGGCATCTTTCAATTTCAGGGTTTTGCCCTGTCACCAAGGCAGGTAACCAAATTTCTGACAAAGTTGTTGATCTTTTCAGAGAAAAGAATATAATTCTTTGTACATTTCGGCGGGCAAATGATCTTGATCCATGCCTCTCGCATGGGATAAATCGTATCCCTTCTGGGTAAATAAGGGTGACTCGCTTTCAATTTGCCAGGAATCCATTTCGTTCAAGGAAATCCGCCGCAACACGGCGCCTTTTGAAGCCGCTTTCGCCGGGTCAGCTTCCATTGGTCCTCTCTCTTCTTTGAGAACGGCCGGTCGTCCATATGATGAATTGCAGGCATCAATCGGGCGTGCATGCGGCCCTCGAAATGTTATTCGCGGGTCGGTAGCCCGGAAGGCAATTCACTTCACCTGGCCGGTTTACTGTTGAAATTGGTGACCATTTGTTTCAATCTGTCTCCTCCATAGGGACTGGGTCGCCGAATATGGTGAGAGGACATCATTAGGCGACAATTAACAATTTCAGCCGCGCTTAATTCAGCGGTGGAAGTGTCATCGCGCTGGAGGAAGAGCTCTCATTTGGAGAATTCGAGAATCACCGCATAGTCGCCGGAATTTCTCGTTTTCCTACATCAGGAACAGGTGTGACCCGGAACTGGTGGCGCAGCACGAAAATGATTCCTGCTGTCAATAATTTCTTGACTTCTTGATGGATTAGTGGTTCCAGTAATGGATTAACTGGTCTCTGACGCTGCCTGAAAGGCTTACTTCCTGGCTTGAGCGGAATTGTATGCGTGATAATAGAAGTATCATAGGTCTTCAAGTCTTCGTAACTCCATGCTATGACGTCGGGGAACTGTTTCAGGCTGTGAATAATTCCCATCTTTTCTTCAGGCGTGCAAGTCTTCCCTATGCATACATTTTTAGCTTCGCGCTCTGCCCCTAGGTTTACTTTCTCATACTGGTCACCTTCAATCCTTTGACTTTTCATCTGATCAATTTGATCCTGATCAAATATTCTCTCTAATTGTATCATCCCCCTTGGAATGATATTCGTCTTTAGGTTCAGGATGCCATCCTCATCAAATTCGGCTTCCTTCTGAGTTTCTTCCTCATCAATAACTTGAGCTGCAAAAACATCGGAATTTGTTAAAAATTCACGAATGTGGTCATCATCCTCAAAAACCTGGAAGTTTGTAATATTATCTGGAATGGATGGTAGGGATGACAGCTCCACCGTGAACTGACTTATGCCATCCATGGCTAGCGGCTCCAGTGAACTGGCTGCTTGTGCCAAGGAATTTGCCACTTGATTATTCGTTCGGCTCATGGACTGAATATTGAAAGCATCAAAGCTCTAGACTATATCCCACACTCTGTTGCGATAGCAAGTCAGTCTTTTATTGTGGCAAACATATTGCTTCTTTATTTGCTTCACGACTATTTCTGAGTCTCCAAGAGCATATAGTACTCTTGCTCCTTTTCTAAGTGCCAGGAGTAACCCATGAATCAAGGATTCATATTCTGCTACGTTGTTCGTGCATGGGAACTCCAATCTATGAGCAGCAAGATATACCTCTCCTTTCGGACTGATCAACTCGAAACCGGCTCCAGCTCCTTTCTTTGATCGGGATCCATCAAACTTTAAGATCCAGACTCGTTCTTGCTGTGAAGACGGTGGAGTTTGTAGGTCTTCATTTTCTTCTTGATATTCTTGCTCGGATTCCATTTCCTGTATCCTTACTGAAGAAAAGCCATCGATATGATTGACTTCTATATGATCAGGAAAACCTAATGTCTGTGGGATACTTCTTTGTACTTCTCTTATGGCCGTATGGCACATCTTGCAAACAAATTCTGAATGGGCCGTGTTATGCACTCGGCACCAATTTGGCAACAACAAATCTTGAATCTGAACATCTTCTTGTAATTCCATCTTCATTTGGACACTCTTCCAAACAAAATTTCTAAAGCTTTCAAACATTCTTGTATCATTGTCTTGGGAGCTCTCCCCCCTCTCAATCAACACATTTGTGGAATCAGATAGTTGGTCATTTCCCTGGATTGATTCATGTAGCATGAGAACTTCATTTGTTTTAGGCCTATAAGTGCCTAAGTCTGTCTCTAAAAATAAGATCTCATTATGCTCCCCGTACTCAGTAATCATTAACCTGAGTCTTGGGGTGCTATCAATCCGTATCTAGTTTGGGACTCCTTTCCATGGCAACCACATATGGGAAAAGTCTGTGGCAATATACCCGTTCAGCCTTCTCGCCCAGTCTCTGCTCAAGAGCATGCCATATCCGTCAGGAATATCTACCACTGAAATATCTATGCAACTTTGTATCCTTGGGTCTGCAGCTAGTTGCATGTAGATATTGTTCAATTCTCCCATAACTGGGACTTCTGTTTTATCTAACTGCGTGACCTTCTTGTTGGTTCTTGCAGGTACGAGTCCCAACCTGTGGCAGATTGCAAGTGGCATCACGTTGCTTGAAGCACCGGAATCCACTAGGCAATTGTGTAGCATTTTACCAAATATCCTGACTGACAGTAGGAATGGGGCAGGTTCGTCCTTTCCCTGGTAGAAAACTACCGGATGTTTGTCCTGTTTATTGGTATCTTGGTTCTTGTCTTTCTGATTCCTAGGAACAATATCTTGTCTTGGCGAGGTATGCGGTTGCTCGTTTGCCAAGACTTCTTCTTGAAAAATATCTGTGTCCATAAGGACTTCCTCTGGTGACATGTCCTTTTGATTAGAATTCCCAGATGATGCCTGGGTCATCTCTATAACACCGGAAGGCTGTTGCGGAGCATTAGATATATTGCCCGTCACTTCTGATTCGGCAATGTTAGTGTTGGTTGGAGCATTGGGCACTCCTCGGTTTGGCACATTATGTGGAACATTTCTTGGGACAACAGCTTTGGTCAAGCTGCCCAAAAGTGTTTCCCGAACCTCAGGAACTCTCATTAGCTCAATTAAAGGCAAGCTGACCTTCATTCGCTTGAATTCCTCCAACACATACGAACTCAACCTCTTTAGCTCTTCCCGGGGACGGTCTCCTGTCTGAATTCGAGCCTGTACTGCTGGAAGGTTCACTTGTCTTGTTTGTTCCGTTTGGGGAACAGTAGCTTGTCTGGTTTGTTCTGTTCGTGGAGCGATGGCTTGTCTTGCTCCACTTGTCTGAGCATTTTGTTGATGGTATTCCGGCGAATCTCTGGGAAGAGACAGCACGTTGGTAGCGTTTGGATTCGGCGGGGTCTGGAAATTGTTGGGTGGCACGGATGAAGTCAAAGGCTCATTCTGACGATGATTCCTCTGGTATATCCTCAATGGATTTCCAGCCGCCTGTTGAAGTACTCCTCTAGTTCCTTCTACCAGAACACTGTTGTATAATGGAGGGAAATTGTAACCATTTGCCGTGGATGGCTGATTATATGGGTCTTGAATTTCTGGACCTTCTTGGTATCTTGGCGCCTCCACTGGGCCATTAGCAGATGCAGGAGGAAACCTCTGATCTTGTTGGTATTGTGGGTATTCCTGGGAAGGAAATCGAACATTTTCAATCACAAGGGCTTGATCATACTTCGGTGCAGGAACTAACTCATATCCGGTTACTGGAGGATCTTCCGCCTCCGAGTTCCTTCTTTCACTTCTAAAAATATCAGCGGCTACCTGGAACTCCCGACAATGTAACTCAGAATGTTGGTCGGTGTTATGGAGCCTGCACCATCCTGATAGTGCTGCCTCAGCTAAGAATACTTTGTTCGTGGGACGATTGTCAGCTGGCGGATTATCCAAGGGTGATGGTACAGTACCATTGTTTGGTCCAGTATTCCAGGTCTTCTTTTGGAAGCTTGGGTTATTATTTCGTGGACCTTGATAATTCCCTTGATAATTTTGGTTATCCCTTTGATACCCTTGACCTTGATTTTGATAATTTCCCTGCGGTGCCTGGTAACTTCTCTGAAAACTCTGAATTTGGCTGTTTTGTCCCTTCAAATAGGTGACTTCAGTAGACAGCCTTTTGACTTGTTCAATCAAGTCTTTCATTTCATCTTTTTCTTCTTGACTCCGCGTCGAAGTTGACGCGTTCTGGAGATATACGGGCTGAGCTGGTGGTACTTGGGACACAGGAGCCCCAGGATGGATGACCATTTGGTTGCCCATTGAAGGAACTGGGTTCAACATAGGCGTCTGATGAGCCAGCGCCCGATTAATATCTTGGATTTGATTTTGGGATGCTGCGTTTCCCAAGTAATTGAGCGGACCAGGAGCCATACCCACTCCTAAACCCGTGCTAGCTGTTATTGCCGCAGCATATGCTCCCTTTAGATCCACTGGGAGTGGATTAGTGGACTTCACAAACATGGCCGTAAGACGATCCAAAGCTTCATAATAAATGGGCAATGCCGCTGCATTATCTAACAAGTAAGGATCTCTTAGCCTGGTGTAGGCTTTGTGGAATCTATTGTTAAATGTACTGATAGGCTCATGTTCTTGTCTCTTGATTTCCACAAATTGCCTATATAAATCAGATGGAGCAATAGGTGGCCTGAACTTCTCTAGGAAAGCAGTCTTCATCTGTTGCCAAGTGCGGATAGAGTTGGCGGGCAAGTGGATATACCAATATGAAGCCTCCTCATCGAATGTGTAGGGGAACAGCCTACAGGCAACATCTTCTTCTCGGATATCTCTATTTTGGAGAAGATCCTCGAAATGCCTGATATGTTCGTCTGCGGTGTGGTTCAGGTCACCACTATGGAACTTGGAACAAAAATGTTCCGGATTCTTTGGTAAATCATGGTAGACAGCAAACGTCATGGGCGACGCATCAGCTGGACGCCACGCCATTGGAGCGTTTGGTTGGTTTGGTTGAGCTGGTTGCATTGGTGGAACGGGTTGCACGGGCTGTGTAGCCACTGGAATTGGTTGACCGTCCGGAAAGAGGTCGAAAGGAACTCTCTCACTTGGTGCTTCTTCACTGGACCCAACTGCGCTAGATGATGCCTCCTGCGATGCTTCAGACTTCTTCTGCCTATTCCTGTAAGGTGACAGCTCTATAAATTCTTTAAAAGAATTTGGAGTAGATCCGGTAATCCTTCGTAGTCTATCTGCCGAGAAAGAGCCGATTCGATCCAGCGTGCTCTTCAATCTTGTTGAGGTGGTGCAGGAGCTTGTGGTGCAGGGGCTGCTTGATTTGCTTGTTGGTTTGCTTGTCGGTTGACTTGTCGGATGTGCTCTCGTTCAAGGGCTTCAAATCTTTCAATAAAGATGTCTCTTTGAACGTTGAATTCAATTCGTCGTGCTCTTTCTTCTTCTCCCTCGAGAATAAGACGCATGCGAAACCAATCAGGAGCACTTCTTCTCACTTGCCACGCGAGGCTGAATAATTCGGTGATGATGTCTTCCTGTTCGTCGTGAAAACCCAGGTTAGGCTGTAACACTGGCTGAGGATCTTGATCAGGTTCAGGAACGTTGGCTGGGAGCCCCATTCTTCATCCTACTGTCAACACTTGAGGATGAACCTGTAGCAAATGATCGTTCAATCTCTTCAAACTTTTCTTTTAGGCGATCTATCTTCTGCCTTATCAGATCTTTCTTGATTGCTTCTTCGAATCTCTTTCCTTTTTCCTCTTCTCTAGCAAGGACTTGGCTTGTCTGTCTGAATTGAGCACGATCGGCCTGTGTCTTCCAAGCTAGTGTATATAACTGATCAATAATATCCGTTGGAGGTTGATCCGGTTGTTCAACAGGTACATGAAAAGGAAACTCATGCGGTAGTACCATTCTGCATCATGCCTACTGTCTGAACTTGTAACAATCACGAAGATAAAGCCCCCCTTGAGCAATTTGTTCTTTCCTTGTCAGCCCTCCTTCTAGCGCCAATTCATGTTGATGAGTGTTTTATCATCCACCAAACATCAGAATAAAAATGTCCAAAGACACTCTATCCTCTCTTGAAAAATCACCGCGTATGCTAAGATTGCGAGAAGATCATATGGCGATTCCAAGGTTTCTTTAGTCGGGTCTCGACGTGTGGATAAGCTCAATGGTCGTTGTGATAATGCTGGTAATAAACAAGGGGACTTACGTAGAAAGTCTGCACAAGCTAGGGACTTAGGAAATTTATCTTTGTAGGTTCTCAATTAGGACTTTCAATTGTGGATCTCAAAAAAATGGCAAAAGAATAGGGTTCAGAGAATCTAGTCTAAGCCTAAGAACTCAAGAGACAGTAAGGACTCGGTGAAGAGAAATAAACCACACTTTGTTTCGCCTCCTGCAGGACAACATACGCAAAATGGGTGCAATCTTCAAGGGGTTTGTGAGAATAATTTTCACACCTCGAATGAGGTTGAAGTTAAGCTTCCACGTTTAAGAGCTCAGGCTAACTTTACAAATCGAATGCAAATCATCAATTCGAAAAAAGTATGAGCTACACTTCACCACTGAATCAATACGATCAATCTCTCATTCAATTTAACAACTTTTCAAAGCAAATTCTGCTTAATCTAACTTTAACTCTAATCTATGGCGGAAGGCAATATGTAACCTCGCTTACTATTCAACAATAAGAAGTGATTCAAGGCAAATCATGCTCAAGAGCTTTTATCATTCAAAATAGTCTCAATGCGACAATATACATAATCTGTCTCCACACAAAATGAAAATGAGAGAGCACTAGTTTATATAGAGCTCCAAAAATGAAATGAAGGGCCGAGATTAAAACAAGATCAACGGCCGAGATTATTACAACCAAACCCTAATTAGGGTTTCCCAAATCAACAAGAGTTAATCATCAGAAATCAGTCAAAAAAGTGGCAGTTCCAGCTATAATCTAGGAGATGCGTCCTTATCCATCTGAGTAGCATTGTGCTTGGCGAATCTGGACACTACGGCAATGACCTCGTCCATCGTGACAGGCGGCAGCATGCTGATCCGGAACTCAAGTCCGTCCAACTTCTCAGCACATCTAGCAAAAGTACCTTCCCAACCTGCCTCCTGCTTCTCAAAATCCTTTCGAACGGATGAGAGTCTTGCCACTTTCGCAAAGTCTTGTTTCAAGAAAGGTCCAGTGGTCGAGAAGAAAGTTTCTTGAACTTTATGCTTCAATCTCTCCAACTGCATGTCGTTCTCCCGGATGACTTCATGGTCGAACACTTCTGTAGTTATCATGCAAATCTCCAAAATTTGATTTTTTTATTTAATGTTTATCTCTGATTTTTCGAATTTTTTAAATAAACATTAAATAATTTAATTAAATTCATGGTGAATTTAATTTTCTTCTTGCCGGATTTCATTTCCGCCTGGCGTGCTTTACTTTCGTCCGATTCGTGTCTGGCAATTTTGATTTTGTCCAAGGAATTTTTAAATTCCAAATAGTTGAGAATTAATTATTAAAATATTAAAATATTTTAATTAATTCTAACCCGTTCGTCTTGGACCCATGGCTATTTCCATTTTTCTTCCGTTTTTCTTGGCTGAGAGTGTATTTTCCGATTTCGTCCTTAATTTCGTCTAGCCAAACCAAATCTTAAGCCATTCCGTCGAGAATTTCATTGCCAGATCCTCATTTTTCTTTGCCGAGGCGAGATTTTAAGCTCATTTTTCTCTGTCCAAGTCAAATATTTCCTTGCTCGGTCGAATTTTTCTAGGCAATATCCCTGTCCGAATGTCTTTGCCGGTTGAATTTTCCTGACGTCTGACATATTCTTCATCCCTTTGGTCAAGGACGATCCTTCCTTTCCCTTTACCTCGTGCATTTTTCTATGGTCAAAGTTGACAATTTCTTCGCATTTTCCATACTTAGGCAAATTTTGCCTCTTTTTCCCTCATCGTGTTGGGCACATTCCGTTTTATTCTTTGCCATATCCCGATAATCCTTAGCACATGTCCTTTCAATCTTGGCATTTGTCCTCTCGAAAGTGTCCGGATGTCTAGCCAACATCTTCATTTTTCACTTCCTAGCCTCTTTACTTAGGCGAATTCTCGAAATTTTCTTTGGATTTGGCCTTGACACTTAGCCAAAAATCTTACCATCTTATCATCTTGGGCGGACTTCCTTGACATCTTGGACGAACGTCATGGATGTCTTTGCTATTTTACCAACTTCTTCCAAGTGCATGGTGGGCATCTCCTAAGTCTTTGGGATGAGCATCTTGGACGTCCCTCTTTTTTAGGGCGAATTTCCTTGGCATCTTAGCACTTGTTTTTACCACTTTATCCTTTTGGAAAGGATTATCCACCTCTTTATACTTTCATACTTAGCATATTTCGAAATTTCCCTCTTGGTAGGCATCAACACTAAGAAAATTTTGATTTTTCCTTACTTTATAAGCCTAGGCGGACTTTACTTGACCTTCAGCCAAGTCCCACCTTTCAAGGGCGGACTTCTCAAGCATTTTGGACGAGCTTCTAAGCATAGGGCGGACTTTGAAGAGGTCTAGGATGAGGATAGGCGGACTTCATGACCCTTTGGACGTCCCCCTTAGAAGATGGCGGACTTTGAGACCTTCCAGCACATGCAAGGCGGACTTTGAAACTTCCTAGCACAAGTGTGGCGGACTTTAGGGGGTGTTAGGATGTCCCTTTTGGAGATGGCGGACTTCATAGCATGCATGGATGAGGATGGCGGACTTAAGAAGGTCCAAGGATATGCTTCAAGATGCAAGGCGGACTTCATGAGGTGCAAGGATGCCAGGGGCGGACTTTGAAGGGGTCAAGGATGTGCCTCCAAGATGCAGGGATATGATTCCCAAGTGCTGGGCGGACTTCAAGACTTTGTTGGACATCCTCCTTAGCATAGAGGACTTTGAAGAGGTCTAGGATGAGGATAGGGGCGGACTTCACTTGAAGCCCTTTTGGGCGTCCCCAGCATAGAATGGCGGACTTTGAGACCTTCCGGCACACATCTTGGCGGACTTTGAAACTTCTAGCACAAGTCTTAAGCCCGGACTTTAGGGGTGTTAGGATGTGCCTCCAGAATCTTGAGGGATATGATTCCCAAGTCGGACTTCAAGACTTTGTTGGACATCCTTGTCATGGCGAATTTTCAGGACTTACCTGATTTCTCCTGGCTGCATTTTGAGTTGATTTTTATGATTTCATCTTCGAATCTGATTGATCTTGACTGGTTTTTGACTGGTTTTTCCAGATTTTCGAACGTTTTCAGTCTGATTTTCATGCTTTTTACTTGTTTTTTCCAGATTTTTCGAAAAATTTTCAAAATTTTCAATTCGATTTTCCGAGAGTTCTATTGAGTTTTTGAACCACGAGTCGTTTTGAACTTCGGGACCCTTCACAAAAATAGAAACTTTCCAAAAATAGAAACTTTCCAAAATAGAAACTTTCCAAGGCAAAGCTTAAAAATAGAAAAAGCAACCCTAAAAAAATAGGGAACCTTGTTTGGTCCAAAAAATGCCAAAAATGAAAAATCGAAAAAGCAACTTCTCCTAAAAAATAGGAAGTGTCAGAATTGGCCGAATTTACAGTTGATCTTCGTCTCTTGGGCCTTCTGAGCGCTTCCATGACATCTACGCATTGATTCAAGCATGAATTACTGACTCGGCTCGGGTGACTCTCGGCAAACTGACCTGAAACTCTTGGCAAAGTGATCTCATGTAACCATTGCAAGGAGACAGAACCCTAAAAACTAGCAGGCGACTGGGGGTCCCCATCAGCGATGGGGCGATGTGTGAAAAGGTCTAGCAGTTCCTTCAACCACTTGAAGCCGAGCATTGCAAATCTACACAAGTGGCTATCATGTATTAGCGGCCTCACATGAAAAGGAATGTCAAAATCTACCCCAGCAAAAGGTCTTTTATTCCAGCTTGTGAGTCCACCAAAGACACTCATTTTATTCTCAATAATAAATTATGGATCTAGGGAAAACAATCACTTTTTCTTGAATATTGCTGTCCCAATTTCAACCCCCTAATGAATCATTTAATGTGATGTCAATCTATCTTCCCAACCTTCCTCTCCAGTTTTGGATCGATCCATGTTTCCAAACTGTTGAGGATTTTTTGGGGAGATAATTGTCAACAGGCTCAGCGACCTCTGCCTTCACACATACTACCTATGCTTGCATTCTTGTGGAAATTGATATTTTGGAAAACCTTCCAATAGACATTGTGTTGAAGGTAGTTAACCACAAATGAAAGCAGCTCATGGATTGTGAGGGGCTTCCTTTGTGGCAACTAATTGCCCTATCCTCAAAACCAAATCAGCCAATCATGTTTCACAGGGGCAAAAACCCCAACCTTCGCATTTCACAATTCTACGATCACTGCTAGCCCTACAACTCTCCAAAGCCTGTGCTAGAAACCACGAATTCTTCTTAGTCCAACTAATAAGCCATTCCTCCCTGTTATCAGAGATAGGCATTAGCACTAAAAGGAACTCCAAGATAGATAACATGTTGATGCTAGAGTCATTATCATATCCTTTTTGGGGCTTCTCCCCTTTCTTTGTCTTTAGGCAAGGCAAATGAAAATCTACTGGTGAGGGAACCCGCCACAGCAGGTTGTGTAAATAAATCTTCTAATTCTCCAACTCAAACTACAGTAAGGAACATTTCTGAGGTTCTTGCAGTGGAAGACAGATTTCTGGCTCTGGTTGTCTAGCTGCCTGCCCCCTGCCACCCTTGTTGTCTCATTATCCTTCAAAAAAGGAAAAGGATTGCACCCAAAGTGAGATACAAATACCTTTAGTTCAGCCCCCCTCCAGATCTCATGGAAGGCATGGACTGAACTCTGGTTTCCAACAAGAAATCTGGAAAATCTACACAAGTAACTGCTTAATGCTCAGATCTAGTGGGAAGATATCTATAAGATAGTTTTCCCTCCCTTGGTGTTTCAGGAGTTGTTGAATGCTCTTCCTGTTTACAGGCTCATATTTTTTTATTACTTCTTTTGGGACTGAAGAATTTCTTCTAATTAGCCCCCTGTTTTTGGGTCTGAATCATGATATTTTTTCATTTGTTGAAGTTTATTTAAATGGGAGTGGACCCTTATCCCACAATTCACCTAGAAAAAAAATTTGTGTCAGACTCAACATCTTAATGTCTTCACCCCTATCTTGAGGGGAAATTGTACTATTGACCAATACTCCAATATTCGACCTTGTAGGATCATCTTTTGCACTGTCTGATATCTCATTGTCACCATGTTGTAAACAGTCTGAGCAAATGCATTTCATTACAAGCTCCAGCCATTCCATCATCAAATAAATATCAGTAGAATGGGTTGTTTCAATATCAGTCCATCTAATTATTCTGTGTTATGACAAATAGTCTGCAGTCTGGTCAGTTCTTCCATATCATTATATTTGCTTTCCTGAAATCATTGCACTTTCAAGCATAAGTAGCATTACTTGGGATTGAGATTGACTTGGCAAGGCAAAGTATAATCTAGTGAATTAATAAAACAATTTTTTTTTTTTGCTATTTAAAGCCAGTGCAGGGCTCCAGCAGCCCCCAACTGGATTGAGAAGCCACACAGACCTTCATGGTGCATGCACCTTGTTTTGTTTTTTTTTTTTTCTAATTATGTTAAATGACACTACAATCTGCAGGGAGCTTCCTCTTCCTCTTTGGTGAATGCAAAAGAGCATGGGCTCATGTATTTATAGGTTTTCTAGGGTGGAGTGCCTTGGAGGGGGCCTCTTTTAAGTTTAGGGCAAAGCTTTTAGGTTTAGTTGTTTTTTTCTCAAGTTATTGATTATCCTTTTGCAGGTCATGGAGACTCTCTATCATCCCTATGGTAAATGAGTGTACATCATTTACCAACTCAAATACAATACACTCATTCATAGATGGCATACTCCGCAATAAAACCTCAAAAATACCCCAGTGACCTTGTCATTGTGCAATACAACCTTCGGCTGCATACAAGAAGGCTAGAGGACAAATCAGAGGAGCTCATTGAATTGGATATGATTGATCCTTATAGCGATTGGACAGGGTGGGATGAGCAGCCTCCATTGTTTACTAAAGATGAGATTCTTGATTTTGAGAGGCAGACATTGGAGGATGGGGATGCAGCAGGAAATATAGGATTGGATGACATTGATGAAGCTGAGGAGTCATTGCCATCTACTAACAGGATGGAGATCAAGCCACAGACTTCTACGCCAAGCGAGGAGCCACAACAGACTCCAAGGATTAGAACCTCCACCTCTCCCCAAATTTTCACTAGATTAGGGAAGAGGAAAATGTAAAATGTTGTATTTTCATTTTGTCAGCTATATTTTGTATCAGCCATCAGGATTCCACATGACGATGCAATTTTGTACTCAATTTGTATTCAAATCAATCACATTTAATAAAAAACACTTTTGTACTCATTTATGGACTCATTGGATACATCTTGTTATTGAATTTTGCAAAAAAAAAAACTGTACTTCTAAAGAAATTTAAGCAAAGTGTTTAAGTTGTCAAGTTTTTTGCCAAGTCTAAAATTTTGGGTCTGCCAAGTTTTTGTGGAGTCTTAGTCTGCCAACTATGCACTCATTTACCAACTCATACAATAATGCAAAATCCATATATAAGACCTTGAAACTGATTAGAATGGCATTACAAGTAATTATTTTGCAAGAAAAATGAAAAAAAAATGGACTCATCCAAAAGAAGAAACACATCAATCTCCACACATGCTAGCAACAACTAATACAAATAGACTCGAAATCATAGAGTAAACTATTTGCATACTAATACACATCAAGCAAAACAATGTTTCATGGATGTCTCTTGATAGAAAGTAACCTATTGAAATCCCTTACCATACTGCCCTCTTGAAGCTAAAGACTTGCTCCATCACCTTCCTTGAACTAGATATGGAAAACTACAGCCCTACACTTCTTAATTCAAAACAAGACCTATGCCTATTACCCTTTCATTTGTTTTTGCTTGTTATATACACAGATACCATTTCCCAACAGAATTATACCAATGTAATGTTGTGTACAACAGTGACATGATTCCACAAAGATGCTACAACAATCTAAACATACAAATTTTGAATATTTATTACTTCCACATTTTTATATGGCACGTATACAATATCACTCACCCCTCCACATGTGTAACATTGCCCCAATGAACGTGTTGTATTTAAATCTATATTACATTCTTAAAGGATGTGTTTCCACTATGCCAGTTCATCATATGGATAGCATTTGCTTTGTATAAGAGAAAAAATGGTTAGTTCAACCAACCTGGCCAAGAATGCTTCCAAATGTTGATTATGGACTTTCCATGCGTTGGTTCCATATTGCATCATTAAGTCTAGATTTTCAAGCCTGCAAAGAATCTACTTTCAATATGAGCACTAAAAAGCATCTAAATATTCAGCTTATTAGACTATAGATAGTGAAAAAATTCAAACACCAAAGTTTACAATAATAAACATTGTAGGATTAGACTTCAAATGTCCTTTACATTACACAAAAATATAAAAGCATTGCTGGAAAACATTAAAAAACAATAACATTGCTTACACTTTGTAATGTCCCGTTTTGGGATTGCCCTAAATTTTGCCCTAGAATCACAAGTTTCAATGTTGTTAGGGTTATAACTTATCAATTAAATGCTTTAAGTAAGATAAATCTTGGTTTAGGTCCTGCAATCATGTTAGATAATATTGGAATATAATTCATATAATCAAACATATATAAATATTTGAAACATGTAAATACATAACTATTAAACTACACCATATACATAATGCATAATGGGAGTTTAATCATAATAGGAAATGGATGGGAAACATGATAAGTCCACCTGAAGCTATCCCAGCTAAGCCCAAGAGCACACAACGTCCAAACTAAGACAACTCGCCCCTTAGCCCAAGCAACAGGAACATCCAAGCTAAGACAATTCCACCCTTGGGGTGGCCTACTTAGTGTGTAAACTTGTATCTGCATTCCCTATCCATGCTGCCTTATCCATCCCTCTCATGATTGAAACTCCTTGAATCCATCCTACCAATCAGTCGTAGTTTGGCTTGATAGGAAAGCCTTGAAAAGGTGTTTGTAAACTACTCGATCTAAGCCCAAGAGCACGCAGCATCCAAACTAAGACAACTCACCCCTTGGCCCCAGGCGGCAAGAACGTCCAAATTAAAACAATTCCACCCTTGGGGTGACCTACTTAGCATGGGAGAGCCATAAACTACATCTCCCTAACTTGCTTCCTTCAACCTTACGTTTGATTGATTATAGGATAAAGACATACATAAATATATATAATCTATTCATCTTAAAGGATATAATCTAAGTATTTATCTATTACAGCCGTAAGTATGACTTATGCATGTGAAAGAATATAATATTTGTTAGATTCATTATCAAAACTTATTCATATAATACTACTGCACACTATCTCTATAATTCATACCAGATTGTATTTACTAGATTAAATTTTTGTATGCCTGAAATTTTTATATTAAATCTGCTCTTCTTCCCAATCTGTTGTTCTATCCATACTCTCTTCATAGACTTCTTATGTCTGCATGAATTCTTTTGACAAACCTGTTGTTAACTGTTCTCTTAATTCTGCATTTATCTCTTCTATATATTCCTATGCAAATCTGTATCTTGTTTTCCTTCCCCTATAACTTTATTTTCTCCTCCACTTTATACCTCCCACAGTGGGTAAGAGTCACCTCTATTTGTTTACAAAGACGCATCCCTTTCTAATCGCTGCCTCCCTTATTAATTGTAATCGCTGCCTTTGTTGTTGGTATTTATTAATCGCTGCCTTTGTAGTGGCTGTAACTATGTTCCACCAAGTTTCCGGTATGAGGAGACGACAAGCCGCATTTTAGGGATGGGATTTTTGGGGACGACAAGGGATTGCAAAGGGGAGGGCTATATATATATATATATATAATATAGGGAAATTTCAGATATTCATATGAGTAATGATAATCATAACAATGAACATTAATAAAGTTGCAAATGTAATCACCAATCATATTGACATATAGATTATAGAGTCGAACAAATTAATACTACAACTATTTAATTGCTTCCATAATTCATGTCAAACAATCAATGTGCATATGATATAAAATTTTAAAAATAAAATGCCCAAAGGCTACAAGTTTGCACTACGAATGTCAAAATGATAGTCACAAATGTCCAAAACATAGTAATAGAAAGTATGATATCTGCCTCTACTAGGCATCAGCCAACATTGCATCAAAATCAGACCCAGAGTCTAAGTCACTGCCACTATAAGTATGAGAGGCTGGCTCATCCAATGGAACTCCAACCAATCCCTCTTGTGTCTCCTCCTCATCAATTTGGGTGGCATCCTTTGGATCAACATCCCACCGTAACACTAGAGTTTGTCGATAATCAGGAGTCTGATGATCTTGGAGTCGCAAATCACTATGCACAGCCACTAATTTTTTTGCTCATCTAGAGGTCAGCCTATTCCAATTGATAGAGAGAATAAAGTTGTATGTTGCCCAATTCCTCTTTGCAGCAAAGGAACTAGCAACCTGTGAAAGGAGACGAAAATTGAATTAGTAATTTACTAATTAGGACATTCAATTATGATTATACAAATGTTCAACACTAATCAAATTAATAAATTATGTTAATGTATTACCTATGAAAGAAAGCGAATAGCAAGCGTCCTCAATTGTGGTGCATCCTTCCCTTGCCATGACCACCATCCAATAGGATCCCTTTGAGCTAGTGTAGTTCTATCTACCTTGGCCTCTAGTTTGCCAAATGTTGGACCACGAAGATTATAAAATTCAATCCATTGTGTACAAAGTAGACTCGCCTCCTCAACTGAATACATTTTTGCAAGGGCCTTCATAAACCCATCTTTCACCTCATCGTCATCACAAGGATGCACCCTACCAGCCCTTGGTACATACCATTTGGGATTAAGAGCAAAAGCTGCCATATGAGGTGGGCTATTCATAGTGTTCCACCGCCGCATCACAATGGGCTTAATTTCTTGCTCATATAATCCCGAATTAGGATCCCTATCAGAAATTGCCTTCTTCATTCTTCCAAGCATGGAGTCAAATGTTTCATAAATCTCTTCAAGACTTGGACAGTCTGTATCAGCATATCTAATGACATCCACAACTGGTGAAATGGAGCAAACATATCTACAAACAAAAATTTGAAAAAAGACAGGTTAGAACTTAGAAAATCAAAAAATATTAATAATAAAATCATATTTAAAAAAAAAATTATAAAATCAGCAATCAATAACAATTTGTTTACCTCACATTGGACCACCAAGTATCATCAAGAATTTATTGTTTGATGCTTCTCCCTTCTGCAGTGCTTTCCATAGACCATCTACTCCACTCTGAATTAACCATCATTAACCGTGAGCCTCCTACACCTAAAGCATCCTCTCTAACAAAATAAAGTAGCTAGCATACCTTGTCTCTATAGGCTTGAGAAACTCCTTTTTTGAAAATGTCCTAAAGAGAGCAAGTGAAGTGTGATCGTTGCAAATAAGCATTTGAATGTCTCTAGCCTCTACAACCACCTAGTACATCCAATCTATCTTCCCCATGTCTTTCAATGTGTTGTTCAACACATGAATGCAACAAGGGGTCCAAAATATGTGCTTGTAAGCACTCTCAATAGAAAATAAAAAAATATTAATAATAAAATTATATTTTAAAAAAAAATTATAAAATCAGCAATCAATAACAATCTGTTTACCTCACATTGAACCACCAAGTATCATCAAAAAAAATTTGTTTGATGCTTCTCCCTTCTGCAGTGCTTGCCATAGACCATCTACTCCACTCTGAATTAACCATCATCAACCGTGAGCCTCCTGCACCTCAAGCATCCTCCATCTCAAGCATCCTCTCTAACAAAATCTAGCATACCTTGTCTCTATAGGCTTGAGAAACTCCTTCTTTGAAAATGTCCTCAAGAGAGCAAGTGAAGTGTGATGGTTGCAAATAAGCATTTGAATGTCTCTAGCCTCTACAACCACCTGGTGCATCCAATCTATCTTCCCCATGTCTTTCAATGTGTTGTTCAACACATGAATGCAACAAGGGGTCCAAAAGATGTGCTTGTAAGCACTCTCAACCATCAAACCTGCTAATTTGCACACGTGTTGAATCAGTGATCACCTGCACAACATTGGCTACCCCAACCTCATCTATGGCATCTCTCAAAATATGAAATTGGAATTCTGCATCCTTGCACTTCCCAAAACAATCGATGGCTCTAAGGAAATATGAACCAGCTGTACATGTGACTATGACACTGACAAGTGGCCGATGTCTAAATCGGTTCATCCATCCATGATAATAGAGCAGCCCGTCCAAATCCAACACTGTCTCATGTCTTCTATCACCACACTCACCCTAAAATATTCTTTGTCAAGGAGTGTAGTGCATAGTTTATTTTCTCCAGCGAGGGTGAATCAGGTACCAATAGCTACCACATCTTTAAACATTTGTTTGAAGTAAGAACATGCTACATAGAATGGGATGGCATGGGCATAGAAAAATTTCGCAATGGAGGACTCTACCACATCTCATGCTTGCACATTGAACATACTTGCAACTATATTTTGTTGCTCACTAGAAGTACTAGCCTTCCTCTTCCCTTTTGTGGAAACATGAACACCACCGGCACCACTACTACCACTACCAACACTAGGACTACCAAACATAGAGGGCATAGGTGAAGCTGAATGTGCAGATTGAGTTTGTATAGGCTGCCTGTCCTTCGGCCTCCATATGCAATTTATAACACTCTACCCTCTCAAAATCTTTTATCTCTAGACAAACCTTGACTCCATGGCCTATGTAACCCAATAGATGAGAATAGACTCTTATGTAGCTCCCATAAAATTTAGCTTTACAAATGTGACATTGCCACAATCCACTACTCCTTCCCCCCCCCCGTGTTTTTCCCTTTGTCTTTTTCTAGACGTGTTGCTAATTGAAGAAGAGGTTTTTTAGGATTAAAAGGGTCTTTTGCATATTTTTTTTAAATCTTCGGAAGGGATTTCAAATGGATTTGTTTGAGGTTGTCCCCTTACAAACGATTGGATTTCTTCTTCCCTCTCAACATGCCCACTACCTTCACTACTGTTGGTCATTTTGTTTTGTTTTAGTTTTTGCAAACTGAAAATAAAATTAAAAAACCACAAAAAATCATACATTTCATCATTTAAACTTAGAAAAAAATGTTAAATTTTTTTTTAAGATCAGAAATGCAATAAGCAGAAAAAACACAACACATAGAACAATGAACACAGTATTTTACCCTGGAAAAACCCTCCTACTCAAGGGAGAAAAACCCAGCAAGATATTCTCTTATAAATCAAAAAAATATCAGGCCCTAGAAAGGCTGAATACAATACAATGGATCCGCACTTATATATGGTGCAATTTCTTGAATACACAAAATATTTTACTCTTCTCCTTGAGTCAAATCCGTTGCACTTGAAGGGCGAACCTGCTGCTAAAGAAATATGAATTGGAATGAATTGAATTGATGATCAAATGAGGAGACACCTCCTATATATACAAGCTAGGTGACCTTTCTTCTAGGGACAACCTGAAATGAATAATATTTGTTTATAAAAACATGATTAGGCCGACCTACCTTAGTTTGATTTTATATTAAGAGAAAATATCTCCCGCTGCTAAAACACTAACACACCCCCTTAGCTAGGGAGGTATTTTCAAATATCCTCATCATGGAGTCTCTCAACATGATGCCCACAATGGCTACACCCATTTGTGGAATAAAACACATCTCAATCTCAAAGATGTACAAGGGTTCATCATGGAGTCTCTCAACATGATGTCCACAATGGCTCACATCTCAATCTCAGAGATGTACAACGGTTCATCATGGAGTCTCTCAACATGATGTCCACAATGGCTACACCCATTTATGGAAAAACACATCTCAGTCTCAAAGATGTACAAGATATCCCCGTCATGGAGTCTCTCAACATGACGTCTCATCTCAATCTCAGAGATGTAAAAGGGCTTGCACCTCATATTTCTCTGTCTCAAAGAAATATACACTACAAGGGCTTTCACCTCATATTTCTCCGTCTCAAAGAAATATACACTACAAGGGCTTTCACCTCATATTTATCCGTCTCAAAGAAATATACATTACAACAAATCTTCATGATGATGTGACTCCCTCTAAAGCTCCAAGTACTTGCATCAACCCCCTGACCTCCTCGTTCAAGATTGCCTACAATGCTTGCCTTAGAGGAATGGTTTCCAACGCACACCTCCGACACTATAGACTTGCAAGAGTTCAGGACTGTCCTCCTCGACCTCATCCTAGATCACCTTATTCTGAATAGGTTTGCGAAGCTACCAATGTCAAATCCAGATTGACTATCTTGTGCAATTTTGGTCTCTACAGCTAAAGAGGTCTTCCAAGGACTTAGCATTTGGCCTTGCAACACTGCAACCCACTTAGCTGACACCTTCACTTCTTCTCAGTGAATCACTCTAGTTCCTCAAGACATAGGACTCCATTTTGCAGAACATAGAACTCCCTCTTGATCCCTGCCTCAATACAGAGATTACAAAAATCCTATGGAAGTGAACTCCCCTCCATTGACGGATCTCAGAACCTTAGTCCTTTTCTCGGACATATCATTGTTTTACCCAACTCGCTTTCACAACTCTCAATCCAATAGCCATTAGCATGTCTTCTCCAATGATCATAGATAGGAACCTCACTGTTTTCCACAATTCTTTCTAGGGCTGTCAATAGTTGACCATGCAAGAACCATAGACTGCTATTCCAAATTAGGAGGACAAGATTTATGTGGTACCATTGTTTAGTGATTTCACCTTTCTCAATCTTCTTTGCTGATGCAAATTCTTCATCCAAGGCTGACCCAACCTTGTGCCCTTGAGAGATGTCTCCAGTGAAGAATCATGAGAGTTATGCGCCACCAACTCAGTCCCATGGTTGCAAGCTATGTATCCATGTTTGTTCATTTCTCCATCCGGCATGACTTCCTCACAGGATGCTTCAAGCTCTTCGTCCCTTTGAATTTCCTCGATCCATCCTGTATTTTAAAGAAATTAACAATAGTTCATAAAATCAAACTACCCCAAAGAGGAATATATAGACCAATGCTAGTAGCATACATGATTCACTATTCCCAATGTTTGCATGAATTATTATTAACTACATGATTATTTAAATCCATGATCATTATTCAAAGGTACAAACATAAAATACGTATCTTTTTATTGTTGGTACACCATTGAGCTAGACCTGTAGTGGTGTTTCATCTTCACCACCTTCACTCAATGTTGCCATCAATTTACCCTCATCCTGTTTCCATACCAACTATTGTCACCAACATCTTGCCAGAACCATCTCGGACCTTCGTTCCTTTAATTTCCTGTATATAGTTATACATTCCAGCTGATAATGAAGACTCAGCCCCAAGATTTTATTCAATCTCTAGAATGTCCACTGACCTCCAATAACTTGGATAACATCTTGATAACTGCCCAACATTAAGAATTCTTTCTTTCACATTTCTGCAAGCAAATTCAATCAGAGTGTCACTGGACTTAATTTCCTTGATTCATGCAATGATGAGAGATCAAACACGTCACAGGTTCAATAAAATTGTTTAACAACCACAGTAATTAGAGAACAACAAATCTCGATTCATTGAACACCATCAATTCAATTAAATGAATCCAATAATAACCCAGCAAGTTTGATATTGATTCCTTGATCCTTCACTACAATATCAACCACACCCTATGTTGAATGGCGGCGCCCGGAATATATTTGTTGACTCTTGCATTGAAAGATTAAGCAGCTCTCAATTGTTCTAATGCTAGTGGCCAGAAATAAATCTCCATACTCAGTATAAGATGATATCCGATATTCTATATCCACCTACTTGTCGTTTCTAAAGGAAGTTCACGACTTTGACTTCTTTTAAACTCGATGACACCTTCTAATGTTTGTCTGTTTCTGCGTGAAGACCAAACAATGCCCCTGATAATAATATTGGGGCTCCTCCAAACCATTCGATGTATTTGACAAACAAATATTCTATCTGTTCTGACGCTGGGAGGTAGACTCCGCTTTTGTCTTATTACACAACCCCAATAATAAACGCTTTTAGCAGCTTATGATATTTCGATTTGTCATGTTCGTATATATATTTTAATGATGCGTCTCTTTGTCTCTTCCTTGAATACAATATTCACAAGTTTCCCCAATGACGATATTCTCCCAGTCGTCCTCTAAATTCTTGTTTAATCCCAGAATTCGTCTTATCTCAAACTTCCCCTTTGACGCTCTTGTAGAGTCAATTGATAGCTTCCCAATACAATGTCGATTTGGCTCTACCTGAACTTTGTTTTTTCTGCCAATTCAGACAAACCTGCCCAGACTGATAAATAATACCACGTCACTTGAATTATCTTCAAAATTCTATGATACAACAAATGTCTTCCAAATCGGACCCTCTTCTGATATAGTCGACCTCACTTATAAGTTGTGATTCCTTTATAAAAATCATTCCTGATCAATAAAATAATCTTTCCCTTCAAAATACGAATTACTTGAAATAATCGAACTTGCCTAAGAGGAGCAATTTCGATTCCCTGTATTAAATCTAATATGCCAAAAACTATAAATTAACTCCAATAAAATATTACTCCAAAGATTTGTCATTGTTTCAAGTTCCCCACAACCCTGTAATTTTTTTGCTTAGTCAAATCTGATCGGATTTCCTGAACTTGCTCTGATACCATGTTAGTTTTTTTTTTAAATCAAAAATGCAATAAACAGAAAAAACACAACACATAGAACAATGAACACAATATTTTACCCTGGGAAAACCCTCCTACTCGAGGGAGGAAAACCCAGCAAGATATTCTCTTATAAATCAGAAAAATATCAGGCCCTCAAAAGGCCGAATACAATACAATGGATCTACACTTATAAATGGTGCAATTTCTTGAATACACAAAATATTTAACTCTTCTCCTTGAGTCAAATCTGCTGCACTTGAAGGGCGAACCTGCTGCTGAAGAAATACGAATTGGAATGAATTGAATTAATGATCAAATGAGGAGACACCTTCTCCTATATATACAAGCTAGGTGACCTTTCTTCTAGGGCCAACCTGGAATGAATAATATTTGTTTATAAAAACATGATTAGGCCGACCTGCCTTAGTTTAATTTTATATTAAGAGAAAATATCTCCCGCCGCTAAACACTAACACTTATCAGGCATTAATCTTGCTGCTAGCACTCAAATTTGTGATATGACAATCTATCTTTACTTCCAGGTATGCTACTTGTAAAGGCTTTCAAAAGATTATCAATAAATAAAATAATATTAATCTGCTGCAGTCGTTGCTTTCCAGTAGTTTAGTATTTTCTTTTAGTTCTTTCATGCTTGGCATTATATTCAAAAAAATACAAAAAAAATAGCATATATCTGCAAAAACACAAAAAAATCATAAAACCAAACAAAACAAAAATGCAGCCAGAGGCTCTCATTCAAAAGTTCAGGAAAAATTACAATTGGGAGAACATAGGGTTCTTACAGTGGTATCAGAGTGATTTCCTACCAACCTTAGGATTTGAATCCAACTTCGTTGATGCAACACAGTGACAGGTACAAAAGGTATATTGCAAGGGAAGATAGAAAGCAAAAACAGTTGCCACAACCTTATCCTGAACAGGACACCTTTTCAGCTGCAATAGCAGCAAGATGGCGTGGTACTGAGATTGATTCAACCAGCACAACGGGTGACAAAGGTGGTGGTAGCCCACCCAGAAATGAACTTGGAAATGAAGCTAGAAATGGGGCAAACAATGGAGAAAGAAAAGCACGAGAGATTATGAGATACATGGCAACAAGGCAGCAGCAGGTTGCAAATGCTTTGCGGGCACTTACAACAATGTTACATCAGATGAACCCTCATGGAAGACAGAATCGTGAACCAGATGATAATAGGAGTGTCGTTGGGACCCCCAGGGCACAGAGAGCACCCACCCATACCACAAACAGACCTACATGTCCTACCTTTTTGAGGAATGAACCGGAAGAGAGAAATGTTGAAGAAGAGGGAGAGGAAATGTTTGCCGACAATCTCATGGCAGCAAATGACAAATGGGAGTTGTTGACACCACAGGTTAGGGAGCATATGAGCTTTGACAAATTTGTAAGTCAGAGGAGAAACATTACAGAGCAAGGCAAGATCGGAGACCAAGAGACCAAAATAGAGACCAAAACAGAGACTTGAAACATGCCACCAACAAACTCACATTACCTACATTTGATGGCAGTGGAAAGGGTACAGCTCAGGCTTGGGTTCACAAGCTAGATACTTTCTTGACTCTTTGACCCATGGCAAAGGAGGATGCAATTAAGTACATCACTTTACACTCGGAGGGAGTAGCCCATGACTAGTGGTACCATGGGATGGTCACGTTGCAACATAACCCCATCACTTCTTATCAGGAGTTCGTTGATAGATTGATTGAACACTTCAATAAGAAAGATCTAGAAACATATTTCAGAGAGCTGGCTCAGCTCAAGCAGGTTGGGAGTTTGGAGGGTTATATTGGTGATTTTCATAAATTGTCAGTTATGTTTCCCAATGTATTTGAGAGGAGATTGATTATGCTATTTATTGAGGGCCTATTGGAACCATTGAGAAGGTGGATAAAAGCTTTTGACCCACCAACACTGCAGGAGGCAATGAAAAAGGCTAGATGTATGGAACTTGCAACCCCACAAAGCAAATTCTCATCTAAAGGATCCTCTTCATACAGGGACAGCAAATCATTCTCCAAGAAGAAGGAAAAAACAGATTCAAAGGGCAAATCAGCAGCACCCCTAGATCGTAGAACACTCAATGATTTTCGCAAGAAAAAGTTGTGTTTCTACTGCAAAGGCCCTATGATGATGCAAACCATGACTGTCCATTGATGCCAAAGGGCAAGGCTAATAGAATAATGTGGGCATTCTAGGAGGATTCTAAATCTGAAAAATCAAACCAGCAAACTGATCATGAGGAATCCGAGTCGGAAAAGTCTGAACATGAGGCAGAGAAGTCTGAAAAAGAGACTGAGAATGAAGCGGAGGTGAAGCTTCAAGAGGCACGTCTCACTAGCATACAACGGGAGGGCTCTTTCAGGATGCGTGGGGTCTTAGCTGGACAGAAGATCATTACTTTGCTCAATACAGGTGCCATGCATAACTTCATTGATCCTAGATGGGTTGAGAAGCGTGGGATTCAGACAAAGGAATTTGAAGGTATAAGGGTGAAGGTTGCAGATGGCTACACTTTTAAGTGTGACAGGATGATTCCAAACCTCCCTATGAGTTTGAATAATTTTGATTTTAAGGCAGATTTTTATGTAGTGAGTATGGGAGATACTAATATGGTTTTAGGGATGAAATGGCTTCATGACATAGGAGAGTTTATCCTTAACCTTCATGATATGGAGATGAGGTTCAAGGTGGACAGAAAGACTCGTGCTAAAAGCCACCAGAGATAGCAATTTCAAAATGATATCATTCAGGAGAATGGAGAGACTCATGCGCCACGACATGGTTGAGTGAGCAGCTGAGTGTATGTTGATGCCATCACAGGAGGGGCAGCAAAAACTCGATTATCATCCAAATATATAGGAGTTGAGGATTAAGCACACTAAGGTGTTCAGTGATATTCCACCCAGTAGGCCTTCAGACAGAGGGATTGAGCACATAATAGAATTGGAGGGTGCCAAACCCGTGATAATCACTCCTTACAGGCACCCCAAGCAATTGAAAGATGAGATTGAGAAAACAATAAAGGAGTTGCTTGCTATGGGGCACATCAGACCCAGCAAATCCCCTTTTGCTTCATCGGTAGTCTTGGTGAAGAAAAAGGATGGTACCCTTCGGATGTGCATTGATTACAGGGTCCTGAATAAGAGGACAATTAAGAATAGGTACCCCATCCCTCGGATTGACGAGTTGATTGATGATCTTCATGGTGCTTGTTACTTCTCGAAAATAGATTTGAAATGAGGTTATCACCAGATCAGGGTCAGAGAGCAAGACATCGAGAAGACGGCATTCAGATGTCATTGTGGACAATTTGAGTATGTGGTTATGCCATTTGGGCTAACCAATGCCCCTGCTACATTTCAGTCCACTATGAACAGGGTCTTTTAGTCACAACTGAGGAGGTTTGTATTTGTCTTCTTTGATGATATCTTGGTGTACAACAAAATTTGGGAGGAACATATTGCCCATTTGGATACAGTGTTGGGTATTCTTGGCAAGGAGTCCTTGTATGCCAAGCAATCCCAATGTGATTTGGGCATGACGGAGTTGTTGAACTTAGGCCATATTATTAGTGCAAAGGGTGTGCGTATGGATCCTGACAAGGTCAGAGCTATTATTGAGTGGCCTACTCCTGAGAATCTTACTCCGCTTAGAGGATTTTTGGGCTTGTGTTGCTTCTACTGCCGATTTGTCAGTGGATACTCACGGCATGCAGCACCTCTTACTTATCTGACAAAGAAAGGGGCATTTGTTTAGACTCTTGAGGCACAGGAGTGTTTCGAGAAGTTTAAGGAGTTGATGACTTCTTGCCCAGTCCTTGCACTACCAGACTTTACTAGACCCTTCGAGCTTCAGTGTGATGCTGCGGATGAGGAGATTGGTGCAATTCTTATGCAAGACAAGCACCCTATTGCTTTCAAGAGCAAGAAGCTTAGAGGACCTGTTGTGACCTTTTCACACATCGCCCCATTGCAAATGGGGACCCTTCGTTTTTTTTCGCTTTTTGGTTTTGCCTTGGCGTCGCAACTGCTTATCACCAGTTCTTTTTGCAATGAGGAGTTTGAGTTTTGAACGGTCACCCGAGTCAGTTGAAGAAATTGAGCCTAGATCACTGTATAAATGTCACCATTGTGCTTAGAAGGCCTAGGAGACGAAGATCGACTGTCGTTTCAGTCAATTCTGACACCTCCAAGTTTTTAGGGTTTCTCACCCCGGGCCCCCTATTTTTTAGGACCTACTTTTTTGGCACTTTTGGGCAATTCTGGGATCCCTATTTTTTAGGGTCTATTTTTGGAAAGTTGCTATTTTTGGAAAATTTCTATTTTTAGAAAGTTTCTATTTTCAGAAGGGTCACGAGTTTCAAAAATCCACTCAGAAGTTCGAAACGAGCAACGAAACTCTCAGAAATTCGATTCGAAGTTTTTTTGAAATTTTGGTAAAATTTTGGAAAATCACATAAAAAGTTCAAAAATCTGTAAAATCTGTTCAAAAATGGTGAGAAATTCTGGAAAATCACAGAGAAATCTGGTAAAAAGCACAGAAAATGGCGAGTTAGATGAAAGAACCAGTCATGAAATCATCAGGAAATGGATAAAAGTCTGAAGCACATATAAAAATCTGCGAAATTCATCCGGAAAATTCATGAGAAGTCTGGAAAATCTGAGAAATCTGAAACATTCATGGCACATCAATGGTGAAAATCTTCAGCCAGTGGCAAGAAAGAATTGGCAATGGCCAAAAATTCTGTGAAGTCCGCCCAGCAACATGGGGGTAAATGGCAAGCCAACTAGGAAACTCCGCCCAGCAACATGAAGACAATGGTTAGCCACTTGATGAAGTCTGCTTATGTTTAAGTGTCCAATGGCAAAGAATCTGAGCAAGTCCGCCCAGCAAAAGATGGTAAATGGCAACAGATCTGAGCAAGTCCGCTCTAGACAGAAGGGTCAATAGCATAAAAATCTGATCAAGTTCACCTTCAAATGGCTATCCAACAGCCAAGGTCCGCCTTGACAAAGTTGAGCTAAAGATGTCAATGGTTGCTAACTTGATAAAGTCCGCCTGGTCTTATAGAGCCTATGGCAAACAATCTGATCAAGTCCGCCTTAGCAAGGGTGTCAATGGTGAGCAAAAGGCTGAAGTCCGCCCATGTCAAAAGCTCCAAATGGCTAGCCAACAGCTGAAGTCCGCCCATGGAAGAGAGGAAATTTGTCTAACAAAATGAAGCAATGGATAGACAAGGGACAAAGCCCGCCCTACAAATGGCTAGCCAAGTGCTAGAGTCCGCCCCTTGTGTGGCAAGAAAAAATGGGCAATGGCAAGACTATCAAGCAAGTCCGCCCTATGCATATGGCCAAATATAATGAGACAATGACCTAAGAAGAGAGGAAGTCCGCCTTAGTCAAAATTTTAAATGGCATGCTATGAGGGAAAGTCCGCCCTATGGATAGCAAGGGAATTGACTAAGTCCGCCCAGCCAAAAAAGTGAAATGGCAAAACATTTGAGGAAGTCCGCCCAAGTTAAAAGAAAAAAAAGCCTAAGGCAATGAGCAAATGGTTAACCACAAACCAAAGTCCGCCCACCATATTGATGAATTGGCAAGGAAACTAGCAAAGTCCGCCTTGGGTGAAATGGCATGCAAACAATGAAGTCCGCCCCATGAAGAAAAAGCAAAGTAAAGGAAAATGTGATGGCCAAAACATAGATGAAATCCGCCATGTATTGGAGAGTGGAAAAAAATTAAAATTTTGCCTAAGTCTAAACCTTGGACAAATCAAAAATTACATGCTTGACACTTTAAAATTTCACCATGCTTGAAAAGAAGGAAAATTTGCCCAAGTCCAAATCCAAAGTGCCTAGGAAGTTGAAATGAATTTTGGCTAGATAAATTTTGAAAAGGCCAATGGCCAAATAAAATCGGACATGGCTAAGAAAATTGTGGAAAGATCAAGCAAATGGCCAAATCAGATTGGACATGGCAAAATAATTTTGGACGGAAAGGATTTATGGCCAAATCAGATTGGACATGGCAAAATAATTTTGGACGGAAAGGATTTATGGACAAATAAAATTGGACGTGGCTAAATAAAGTTGGACGTGGCTAGATAAATTTTGGAAAAAGGCAAGAAAATATGGCCAAATAAATTGGGCGGAAAGAAAATTAAAAGCTTGAAAATGAAATTTGTAAAAATCTTTCAAAGCTTATCTTGAAAAGTTATCTAAAATAAGTTCGTTTTGTTTTACTGCAGGTGGATGACTACACAAGGCGAGGAAAATGGCAAAGAAAGTGTAAAGTCCGACCGGAAGGGAGATGAAAGAAAACTTGGAAGTCCACCATTGCACATTGCAAGACCAACAGGAAGTCCGTCAAGAGTTTGGCATCATGAAGACAACGGCAGGCACATCATCAAGTACATCCAACTTACGCAAGCCAAATTCGAAATTGAAGACAAATCTACCGGCGAAGTTTATTTGAGCACAAAATGGCCAAAATCTTGAAGGTATTACAAAGTAGCCAAAATTTGGCTAAGTATGGGAAATTATCTACAGAAAAGGTTCCAATTTTCCTTCAGTGCGGCGAAAGCACAAGGGAGTTCCTCTCCAGATTTAAGGTACTTGAAGGAATTCCAAAACAATCCAAGTCTAAGCAAGTGCTCCAAGGCGAGGTGAGAAGAAGAAGCCAAAGTCATCCAAGATCAAGCACAATCAATAAAGTCATTGGTATAAAAAATATTCTAAGGCAAGAACAAGGACAAAGTGACCAAGTAAGACATCCAAAGCTACCAAGGTGGCGCCTCGTCATCTTCCAACCAATCAAATTGTTCCAAATCGACATGCAACAACTTTCTATTTTATCTGTTGGTTCATATTTGGTAAAAAGGACAAGTGTCCTCGATTGTAATTTTCTCATTGGTCGAGAAGGAGTTAGTTAGGACAAACCCTAATTAGGGTTTTATTTGTAATCTTGGCCGTTGATTCCAAATTAATCTTGGCCGTTGAATTGTAATTGGGGAGCCTATAAATTGAGCTCAACCCCTCATTTGTAAAGCATGGGAGCATGTTGCAAAACATGTTGAGATAAGCAATTGTTGTAAGATTGCCAAAGTAATAAGTAATGCATGCATTGTTCTGATGGTGATTGCTTCTCTTACTTTGGAATTGTCATAGTTCTTATCCCTCATCAAAGTTTAGATTTTATTTCATGTATGCTAGATGAATGCAAGATTTGATAAGTATCGATTTATGGTGAAACTTTTTGCTCATACTTTCTTTGAACGGATGATTTTCGTTCAATGCGTAAAGTTAGCCTGAGCTTACTTTGTGGATTCTTAACTTCTGTCTGAATAAGTATTGTTCGATTGGAAGGTAGTTATTCATGACGTGAAAAACATAAACACAACTCCCCTTTGAAGATTGCACTGGCTTTGCGTAGTTGGCGCGTTCCCTGCGTGGCGAAACAAAGTTTTGTTTTGTTTCACCGAGTCAATACCGTCTCTTGGATTCTTAGGAGTAGATTAGTGCTTCTGAACCCTTCTCCCTTTTCAGTTTGTTTGACCCATGACCCAAGCAATAGAGCTTCATTGTCTAGACCTTCATTGTGAATTGAATAAGCCTAGTAGAAGTCCCCTTGTGTTACCAGCATAATCACATCAAACCACAAAGCTCATCCGCATTCATCTTAAACATTGGAATTACCGTATGATCTTACTCGCAATCTTAGCATACGAGGTAGTTTTTCAAGAGGGGATAGAGCGTCTTTGGACTCTTTATTCTAGAATGTTTGTTGTGTCATAAAACACGCATCAACAGGACCTAAGAGGAGCTATAGTATATACGACAAGGAGATGTTGGCCATCATGCATGGATTGGCCAAATTCAGGCAGTACCTTGTGGGCAGCAAATTTTGTGTTAAGACAGATCATAACAGTCTAAGACATTTTCTAGGACAGCGAGACCTCAATGATCGTCAACAAAAGCGGGTTAGTAAGTTGCAGTCATATGATTTTGACATTGCCTATGTCAAAGGGACTCGGAATGTTGTTGTTGATGCCTTGTCTCGCCGACCACATTTGAGCTCCATGGTTGAGATTTCAGAGGATTGGAGACATCTGATTACAACAGAGTATGCCAAGGACTCTTGGGCTTCTGGCATAGTTGAGGGTTGCAGGACAGCAGATATTCAGTTGTAAATGATCTTATCGGTTACAAAGGGAGGACCTTTTTGACCCCAAAATCAGAGATCAAGAGCACAGTATTGAGGACCTTTCATGATGTGCCCATGGAAGGACATCCTGGGTATTTCAAAACTTACAGACAGATACGGGAGCATTTCACCTGGAAAGGTCTCAAGTCAGATGTTCTTCGGTAAGTTAGAGAGTGCCTTGTTTGTCAGCAAAATAAACAAAAGCATACTTATCCTGCGGGATTACTTCAACCACTTCCAATTCCTAACAAGAAGTGGGAATGCTTGTCTATGGATTTTATTACGGGCTTGCCGAAAGCCCAGGGTAGAGACTATATCTATGTAGTTGTTGATCGCCTCACAAAGTATGCTCACTTTTTCTTGATAGTAGCTACATATTCAGCTTCACAAGTAGCAGAGTTATTCTTCCATGAGATATTCAGATTGCATGGGTTACCTCGGAGCATTGTCAGTGACAGGGATAGTCAGTTCTTGAGTAATTTCTGGCAGGAGCTATTCAGATTGTGTGGGACCGAGCTTACTCCGAGCACCAACTACCACCTGCAGACAGATGGTCAAACAAAGATTGTAAATAAATGGGTGGAGGGATATCTCAGGAACTATATTGCAGGGCAACAAAGGGCTTGGGTGAAGTAGATTTACCTCTGTGAGTACTGTTATAACACCACTCACCATTTGTCTATTCAGATGACCCCATTTAAAGCATTGTATGGATATGATGCGCCTAACTTTCTTCATTTATTGCTGAATGACAGCCAAGTACCTAGTGCTGGGGATCTTTTGCAAGAGAACCAGGATATTATGAGGGCTCTTCGTGAGAATATTCAAAAGGCACAAAATCGGCAAAGGCAGTATGCAGACAAGAAGAGAGTTGAGTGTTCTTTTGAGGTCAGAGATATGATGTATCTAATGTTGCAGCCCTATTGTCAGTCCACTCTTAAGAAGAGTGGTGCAGAGAAACTTAAGCCACGATACTATGGCCCTTTCAGGATCATCAGGTGGGTAGGCGAGGTGGCTTATGAGTTGGATTTACCAGCAGACAACAGGGTACACAATGTCTTTCATGTGTCACGCCTCAAGGTGTTGGGACATCATGTCGTTCCTTCCACACCTTTACCACCCCTAGATGATGAGGGGAAACTAATTCTAGTGCCTAAGGCCATCTTGGATGTCAGAGAGAGACAATTGCAGAAACGGGTCATCAGGGAATATCTGATTAAATGGAAGGACTTGCCGATTGAGGATGCTACATGGGAGAGCGAGGAGATTTTGCAACATCCGGAGTTGAGATTGCTTGGGGACAAGCAATTTCAGGGAGGGCGGACTATAATGTCCCCTTCTAGTTAGACACCAGTTGTCAGCAAGATTAGCCTATCAGTTGACCCTCGTAGGCTAATGGGATTGGATAGAGGGTCTTTTGTGGCAAAAACTTGGTCAGTTGATGGTTTTATTCTTCTCCAGAGTTTAGGGCGTTTCAAGTTTGGCCTTTGTCGAGGATTCAGGGCTCAATTTCTCATACTTACTATTTATAGTAAGTCATTCAGCCAAGGTTACTATTTATAGCAGGGCACCTGATTGAGATATATTGGCAGAGTCGATTCCGGTATTCAATTGAATTGGAGAAATAAGGTCTTTTGCCTAAGTTATGATGTTTAATTATTATTAAAGGTCACTTTAATAAGAATTAATATTTTAATGTTATATTTTAACGTTATATTTGCATTTTATACTTGAGGGTCCATTTATCATCTTAAAAGGGGGCCATTTTAATTAAGTGCTTGGACGCCAATTCCTAGGAGATTGTTATTTATTTATAAAGTGCAACTTTATAACATTTGAAAATGATTAAAAAGGCAAAATGGGGGTCGACCTCTTTGAAAGTGTAAATTTTAATGAACAGATTATATGCACAGAAAATTAATTCAAAATCAGACAATAACACAGCAGATACCCTGGGAAAACCCTCCTCTTGAGGGAGAAAAACCCAGCAACAAAGATCACTCTTATATATAAATGGCGGCAACAAATCTCTTTACAATGAGGCCAATTACAAGGCCAATCTTCAGCACCTAACACAAGATACAATGGCTGATAATAATCTGCACTTCTTTGATAACTAATTCTGCCCTTGAATAAATTCGCAACCTGCTCTTAAGGAAATTCGCACTTGAATGGAAATGAATCGAACTCTATGATTACAAATGATAAAGAGAACTCCTATATATACAAATTGAAGAGACGCCTCCTTCTATAAAGCAAGTCGGCCAAGCAATGAATATATGTCTCTTACAAAATAAATGTGACCAATCAATAGTAAGTCGTCCTCATATGAAATCGCGCCAATGATGAAAGGAGGTCAGCCTTGGATGAAGACATGTCTCTTTATTTCTTTAATAAATTCGAGCCATATATATAAATTAAATAGCCTTATGGCTATCATTTAATTTATCAAGCTGGAATATTAAATCTCGAAGCTGTATGTTATCATCAACAGAAAGAAGTATATAAGCAGCCACGAGAAAATTGAATTCATCTTGGGAGCATTTGACAACTTCATTTCATGAACTCTTTGGCGTTTGGAGAAGAAGGACAAAGGTTTCTGCATTTTCCGGAGTGTATCGGCATTGGAGAGCGTAGCTCCTTCAGTGCATCAGCATTCTGAGGTTGTGAGACTATTAGCTGAAGATTGCTTTACAGCTGGCTTCATTTAGGAGTCAAGTTTGAGCAGATTGAAGAAATTATTCAGGGGTTTATGAGCAGATTTTCATGTGTGGTGAGCAAACAACCTGAGGGTGTGGTTTTTAGTGCTAGGCACATACTCCTCAAGCCGTACAGCCTTCTTCATCTCAGCCGTACCATCTCTTGTGGCTAGTGTCTTTCCTCCAGGGCAAATCACTTGGACTTTTTGTGTGCTATCTTCACCATCTTGGGCGGCCATAGCAGGGAAGGGGTTTGATAACATTTTAGAGGTGGAGAAACTTCATGTTGCAGCAGATCGAACTTCTTATCAGGCATTAATCTTGCTGCCAGCACTCACATTTGTGATATGACAATCTATCTTTACTTCCGGGTATGCTAGTTGTAAAGGCTTTCAAAAAATTATCAATAAATAAAATAATATTAATCTGCTGCAGTCGTCGTTTTCCAGTAGTTTAGTATTTTCTTTTAGTTCTTTCATGCCTGGCATTATATTCAAAAAAATACAAAAAAAAAAGCATATATCTGCAAAAACACAAAAAAAATCATAAAACCAAACAAAACAAAAACGCAGCCAGAGGCTCTCATTCAGAAAGTTCAGGAAAAATTACAGTTGGGGAGAACATAGGGTTCTTACAAACAACCGTATAGAAACACACATTTTACAATTTTTTTGGACCAACATTAAACAAAATAATAGATTCTGTGGATCCTCACTTTGACACCTAGAATAGAGGAACTTGTGATTATAGAATTTTGTTGTAAAATGTGGAGTGAAACCCTTCCTCAATTTTATTATTCTTGCATAACATGGGGATGGGCGATGTGCATTGTGGTACTATTTAATTGATACTCCAACATCGCAAGCTTTAAATTGTCTAGCAATCCTCAAGAATGTTTCTTGCAGTATGCACTTTCAAGACACACCTAACTCTTAAATTAATAATTCACAAAGTAGAAGAAAAGTACCTGACAAACTGCAGTACCTTATTGTTTGGTGCTGAAGTTGACTTTGAGCATTGTGGAGAGCATTCTTCCAGGAAGTCACATCATTCCGCTTGCTTAGAGGAGGTGGCTCTAAACCATAGCGTGACATGTCTATCGTATGAGGAGGCTTGCCAGCACGTATGCGCTCATACTCCTTCGCCACCATAGGGTAGTTCTGTGAATTCACATTAAAATTATTAGAATCTTACTTGCAACTTAAGAAAGTTGCATAGAATCAATACTCAGATTATGCCAGCAGTTTTCTGCTAGTTGTCTCATCAATTTAACAAATTCCAAACAGATACACAATATAATAAGTTATTCCATTGTACAGATCTGACTAAGTAAAAGATGGAAAATTAGTAAAATCATAATGTGATCAAAACCAAATATACTGACCACAGAATAACACACACACATTACAACAATCTGTTGAATATGTATTGGAACAGATAACATCCAAGTCTGAAAGAGAAGATATTGCTAAACCCTCACCAGAGAAGATAACTCTACCTAGAGAAACATTTATACCTGGATCTGCATTCAGAAAAGTTCAGGAAAGGAACAATACATGTTTACAGTTGAAACAAATATTTGCATGAACCACTATGCAATGTGAATATGCATGCACTGGAAGCTAGTTTTGAAAACTTCCACATACTTTTTCTTTTAGTCCAAACTAAATGGGCTCCAATTTCATGCTCCAAAATTCAATAGATCTATGAATAACCCCAGCACAATTCTGTAGATCAAAATGGTTGCTGACAAGCCTGCCTTTTCCTCAAAATCAGAAGCTCAAGATTTGTCTATCAGCCACATGTTTCAAATTCAACATTACTTAAAGATTCTAACAAACAAATTGTGAGCTAAAAAGTTGGAAATATCATGAGATTATTTTTCCCCTCTTTCTTCCTCAATGCTGCTGCTTCTTATTTCTCTTCAAAGATTTACAATCATCTTCTCTTGTTCCTCACTTTTGCTCTTTACTTTCCTTTAACACTAAGTGTTTTTTAGTTTTTACCTTTTATTTTGTATTTGTCAGTTTAAACCATAACTGTCAACATGCCTCAATCAGGCCTTAAAAACATCACTTGCTACTTACCTTACAATACTATTGCCACAAATGAAATTTCTCCTCTGAGATTCAACAAGCATTGCATCATAGGTCTAGTGTGGGAACAACAGGGATTCATTAGCCGCCACAAACATTTTCAAGCACTCATTCCTTCAAGAATTCCCTCATTCCTATCATGTCAGGGCTAGTGAAATTAAACAATTTCAGTGTTCTTTTTTCAAATCTCTACACAATTGAGACACACAAAACATTGTCATGGAAAACAAAATGTTCACACTTTAGCATCCCCAATAGGGTCAATCTTCCAAGGTTATCTTCTTACATATAAACTCCAAACGCCTTCTGTTTATAGCTGCTTTCACTGAACCAAAAGATAATCCTGTTAGGCTGCAACATCTACCATTTCACTGCTGGTATAGGGGTTTGCGAAATTCCTGATCCCTCTTGTAGTACCTCACCACCATTGCAATAGATAGAAAACAGTAGTACAAATAAGACTCCAATATGGCAACCATAAAGCGGAGATCTCCATATAATTTAGCAAGAGGGTAGCCCTGCACACAATTAACCTACTACAACTCTTAATGCAACCTCTTGTACAATGCACAGTCCTCATGTACCATGCAAATTTCTACATATTCCTTCCCCAAAAGCCCTACTAAGTTTGAATGGGCACTCAGCTACCTAAACTACCATTACATGAAAATACCGTTCCCATTCAAGAATAATAATTTTTTTTAGCTTAGTCCCCACATACATTATTAATTCTTGCTCATCGAACACCCTTTATAAACTCTATGAAACAATTATAGCATACAGTTAATTATTACAAAGTTGTTAATAGGCCTAACAACTATCATGGCAGGTCACAGTTTCAAATATAGCAAAGCTATTAAGAGACATTTAGATTGATGAAAATGTCATGAAAGGTTTTAGCTTGTAATTCTATAAAATATTTCCGCTCATGTTTAGTTTGCACAAAATGTGAACAACAGTTCATGCCTTCATTTCCCTTGACCCATTTAACTTTATGTTCAGCTTGTATAAAATCTCATTGACATGACATAATTGCAAATATCACAGACCCATTTAAATTAAACTAGCATACCTTTGCATTTGTTTCAGATTCCACAAAGCTGTGTATCTTATACTCAAATTGAATTCAATGAAAGGTCACAGCTTCAAAGTCCACATAAGAATTCAACTTAAGTCCGGTTTGCAAAACAATCTGCAACATGAACACAGTTTCAAATCCCCCGTGGCCAACAAACACCTGTTTTATCTGGGCTTTAGTTTACAGAGAACCTTAATGACAATTCACTGTTGTGCAAACACCATGGAACTAACTAATGTTCAGTTTAAAGAAAATCTCGATCTCAATGACAGGTCAAAATTTTCAAATCTCATTAAGTCATTCAACTTATGGTCAGTTTGCACAGAATTTCAGGTGAAAGACACAATTTCAAATTCCACGGAGTTATTTAACATTGAGGTAAAAGGCTAGATGTTGTCCCTGTTTTCCATCCCACCACCACAAGGGCTAAATTAATTAATTAATTTAATTATTGGATATTGCCTGGAAAAATTTAATTAAAAGGGGTAATATTAAATTATTAAATTAAAGTATATCTATAAAGTGGCTAGAGATTATAAGATGGTGTTTTGGCGGGAAAACCCTAAAATGAATTATAAAAGGGATTTGTGAGCTCTTTTGTCATTATGCGAAGATTGTTTTAATTTGTCTGGTTTCAGGAGAGCTCTGCTTTCAAGTGACTCGAGGACGAAAACCCTCGAGTTTCAGATTTGAAGGACTGGACGGAAACCCAATTCCTTCCACAAGCGGATTCACATCAGGGTTCGCACTTGTGCTTCAACAGCTGGATTGATCGATCAGATAATTTGTAGGTCTTGCTAGGCAAGACAAATTATTAGGGATAAATTGGTGAATAGTGATTGGCTAGAGTGACGTGAATAGTGATTCGCTACAGTGACATGAATAGTGATTCGCTACAATGACGTGAATAGTGCAGCTATAGTGACATGAATAAAGATAATCATTGTAGGTCTTGTGGTGCCTTGCTCATATAAATACTTTTCTTTCACTTTGGCATTGGAATTCATGAGTTGCATGAAGTTGATGAAGTTGTGGGTTCATTTCCAATTCCCATTGCTATCGCCACCTAAGTCACAAGGTTCGAATTCGAATTCGAGTTCAACAACATTGAAATTCGGATGAAGTTCGGCAAGGAAAAAATTCGAAAAGTAAAAAATTCGGATTAAATTCGGCTTATATAATTTAATTTTAAAAAAGTATAAATACTATATCAATAAAATTATCAAAATAGTTGAACTTTAAAAACAAAATAAAAATACTAAACTTTAATTAAAATAATAAACTAAAAATATATTATGTTTTTATTTTTACTGTAAAAAATATATAATTTATAAATATTAAAATAATCTTATAGTGAGTTTAATTTTTTTTTAACAAATCTTAAAATATTTGTAAATGGATAATTTAATTTAAATATTTAAATTTGTTAATTTTTACATATTAATTATTTAAATCAAAACTAAATATATTAAAATATTGGATTTTAATTATTAAATGTTAATATTCAAAAATAAATAAATAAAGTAAAATAATTTTAAATTTAAATATATTAAATACTAGCTTTTTTATAAAAATGTAATATAAATAAAATAATATTTTACTTTTTATAAAGGTCGATGACCTTTCTTTCCTATCTCGGATAATTCCATAGCCATCCGCTTCACTATCTTTGATATTCAGTCTTTGATAATCGGGAACTAGAAGCGCTATCCAGATAAACCCTTCCACACACGACTTAACTTAGCAGAGAATCGTCCCACACTCTCATGCAGAACTTGCAGAAATCTTGGCAAAACCTGCAGAAATCATGGCGGAACTTGCAGAAATCGTGACGGAAATGGAGTTTTCACAGTCGTGACAGCTCTCAGATAGGAAAAACCAACTCGCAACGGGTCGATTGTGGCGTTCTATACAAAAAAGCACTGCGAAAACCCTACAAAACGTTTTTCAGAACCCTAAAAAAAGCAGCTCCATTTTTTCGTACGAATTATTTGCGAATTTGAACGAATTTCAAAGAAAGATTTGAGATTCGGAAAAATTCGAACTTCATGCATGAAATTCGCCGAACCTTGTGACTTAGATCGCCACACTAAAGGAGTCAACATAGGGAAGCTGTGGCTTATTCACTGCTGCAAGAGAGTTATTGACTGTGAAAAAGGAGCCGTATCAGTTCTTTGCTTCATCATGGGTATTTGGAGGGCATCTCAGGTTCAGTTTATGCCATCACCATCCTATATTTCTGCTACACTGTTGTTAAAGGTGGTCGTAGAGGCTGCTGAGTATATTTCTGATCATTATCTGCTGCAACATTCATATACCTGTGTGTGGTTACTGCAGGTCAGAGTCTAAGTTTATTTCAGAATATATTTGCTGTTAATGTACTGTTGTTTCAGACTGTATGGAAGCAATATCATTATTGGAAGAGGGTTGTGGTAAAGAGTGTAGCTCCTTTTCTGAGTTGTGTGGTC
Organism: Sequoia sempervirens; assembly: GCA_007258455.2. Lineage (NCBI taxonomy): Eukaryota > Viridiplantae > Streptophyta > Pinopsida > Cupressales > Cupressaceae > Sequoia > Sequoia sempervirens. The sequence goes on along the minus strand of VDFB02047230.1, from coordinate 584,634,988 downwards.
TTTCTGCCCTTACTGTGTATTTTTGAGTTATGTAAAGCCATGTTCAAGGAGGCGGGTGGCTGTTAGCAGACCTGGGTACATTTCCGAGCATTTCCTAAGGTCTGTAAGTTCATTTAAGACATTATTGGGCACAAATACTAAAGAAGAAACAGTCAGCAATCAGCAACTCCTTTGTTACCAGTCAAGAGTTTCCAGCTGGGCAAAATGGGTATTTATATTCAATCTGCATTTGTATTTCTGATATGAAGAATTAGTCTGAAATATACTTTGTAAAAGAATTGTAGTGTGTTCAACAATTTCAATATTTAAATATCATTAATGCATACAATCTGAAATGTAATGTAATTAAAACTGAGTATTGAATGAGTTATTGTATCTGCAATCTTTATGTTGTTGAAATATTCAATATAGTGCTGGCCCTTTATTTGACAAATGTAATATGTCAAATTGAGGAATCAATCAGAAAATATCGAACAAAAATCAGTAGGGATTTTACATTAGAGGATGAAAAAGCCAAAGTGGTAGATTGCACGTCATTTCTCCCCCTACTAGCTTATAATTATAGGTGATTGTGTGCTAGGTGGATCCCACTACCTTGTAATTATTACCAAAATAATGAGGAAAAATGTCATAAGCGTAATGACTACTCATGGAGGTCACCTCAAGATGACTAAAACAACACAGATCAAATGCCCCAAAATATAAAAGTCTGATTTAAATAACGTGCTTGTGTGCTAAGTAGGTCCCCTTGCCTGTCATGTCCCCTCCACTGGGGAGCAAATAAAATATTAATTTTAATTTACTTAAAACTGTTTTAATAATATTAATTCATTTGGAGCTGACTCGCTTTGAATATTGTGGCGCCAAAGGAAATTCAATCTCACACAAGGTCAGCACCATTTTAGAACACTCCTCCTTGAGCAAACAAGTATAAAAGAAGAGTCTTTATTCACTGGATGGGAGAATTTGGTTTATGTTAGTTGTCGCGGCGGGAGATATTTTCTCCTAATTTTATCTTGCTCAAGGCAGGTCGGCCTTCATCTTTTATAAATAAAATATATTTGTTCTAGGTCGGCCCTAGAGAGAAGGCCGCCTAGTTTGGTATTTATAAAGGATGGAGTCCTCTCATTTATCATCAATTCAATTCACTCCAAGTCGAATATCTTCAGCAGCAGTTCGCATCTTCTAGTAGCAGCAGCAGTTCACCTCTAGCAGCAGATCAGATTTTTGTAAGAAGTGATATAATCTAGAGCATTTAAGGTTCGCTTCAAGGAGAACTGATATTTCTCATTGTATGTGGCTCGGCCTATTCTAGGGCCTGATTTTGTATGCAGTTTCTGCACTTATTATTCTGATATATAAGAGAATATTCTTTGTTGGGTTTTTCTCCCTCGAGTAGGAGGGTTTTCCCAGGGTAATCACTGTGTTCATTGTTTCATGTGTTGAGTTTTTCTACTTATTGCATTTCTGATCATAAAACTAACATGGTACCAGAGTGGGTTTAGAAAAGATCTGATCAGATTTGTCTAAACATTCTTCATTAAATATCATTCCATCGATAGCGGATTTGGAGCATACCTTAGAAGCAGATCTAAGGTGTTTTTTTTAAGAGCAGTCTTGAAGGCGAATTTTTGAAGACCTAAAGGGCGATTTCTAGCAGATTTAAGAGCAAGCCTTGAGGCGAATTGTTGCAGACCTAAAAGGTGAATTGTGGTAGACTTAAGTGCAGATCTTCAAGGGCAAGTTGTTGCAGATTTAAAGACTATCTATTGCAGAATTGAAGGACATTTTATGCAGACCTTAAAGGGAAAATACCTGTAGACCTATGAGCAGAAATTCTTTAGTAGAATTATAAAGAGTTTCGCATCTGATTGGAGAAGAGGGTCAAACATTCATTTGTCACGTGGATGGGAAAGCAACTGGTGAAGTTTATTTGAGCGACAGAGTCAAATGATGCTTGTGAACGAATCTGTACAGATTGCTGCTCCAGCTGGTTGTAGCCAGAATACTCTTGATAGCCATCGAGCATTTGGAAGTCTGGCAATTATTCAACAAGGATTAAATCAAATAAGGGCTAATCAGACACAGCTACAGGTCTAGCTCAATGGTGTACCAACAATAAAGAGATAAGTATTTTATGATCATGAATTTTATGTCGTTAATAATAATTCATGCAATAACATTGGGAATAGTGAATCATGTATGCTTCTAGCATTGGTTTGTATATTTCTCTTCGGGGTAGTTTGATTCTATGAACTATTATTAATCTCTCTAAAATGCAAGATGGATCAAGGAGCAAAAAGATGATGAGAGATTGCATAAGGAATACAAAGGGAGGAAGAGCTTGAAGCATCCTGTGAGGAAGTCATGCCGGCTGGAGAAATGAACAAACATGGAGACATAGCTTGCAGCCATGGGACTGAGTTGGTGACGCATAACTCTCATGATTCTTCAATGGAGACATCTCTCGAGGGCACAAGGTTGGGTCAACCTTGGATGGAGAATTTGCATCAGCAAAGAAGATTGAGAAAAATGAAGACACTAAACAATGGAGAATCTTACAGATTGTCATTGCGATCAGCGACTTTGAAGAGGGGTAAATGACATTCAATGGGAGTTAAATTCTGAGAATTCAAGGCACGAGTTGAGAGCATGTTCGGGAAAAGGATTAAGGTTCTGAGATCAATCAATGGAGGGGAGTTCACTTCCAGAGAAAGTCTTTGCAATCTCTGAGGCAGGGATCAAGTGGGAGTTTTGTGACTCACTGAGAAGAAGTGAAGGTGTCAACTAAGTGGGTTGCAATGTTGCAAGGACAGGTGTTAAAGTCCTTGGAAGACCTCTTCAGCTGCAAAGTACAGAATTGCACAAGACAGTCAATCTAGATTTGACATTGGTAGCTCCACAACCTATTTAGAATAGGGTGATCTAATATGAGGTCGAGAAGGACAGTCCTGAACTCTCGCAAGTCAGTAGTGTCTGAAGTGTGCGTTGGAAACTGTTCCTCTAAGGCAAGCATTGCAAGCAATCTTGGATGAGAAGGTCAGGAGGTTGATGCAAGTACTTGGAGCTACAGAGGGAGTCACATCATCATAAAGATTTGTTGTAATGTATATTTCTCTGAGACGGAGAAATATGAGGTGAAAGCCCTTGTAAAGTATATTTCTCTGAGATGGAGAAATATGAGGTGAAAGCCCTTGTAGTGTATATTTCTATGAGATGGAGAAATATGAGGTGCAAGCCCTTGTTCATCTCTGAGACTGAGATGAGACGTCATGTTGAGAGACTCCATGACGACATCACATTGAGAGACTCTGTGATGAATCCTTGTACATCTCTGAGACTAAGATGTGTTTCTTTCCACACATGGGAGTAGCTATTGTGGACATCATGTTGAGAGACTCCATAACGACGTCACGTTGAGAGACTCTGTGATGAACCCCTGTACATCTCTAAGACTGAAATGTGTTTCTTTCCACACATGGGAGTAGCCATTGTGGACGTCATGTTGAGAGACTGCATGACGACATCACGTTGAGAGACTCCGTGATGAATCCTTGTACATCTCTAAGACTGAGATGTGTTTTCCACAAATGGGTGTAGCCATTGTGGACATCATGTTGAGAGACTCCATGATGAACTTTTGTACATCTCTGAGACTGAGATGTGGTTTTCCACAAATGGTTGTAGCCATTCTGGGCATCATGTTGAGAGACTCCATGACAAGGATATTTGGAAAATACCTCCCTAGCTAAGAGGGAGTGTTAGTGTTGTAGCGGCAGGAGATATTTTCTCCTAACTATATCTTGCTCAAGGCAGGTTGGCTTTCATCTTTTATAAATAAAATATATTTGTTCTAGGTCAGCCCTAGAGAGAAGGTCGCCTAGTTTGGTATTTATAGAGGATGGAGTCCTCTCATTTATCATCAATTCAATTCACTCCAAGTCGAATATCTTCAGCAGCAGTTCACATCTTCTAGTAGCAGCAGCAGTTCGCCTCTAGCAGCAGATCAGATTTTTGTAAGAAGTGATATAATCTAGAGGATTTAAGGTTCGCTTCAAGGAAAAGTGATATTTCTCATTGTATGTGGCTCAGCCTATTCTAGGGCCTAATTTTGTATGCAATTTCTACACTTGTTATTCTAATATATAAGAAAATATTCTTTGCTGGGTTTTTCTCCCTTGAGTAGGAGGGTTTTCCCAGGGTAATCACTGTGTTCATTGTTTCATGTGTTGAGCTTTTCTACTTATTGCATTTCTGATCATAAAACTAACAGTTTATCTAAGTAACTTGAGACAAAATTCTCAAGTTTGACTCGACTAGGTGGGACGAAACCCATACTCTGCTCTGATTAGCGTAAATTCTACCTCAGGGATGAACATTGAGCCAACTCTACAATTACATCTGCTTTTCAGGAGTTCATTGTGAAGATTGTTGGAGTGGCTGCTGAATTCAAGTTCCAATTGTGGAGCGTCTTTGACACTAAGTACTCAGACATGAAGTTTAGAAGTGACGCACTATCTTCTACTAGGGTCTATGTTACACAGAGACGCGTCTCCTATCCCAAAATGGACTATCCCCGGCTGGACTATCCCCGTCCCCAAGATGGGGGGACACAAAGGGGACATCCCTTGCTGTCCCTAAACAGGCTACACAGTAGGAAACGTCCCTGTCCATTTGGGGACGACTAGTGGACTAGGAAGTTTCAACAGCCAAAAAAACATAAAAAACTATTTTTTTTAATTTTTCTTTTTGCTGTTTAGGGACATGGGGGGCCCACAATGACATCCAACCCTAATATGAACCCTAAAATGCCAAAAGAACATACAACAAAATGAAAACATAAACTCACCCTATGTTTTGCTCTTTCTTTTTTCTCAATTTGTGCTCCTTACTGTGAGAGTTTGCTTGTTGGAGAAGAGATTGGCATGATATAGAGGAGGGATTGGACTGATTTGAGGAGACATCGGATTGATTTTTGTTTTGCTTCAAGTCTACAACAAGTTCCCAGTTGCAAGTTTGAAGCTACAGCCAAAGTATGTCAAATTTTTTTATAGTTTTCTAGTTTTTTACCTTGCTAGTGAGTTTGTAGGTTGAAAAATATTTTCATTGATTTGGTTTCAGACTTTCAAGTTTTCAACCATTAAAAAAACATACAAAATGAGCAGCCACGGTAATAGTGATAGTCATGAGGGTAGTGACAGTGAAAATGAAGTTAACACAATGTCAATAGACCCTTCTACTTCTAAAAATCCAACCCCAACTTCTACAAACCATTACGCATACCCTATACCCTCTCTTCAAAGGTTTGCAAAAGGCCCTTTCAACCGCAAGAAACCATTGCATCAGTTTACCACAGATGTGACCACCAACAAGAGGAAAAATTCAGGAGGCAGCAAGAAATGGCTTTGTCATGTTTGCGAAACTCATTACCATGGGAGCTATACTAAGATTAGAGGCCATCTAGTGGGTGACAATGTAAAAGGCGTTAGAGTTTGTGAGGCAATAACATTGGAGCAGCAGCTTGAATTTGCAAAGTTGGTTGGAGTAAGTGATGAACAAATCATTACCATTCAAAATAAAAAACGGCCATTAACTGATTTGCATGCCTCTTGCAATGTATCAATTGGAGAGAGTTGTAATAGAGGGAAGAGGAAAGCAAATGAGAAAACTTCAGTCATGGGGTTAATGAATGTGCAAAAACGTGAGCAAGCTGATGATGCAGTGGCCAAATTCTTTTATGCACATGCTCTTCCATTTCATTTGGCAAGGTCACCTTATTTCAAAACTATGGTGAAAGAAATATTGAAAATTGGACCCTCTTATGCCCCCCCTAGAGAACATAGATTGCGCACCTCCCTCCTTGACAAACAATATTCAAAAGCTACCACGATGATGGAGGAGATGAGGCAAACATGGATTAGGACTAGCTGTTCCATTGTCATGGATGGGTGGACTGATATTCGACATAGGCCACTCATTAATGTTATTGCTACATGCCCTGTTGGTTCATAGTTTCTTCGAGTAGTTGATTGTTTTGGGAAGCTTAAGGATGCTGATTTTCAGTTTGGCATTTTGAAGGAGGCCATAGAGGAGGTTGGGCCTTCTAATGTTGTGCAGGTTGTGACAGATTCAGCTCATGTTTGTAAGCTAGCTGGTTTGATGATTGAGAATGCTTACAAACATATTTTCTGGACTCCATGTTGCGTACATGCTTTGAATAATGCTTTGAAAGACATTGGAAAAATAAATTGGGTGAAGGCAGCAGTTGCAGAGGCTAGAGACATACAAATGTTTGTATGTAACGATCACACTTCATTTGCACTATTTCAGTCTTATTCAAAGAAAGAATTTCTCAAACTAGTTGAGACCAGATATGCTAGCTACTATATTTTGTTGGAGAGGATGTTGGAGGTCCAAGATGCTCTACAAGCCATGGTTGTTTGTGGAGATTGGAAAAAGTGGGCTTTATTGAAGACAAATGAAGGCAAGGCAGTGAGAGAAAGAGTACTTAATGACACTTGGTGGGCCAATATCAAGTAAGAAATCTGAAAATTTAAATTGTTTTTGAATTTGTTACACTTTGTTTTACTTTATATTTTAAAAGTTCTAATTTTTAATTTGTTGATTGTAGGTATATTTGCTCTTTCATATCACCAGTTGTGGGGGTAATCCAGTATGCAGATATAGACTCTCCTAGCTTGGGAGAGATATATGAGACTTTTGATAGCATGCTTGACCAAATGAAGCAAGCTATTCGTCAAAAGGATCCTAAGTTGCAATTTTATGAGGACCATATTAGGCCTATTGTGACAAAGAGGTGGAACACAATGAATACCCCTCTTCATATGCTTGCCTATGCTTTTAATCCGAAGTGGTATGTACCTAGACCTGGCCGAATGCTTCCTTCTGAGGATGATGAGGTGAAAGAGGAGCTTACAGTAGCCCTTCGTAAAATGTATACCAACGAGCAAGCAATCGTTCTTAGAGCAATGGCTTCAATTTGTTGATCTTCAGGGTCCTACATTCAACAAACCAAAGGCTAGGACGGATAGGGCCACCATTGCACAACACAACCCCATTGGATGGTGAAAATTTCACGGGAAGGACACACTGGCTTTGAAACAACTTGCCATTCATTTGCTCTCACAAGTTGCTAGTTCCTCTGCTACAAAGAGGAATTGGTCCACCTATGGCTTCATCCACTCCATTAAGAGAAACAAGCTTTACTTCAAAACAAGCCGGGAAATTAGTTGCAGTTCATAGTACCTTGAGACTTCAAGACGGCAGACTACTAATTATCGGCCGACTCCAGCAGCACAATGGGATGTTGATCCTAAGGATGTTAGGCAGAATGATGAGGAGGAGGTGCAACCAGGACTAGTCAGGCTACCATTGGATGATCCACTTTTGCCAGATGATGATAGTGACTTAGATAGTTTTGAGTCTTTGGATATTCATAGCCCAAATGAGGCTTAATTTCATACACTGTTCTATTTAGTATTTTTACGTTTGAACTTTGAGACTTCTAGATACATGTTTGAGACATTTGGATTTTGATAGACCATGGTTTTATTGATGTTTAAGACTGCTATTATAAATTTATAATGCTTTATTGACATTTATTATGCTGTTATACTACTACTCGTGATTTATTTACATATTGATATTGTTGTTAACAGTTATTGACATATCTCTCTCTCTTTCCCTCTCTCTCTATAATATATTAATAAATTTTGAAAATTTCATATACATATATATATATATATGTATATATAACAATTGTATATCTCCATCCCTTGTCGCCCTACGTCCTGGAAACACGTCCCCTGCCATCCCCCTATCCCCGTCCCCAAAGCGCCATGGAACATAGACTAGGGTTTCAAACCCTCTTTCTGCTAGCTGTTTTGTTTGAGGGTCTTCTAATGTGATATCAAATGAATCGCTGCCCTTAGCATAGGATTTTGGATTCTAAATTATTTTATCCATCAACAGCAAGAAGATTTCTAAGTGTTGGAGATGTGCCTGGATTGTTTGAAAGGGATTTAAGGAAGAAAGATACCTACAGCAAAGGTTCCAGTGATTAGTAATATTTAGTTTATGTTTTGGAAATTAGATTGAGAGATAAATGGCTTCAAACATTTGATAGGTTGCTTTGGAGGACTGAAACAGAGTTATGCAACAGCAAAGGACAAGTCTAATGGGCAGTTGGAATCATTATCAGTCATTAGCTGCTAAGATAACTGAAGCTAGGACACCGATCCACCCCAGGGTGACTTAAACTAAGATCCAAAATCTTCATATTCCTTGTAAGTCCTTAAAGTTAAAGGTATTGGGAGTGATAACTCCTTACACCTGGACACTATACTCTCCTGTGGATTCATTATAGTCTGATATGTGTAATGAAGTGTTGATTTATTAAATATTAAATGTAATATTAATGGTCATCTTAGCGTTATTTACTCTTTAGTTAGTTGTAAGTTAACCTGTAGTTAACTTACCCTTGAGCTTTTGTTTGCTTTAGTTAACGTTTAGTTAACTCTTTCAGTTTAGCTTTAGTTTGCTTTTAGTTACGTTTAGTTAACTTTTTCAGTTGACTAAATCTTCTCCCTAATTTGTAGGGTTTGTAAAATCTATAAGAGCAAGGCTCTTCTTTAATAAAATCAATCTAATAATTTACCGAACATGGTATCATAGCGTAGACTCGACCCTAGGTATTAGCAGATATTTTTTCAAAGAGTTGGGAAAAATTTGAAAAAAAAATTTAGCAAAGATCGAGGGTTTCAAGATTGAAAAATTGCGTCATTTTTCTAAAGAGGAAATTCATGGATTTTTGTAAAGTTAACTAAGAGGGTTTCGCACATTTCTTCAAGCTGCAACCTGTATATTTTGTGCGTTTCTAAAGATGCGCGTTTTCATTTCTGCTTTCCGCGTTTTTTTTGAAGATTTTTTGGCCGCGTTTCTTCTTTTGATGTGCAACCTGGTTTGTGGGTTTTTCGTGGCTCCTTCTTTACCTACGCACGACCCTCTTCTTTTTCTGTCTGAAATTTTTTCTACAAGTCGTGGGCGCGCAAGTTCTTTTTTGCAACCTAGAGAGGCTTTTTCCTACACGTGCATCTAGCAAATTCGTGGGCTTTTTGGCGGAGGATTTGATGTTTTTAGCGCGGGATTTTGGTATTTCTGTCATGGGTTCTGATAAATTTGTGTATTGACGAATTTTTTAGAAAATTTGTGGGTTTGTTGTTGCAGGCTAAGGTTTTCATTCTACCGACTAGGGTTTTCCAAAAAACCCTCAGATTTTTTTGCCGGAATTAATTTTTCACAGCAGATTCCTTGTGGGTTTTTCTAATATTTTTCTAGGTCTTTGTCAAAATTTTCGAGGTCTTCCAAAAGTTTTACCCTTGAAATTTGTGCCAAGTTAGCATGATTTTTTGATATTTCATGGCAGTTTGAAAAGTACTTGGTGCCAGTTTTGACAATTTCTGGGAAAATAAAAAAAAATTGTATAGTTTTCGAAATTTTTCTTAAAAAATTTACACAGAGTTCTGAAAAATCTTTCAGTTTCAAAGCCTCTTTCAAGACGATTTCTGAAAAATTGTGACTTGTGCCAGCTAATCATTGGTTTACCTCGTTTTTCGTGCTTTGGAAAACGGGAGGGATGGCATCTTTGTCCAATATTATGTTGGAAAGTTCGCAGAGATTCAATGGAAAGAATTACAACACACGGAAGCAAAGGATGCTTACCATCTTTGAGTACCAGTGTCTGGATGAGCTTGTTCTTGGTATAGAAGTTCGTCCCACTGCTGTTGGGAAGGATCAGGACAAGTATGATGGAAGTAATAGGGAGGCAGTCATGCTTTTTAAATTATCTATCGCCGATGACATGTTACCAAAAATACCATCTGGTAAATCTGTTGCGGAGATCTGGAAGCATTTGAAAGATCTTCATGAGACCTCAGATAAAGAAAGTGCATTCTTTCTTAAGAGTATGCTCTTTTCTATTATGATGGATGACCAAGTGTCTTTGCAGGAGCACTTGATGAAAATCAAAAATATTCGTAATCAATTGGAGGCCATTGGTCGTAAGATAGAAGAGGAGGATATGGTGGTGATCACTTTCAAAAGTTTGCCACGTTCCTACGAGCACTTCATCAAAATGTTCAACATTACATTTGATCTGGAGGATTTTTGTCAAATTTTGAAGTTCCTCATTTTTCTCCAGAAACATCTTCATCAGAAAGTATTTGGAATTATAACTCCAACGCAACTCGAACGGAGTCCATCAGAGCTACGGTGCTCGAGATACACTCGATCAAACCTCCAGTCAACTCAAAGACCCAGGTCAAAAAAAAGGGTCAAAATTCAAAGTTGTCAAAGATGGTCAAAGTGGATATCAACACGAAGAGCTCGGTGAGAGCTTTCCGACGGCGTTCATTTTGTCAAAAACGGAGTCCGTATGACCAAGTTATGGCCGGTCAAAGGTTGGTCAAAAGGTTGACTCTGGTTGACTTTGATGACATCAACAGCTAATGACGTGGTGGCCTGATGACATGGTAGGTTGTTGATGTGGCACAGACAACTGACGTGGACCAATCAAATGGTGCCACGTGTCAAAGCGTAAGTAAATAAAATGATGCCACATGGCCCAATGGATGGGCGCCACGTGGCACCTCTACGGAGGACCGGACAGTTTGTTTGTTGAAAATTTTTTGGGGAGGTTCGAACCATGAGCCTCTTCCTCACTATTTATCCTCTCCACCACATAAGCTAGTGGTGTTCACGTGCTCCAAAAGTGGGCGGATTATATTTAACCATTATGCAATGTAGGTTGGTGGCCCCTACATCCCTTGATTCTTGGGTAGCCGGCTATGCCCCATGATTTTCGGGATTTTGTAAAAGCATTTTTAAATGCCTAAACCTCCTTTTTGAATATTTTACTCCTATGAAAAGGGTAAGCCCCATTAAATAGCACATAAACCCCTATAATTAAGGATTTTTAATCCTTAAAAAAAAATAAAGATAAAGAAAAGATAAACCCAATTCAAAATAAAAGGTTAAATATACGATATATCCCCTAAATTAAAGGGAAACCAACCCTTTAAAATTCTAAAGCCCGAATATATTATTTTTGTAAGCCTGAAATATAAGGGCCATCTGGGAAAGTTTTAATGGGTGTTATTTTAAGAGGATTTATCATTGTAAAATGGGGGGATTTCAAATATTTTTACTTTGTATGGGAGATTATGGGGATTTTATGGTTTTCACCCCATTTAGCATGTAAAGTGGTATAAAAAGGGGCAGAAGGGAGGTTAAAAGTAAAGGGTTTTTAGCTAAGTATTTTTTTTCTAGCTAAGGAATTTTGGAAGTGTTTTTGAGGTGATTTTTGTAATTGGAGTGGTGAGATTGTTGAGAGCATTTTTGAGAGTTGAGTGTGTTGATGTTTATATTCAGCTTCAGTTGTATTCTTCCAGCACATTATTTGTTCTTGATTGAATAAATTAAATAATAGCTTGAGAGCTATTTAATTTATAGAGCTCATATTCTTAATTGGCACGAGTTCATATATGTGTCGACTTTCTTCTCATTGGTTGCGTCCAAATGAAAAGGCATTATTGGAGGCCAACTTGAAGACTTGTGAAGAAGCACATGTTTCTATGAAAGGCCGACCTCTTGTTATTGCATTTTATAATATCTCTATGTCAGCCGACTTTGTTCTTGAAGAGGTCTCTTCTATCATTTGATATATATATGACTTCATTTGTTCACAAATGATCATCCATTCATTCGCACTTCAGTTCATTCTCATACAGTTCAAAGTTCATCATATGCGTATCCATTCAAGAGTGATCTAAGATTTATATAGAAGGCTGAGATAATCATTAGAGAGTTGTATTCATTCAGTCTGTATTCGCATCAGTCTGTGATGCTGTGTGCTGACCTTTTGAGTGGCCTATTGTATATGTATTTTTGAGTGGCCTATTGTATATGTATCATTCATTTTGAAGACTCAATAATATAAGAGATATTATTGGCTGGGTTTTTCTCTCCCTCAAGAGGAGGGTTTTCCCAGAGTATCTGTTGTGTTTTGTGTCAAGTTTTGAATTAATTTCTATGCATGTTAATCTGATCACTAAAATCTAACAGAGTGTTGTCTCCGTACGTCAAGGAAATGTTGGCATCTCGTCGTGCTTGAAGGAGAACTTTTGTAACAATTGTATTCCGAACTTTTGGAGATTAATTGGATCAGTCTCACTCCATTGGAGTGGACCCGGAGACGTAGTCACGATTGTGGCGAACTCCGTTATCAGATTGTTTGCACTTTCTCTCTTCTTCTCTCTCACATTTTGGTTATCACCTTGATTTTTGATGCATAATTTCAATAATGTACACTTATTTTTGAGTTTCCATTAGATTGTTTAATGGAAGAATTCAATTATGCAATTAGTCTAGATCCTAAATCAGATCAAGTTTGGTATTAGAGCATTTGGTGACTAGTATTGCAGATTTGTTGTGAATGCTAACAAGATCCAGGATTCAGAAGGGCGAAGGCAAGTTTGAGGAATATAATTCTGAGATCGGGAAACGAAGAACTTTTTTGAAAATGTCTGTGTCTGGAATGAAGGTACCCGAAGAACAAAGTGAGCAGGAGTTTTGAAGAGCCTTCTGGCAAATGAGAGCTGCATTGGAGATACTTTTCAAAGAAAGGGAAGAACGCATGAAAATTGAAGAAGATAATGCATTGAAGCAAGAGGATCATGGAGACACTAAAGCCAAGAAGAAGCAACCAGGAGGTGTTGATGAACCCTAAAAATCTCCTCCGTCTACTCCTTCTTCTCCCCCTTCTTCTCCTTCTTCTACACATTCTCTTTCTACTAATCCTTTTAAGGGTGTAAATAAGTCTAAGATTAAATTGGATGTTAAATTTGAACTACCTAAGTATTGTGGTGAATTAGACGCTGAAAAACTAGATGACTGGATTCAACAAGTAGAAGTTTATTGTAGAGTCCAAAACCTCTTTGATGATGCTTCTAGGATCCAATTAGCCACTCTTCGGTTGGGAGGTTCAACTCTCACCTGGTGGGAGAGTAGGACTAGAGCAGAAATTTCACAACATCGTAGAGTCAATTTTTCTTGGTCAGAATTTGATAATGCTCTTAAAAAGCAGTTTTATCCCCTAGGCCATATGCAACAGTTAATGATGAACTGGCAAACTTTTAGGCAAGGGAAAGGACAGTCTGTTCAAGATTACACCCACGAGTTTCATAAAAGGGCTATTGCATTAAATGTACCTTTGTACACCCAACATACTTTGTTAAAGTACATAGGAGGTCTTCACTCATATCCCAAACATTCTATTTTGGTCTTGAACCCTTGTAATTTGGATGAAGTGTTTGTTCAAGCTACACATTTAGAGTCGAGAGGAAATGGTTCTTTTATTGATAAGTTTGATAATGATAACTTTGTAGAGAAATCATCTAAGGTTGCAAAGACAGGAAAAGGAAAGAAGACAGCTACAATTAAGAAGGATGTTCAGTTGACATGCTCTCATTGTGACAGGAAAGGGCGTGATGAAGATCATTGTTGGAAGTTGCATTCGGAATTGAAGCCTAAGTGGCCTAAAAAACAAAATCGGAAATAGAAAGGTAAGGAGAAAGCCACAAATGTTGTTATGGATCTTGGTTCCGATTCTAATGATGAAACTAAGATAACAGCTATGGGTTTGAAAGGTAAAGCTCCTATTGCCAGTGTTTCCTTTGATAGTTGTGCTTCTACTTCTAAAGTTAAAGATGTCCCTGAAGATAAGAAAAGAAATGAGCATTTTCATTTAAGGGTTGTTGCTAAGAATACTAAAATTGATGCACTAATAGATAGTGGTTCTCAAGTTAACTTAATTTCTGAAAATGTTGTAAGAAACTTGGGATTGAAAACTACACTGCATAAGAAACCTTATCCACTAGGCTGGATTTGCGAGAATGATAAATTGCAAGTAACAAGACAATGCACTTTGAGATTCGCAATCACTAGTAAGTTTGTGGATGAAGCATAATTTGATGTGGTTCCACTGGATATATGTGGGATAGTGCTGGGTAGCCCTTATTTATATGATCGAAAAGCTATTTTCTACAGGGAAAAGTATCATTATCATTTGTTTAAAGATGGCATACAGTATATTATACATTCTCACATTATTAAGACTGATCGTTCTTTTGCAAACACAGGGCAATTAAAGAGGGTAATTAATGCAAGTAAAGATTTGACTCTTATGTCTCTCAATTCAGGTGGTTCTAGACATGAACTTGAAGTAGCTAATCAGGGTCAGATGTCGCAGGATGCACCAATAGTACAACATGAGGGAATGGTGAATGAAAGCATTGATGGTCCTGTTGGTGTACATTTTATCATCCACCGAACACACAGAATAAAATGTCCAAAGACACTATATCCTCTCTTGAACAAAATCACCGCGTATGCTAAGATTGCGAGAAGATCATATGGCGATTCCAAGGTTTCTTTCGTCAGGTCATGACATGTGGATAAGCTCAATGGGCGTTGTGATATGCTGGTAATACACAAAGGGACTTACGCTAGGCTTGTTCAATTCACAAGTTAGGACTTAGACGGATTTATCATTAAAGGCTTCTTCGATTGGGACTTTTAATTTGGATCTCAAAAAAATACAAAAGATAAGGGTTTAGAGGATCTATTCTACGCCTAGGAATTCAAGAGTGTAATGTCCCCATTTTTAGCACTGCACTTTTCAATGATTGATGGCCTATCCCCGGGGTGCTATCGGCTAGTCAGAGACAGAATTAGGTTTTCCGACTGTTTGGTGGGTTCTCTTGAAGATTCAGGGTTTTGCTTGTGGGAATTTGGCTGTTTGGATTCTGGATTCCTTCTGGGTTTTCAGAGAGCTTCGCAGAGGTATGACATGCAATTGCGTCGAGCAACCTTTCCGGACTTACTATTTTTAGTAAGTAATGACAGCTACATCTCGGAGTTTGGGATTTTGGATTGCGGATTCTTTTTGGGTTTTCAGAAAGCTTTGCAATGGTATCGCATGCACTTTGATCCGAGCAACTTTCCGAATTTACTATTTTTAGTAAATTCTATTTTTGGCAGTGATCCTGTTGGCTTCAGTTCAGTTGGCCTCCTTTTGCAGTCAGTTCAGTTGGTATGGTTGTTTTGGCCTCTTGATGCTTTTTCTGGAGAGATAAGTATTTTAATTAAAATAATGTTATATTTTAATGTTATAACCCCTTGGCCTAGCTTCATGACTTTAAGTTGTTCTAAAAAAGGGGACCTCATGGGTGGACGCATCATTAGGAAATATTTTTATATTTCTAAAGTCAATAATTGCTTAAGAGAAATTGGACGCCTACCTTTGGAGAAGTTTATATTTTATTTTAAAAGTGATTTTTTATCTCTCAAAGAAGGTACGCCCATCTTGGAGAACAAAAGTCAAGTCAAAGCAAAATGGAATCTTGAGAGGTGGCGCCCCTTTTGGAAGCTTCCAGAACTGTCTTCACAAATTATAAAAGGGAGCCTTGGGTCTTCATTTCATCATCTTATGACTTCAATATTGTTATGCTGCCGAAATGGTAACAGGATTGCTTCGAGGAATGAATGCCTCCTAGCTTGGCTCTTCTTCTTGCTTGAAAGATAGCAACTAGTTGAGAGATAGTTTGTAATAGGTTTGTCTTGCATTTCAGTTGAGTATCTTGCATTTTTGGAGTTCTAGTTTTGCTTTTCAGTCTCATTTTGAAGTTGCTGAATATCATAGCTGATTGTAAGAATTGCTCATATCTCATGAAATAAAAATATTATTGTTCTGGGCATTGCATAAATCCTTTTCTCTATGTAGGGTGACCATTCTTGCAAAGTTGTAGATTTTTTAATGCAGATTTGGATTTTTAAAAGCAAAATCGCCCCTCTCCTTGGCTGTACCATTCTGGGGCTGTCTTGGAAAGCGTGCACAAAAATAATATTGCATTTTGTCAATCATTTCTCAGTCTAGATTTCATTGTCGTCTTCCTAACTTTCGTTTGCATCAAGTCTCATGTCATTCCGGCAAGTATTGAGTGAGTTGTGAGTATTTTGGTGGGTTCTAGGGTTGTTGATTGCTTCATTTCAGTTGCTGGTCTGTTATATCAGTCATAGATAAATGCAGATTTGTAAGGAGTTTGAGCCCAGAGAGGTTTGATAAGCATTGAGGAAGTCTTCTATGTTGTTGCAGCAGTGAATAGTCCTAATCTTATGATCTTGGCAAGCATTATCTATCATATTGTAAGCTGAACAGTAGTACTGTTGGCAATTCTTCTCATCTTTCCTTTCATGCTTGTAATACCCACTGAATAAGTGGAAGAGGCTGGCTTGCCGCCTATTTACTTTTGAATTGCATTGTAGTACTTAGCATTTCCGCCATATGGTAGCTCCATTCCCACTTTGGGTTTGAAAGCACATGCTTGGCGTCGAGTTACTTTCAGCAATTGTAGTTGGTAGGGATCCTCTAACCATATGTTAGTCCATCTTGGGCACATTCTTGGTTAGAGTTACTCTTCAGCATGCATTGAGATCCTTTGACCAAATGCTCACACCTTGCCCAACTTGGGACCCTGGTGTACATTCTTGGTTAGAGTTGTATTCTGCATCGTTTTGGTTTAAGTGCTAACCCTAACAGATGTGTGTTGCATTGCTTATTGTAATTGAAAATTGAAGAAAATTGGTTCGGAATATTTCAAAGAGACAGTAAGGATCAGATGAAAGGAGTAACCACACTTTGTTTCGCCTCCCTAGGACAACTACGCAAAGTGGGTGCAATCTTCAAAGGGTGTGATTATAATTTTCAAGCCTCGAATAAGACCGAAGTTAAGCATCCACAATCACAAGCTCAGGCTAACTTTACGCATCGAATGAAAATCATCCATCCAAAGAAAGTATGAGCAATATTTCACCATTTAATCTATACGATCAATCTCACATTCACTTAACAAACATTCAAAGCAAATTCTTATTTGTGGACTCTGCCAGCCCATTACCCTGGGGTAGTAATTCGAAGAAAATTTAAAAGTGATCCCATAATCGAATGCCGAATTGGAAAACTTTAATGAAGTGAAAGCAGAACCATTGTCACAAACCAGAGCCTTAGGACAACTGAATCTAGTGATAATATGCTCCTCTAAGAACCTGATTACTGCATCTGTTGTGCAATTCTTCAGTGCTTGTGCTTCGGACCATTTGGTGCAATAATCCGTTGCAGTCAAAATATATCTGTGTTGTGCTGAAGACGGTGGGTTTATCATGCCGATAAAATCAAGTCCCCACATCGCGAATGGTTTCACTTCCGTGATTTGTTGTAATGGCATAGCGGGATTCTTTTCACGAGTTGCAGTAACTTGGCAGGTGTGGCAGGTTTTGACGTGCTCATATGCATCTTTGAAAACAGAGGGCCAATAGTACCCTGCTCTTAAAATCTGATAAGTCTTGGCCTGACTTCCTCCATGTCCTGTCCCGAACTTAGAATGCAAATGTTCCATAATTCTTCTAGCTTCATCATTTCCTACACATCTTAAGTAAATTCCTTTGTGATTCCTTCTATGGAGAATTGACCCTTGGAGCATATAGCGCTAGCACTTGAGCCTAAAGGCTCACTTCTGTGTTGGGTTCAGCTGTGTAGGATACTTGTGATTTACCAAGTATGCGATGATGTCATAATACCATTCTTCTGGGGAAGTATTAGTCAATACATATGTCTGTTGTACTAAGCCAGGCCCTTCAATGGCCATTGTTTGAGCTAAAACTTGCCCACGGACTAGCTTCATTGGTTGCAACTCAATATCATATTCTTGGATAGTGGCGACCCACTTTCCCCTTCTTTCTCCTAGCTCATTTTGCATTAGGAGTGTCTTGACAGCTGCATCAAGAATGATGGCAAAGACTTTACTCCTCAAGATATAGTGTCTAAACTTTTTTATGGCCTTTACCAATGCATAGGCCTACTTTTCAATACTCGGGTACCTCAATTCTGCATCCTTGAGAGGTGAGCTCATGAAAGCTATGGGATGCTCGTCCCTCTCTTATGTTCTCTAGGTTAACATTGCTGCACAAGAATGTTCCGATGTGAAGGAATATAAGTAGAAAGGCTTCGTATAATCTGGGCTAACCAAGACAGAAGCATCAACGATAGCCTGCTTGATTTCTTCAAATGCTTTCTTTGTTGGTAGTGTCCACTCCATTTTCGCATCCTTCTTTAACATCTCATTTAAAGGCTTCACTATCTCGGCAAAACCAGTGATAAATTTTCTGACAAAATTGATCTTCCCGAAGAAAGATCTTAGTTCCTTTTGGCTAGTAGGCAAATGAATTCTTGATATTGCCTCTATGCGTTCAGGATCAATCAATATTCCTCTCTTAGTGATCAAGTGACCCAACAACTTGCCTTCAGTGACCCCGAAGATGCATTTCTTTGGATTTAAGGAAATCCCATACCTTTGACATCTTTGAAATACCTTCTTTAGGTCTTCTACATGATCTTCTCTCTTTTTTGAAAACACTGTCAGATCATCCATATAGATGATTATACATTTCCCAATTAAATCTCTAAAGGCGATGTCCATGGCCCTCTGAAATGTGGCTCCTGCATTAATTAACCCGAAGGGCATTCTCTTGTAGGCAAAGGTTCCCCATTTCGTTGTGAACGTCATTATCAATCTATCTTCATATTCCACTAGGACCTGGTTGTACCCGGAATATCCGTCCAAAAAGGACATCATCCGTGAACCATTGACAATTTGTAACACCTCATCAAGTGATGGCAACAGGTAATTGTCTTTTTCCGAGGCTCTATTTAAATTTTGGAAATCAACACATAGTCTAATTTCTCCGTTTTTCTTTCGAACTGGGACGAGATTGGTGACCCACGTTGAGTGGCGTACTGGGAATATGATTCCTGCTGTTAACAATTTCTTGACCTCCTGATGAATGAGTGGTTCCAATGATGGGTTAACTAGTCTCTGACGCTATCTAAATGGCTTACTTCTTGGCCTGAGCGGAATTGTATGCGTAATGATGGCAGTATCGTAATTTCTCAAATCTTCATAGCTCCATGCTATGACGTCAAGAAACTGTCTCAGACCCTGAATTATCCCAATCTTCTCTTCAGGTGTGCAAGTTTTTCCTATGCATACATTTTTAACCTCGTGCTCTGATCCCAGATTCACCTTTTCATACTGGTCACCTTCAATCCTTTGACTCTTCATTTGATCAATTTGATCTTGGTCGAATATTTTTTCCAATTGTATCATCCCTCTCGGAATGATGTTTGTCTTTAGGTTCATGATGCAATCGTCATCAAATTTAGCTTCTCTTCGTGTCTCCTCTTCATCAATGACTTGTGCTGCAAAAACGTTTGAGCTCATTAAAAATTCACGAATGTGGTCATCGTCTTCAAAAACTTGAAAGTTTGTAATATTATCTGGAATAGATGGTATTGACGATAGCTCCACTATGAACTGACTTATACCATCCATGGCTAGCGACTCCAGTGAACTAGCTGCCTGTGCCAAGGAATTTGCTACCTGATTGCTCGATTGGTTCATAGATTGAATATTGAAAGCATCGAAGCTCTCAATAATATCCCACACCCTGTTGCGGTAACAAGTCAATCTTTTGTTATGGCAGACATATTGTTTCTTTACCTGCTTCACGACTATCTCTGAATCTCCAAGAGCATGCAATACTCTTGCTCCTTTCCTTAGTGCTAGTAGTAATTCATGAATCAATGATTCATATTCTGCTACATTATTCGTGCACGGGAATTCTAGTCTGTGAGCAACAAGATATACTTCTCCTTTCGGACTGGTTAACTCGAAACCACCTCGAGCTCCTTTCTTTGATCAAGATCCATCAAACCTTAAGATCCAAACTTGTTCTTGTTGCGGGGCCTGTGGAGTCTGTGGATTTTCATTTTCTCCCTGATGATCTTGCTCAAAGGCTATCTCTTGTATCCTTACTGAGGTAAAGCCATCGATGTGATTGACCTCTACATGCTTTGAAAAGCCTAACGTCTATGGAATACTTCTCTGCACCTCTTCTATGGCTTTATGGCACATCTTACATATAAGTTCAGAATGAGCCGCGTTGTGGACTCGACACCAATTTGGTAGCAATAAATCTTGAATATGAATATCTTCATGTAGTTCTATCTTCATTTGGACACTTCTCTAGACAAAGTTCCTAAAACTTTCAAACATTCCTCTATCATTGTCCTGGGAGCTTTCCCCTTTTTCAATTAGCGTATTTGTGGAGTCAGCCATCCGATTACTTTCTTGAATTGACTCATGCAACATGAGAACTTCATTTACTTTAGGCCTGTAAGTGCCTAAGTCTGTCTCTAGAAACAATATCCCATTGTTCTCTCTATATTCAGTAATCATCAACTTGAGCCTCGATGTGCTGTCAATCCTTATTTGGTTCGGGACTCCTTTCCACGGTAGCCACATATGGGAAAAGTCTGTAGCAATATATCCGTTCGGCCTCCTTTCCCAATCTCTACTCAAAAGCATGTCGTACCCAATCAAGAATATCTACCACTGAGATGTCTATACAACTTTGTATTCTCGGGTCCGTTGCCAATTGCATGTGAATGTTATTTAATTCTCCCATAACTGGGACTTTCGTTTTATCTAACTGTGTGACTTTCTTGTTGGTTCTTGCAGGCACAAGTCCCAACCTGTGGCAGACAACTAGCGACATTACGTTGCTCGAAGCACCGGAATCCACTAGGCAATTGTGTAACATTTTGCCAAATATTCTGACTGACAATAAAAATGGGGCGGGCTCGTCTTTTCCCTGGTAAAAGACTACCGGGTGTTTGTCCTGATTGTTGATATCTCAGTTCATCTCCTTTTGTGTTCCAAGAACCATTTCTCTCTTCGGTGGGGTCTTTGGTTGCTCATTTGCTAGGACTTCTTCTTGAAAAATATCTGTGTCCATAAGGACTTCCTCTGGCGACATGTCTCTTTGATTGGAATTTCTAGACAATGTCTGGGTCATTCCTACAACACCGGAAGGTTGTTGCGGAGCATCAAATATATTGCCTGTCACTTCTAAATTAGCAATATTGGTATTTGCTAGAGCATTGGGTACTCCTCTATTTGGCACATTCTGCGGGATGTTTCTCGGAACAACTGCTTCAGTCAAACTACCCAAAAGCGTTTCCCGAATCTCAGGGATTCTCATTAACTCAATCAGAGGTAAGTTGACCTTCATTCTTTTAAATTCTTCTAACACATATGAACTTAACCTCTTTAGTTCTTCTTGGGGACGGTTTTTTGTCTGAGCTTGAACCTGCTCCACTTGAGGGCTCACTTGCCTTGTTTGTTCCGCCTGGGGAGCAGTAGCTTGTCTCACTCCACTAGGCTGAGCATTTTGCTGACGATATTCTGGCGAATCTCTGGGAAGAGATGGCATATTGGTAGCATTTGGATTTGGTGGGGTCTGGAAATTTTTTGGGGTAATAGATGTAGTCAAAGGTTCACTTTGGCGATTATTCCTCTGGTATATCCTGAATGGATTTCCAAATGCCTGTTAGAGCACTTCTCTGGTTCCTTCTACCAATACACTATTATACAGGGGAGGGAAATTATAACCATTGACTATAGATGGCTGACTAGATGGGTCTTGAATTTCCGATCCATCTTGATATTGTGGCGCCTCCACTGGGCCATTTGCAGATGCGGGTGGAAATCTTTGATTATGCTGATGTTGTGGGTATTCTTGGGGTGGAAATTGGACACTCTCAATCACAAGGGCCTGATCATATCTTGGTGCAAGAACTAATTCGTATCCGGTTACTAGAGGATCTTCTGCCTCAAAATTCCTCCTTTCTCTTCTGAAAATATCTACGGCTACTTGGAACTCGCGACAATGTAACTCGAAATGTCGATCTGTGTTGTGCAGCCTGCACCATCCTGATAACGTTGCCTCAGCGAGGAATACCTTGTCTACGGGGCGATTGTCGGTCAGCGTATTATCCAAGGGTGACAGTACAGTACCGTTGTTAGGTTCGGTATTCCATGTCTTCTTTTGGTAGCCTGAATTGTTATTCTGGAAACCTTGATTATTCCCTTGATAATTTTGATTGTCCCTTTGATAATTCTGATTGTCTCTCTCGTATCCAAAATGAATTTGACCTTGGTAATTCCCTTGAGGTGCCTGATAGCTCTTTTGAAAACTTTGAATTTGGCTATTTTGACCTTTCAAATATGTGACTTCAGTCGACAGCTTCTTGACTTGCTCAATCAAGTCCTTCACTTCATCCTTCTCTTCTTGAGTTCACGTTGAAGTTGTCGCATTCTGAAGATAAATGGGCTGAGCTGGTGGTACTTGGGACATAGGCACTCCTGAGTGAAGGACCACTTGATTTCCCACTGGAGGAACTAGGTTCATCATAGGTGTCTGATGAGCCAATGCCCGATTAATATCTTGAACTTGGTTCTGGGCAGCTGCATTTCCTAAGTAGTTGAGTGGACCAGGAGCCATACCTACTCCTAGACCATTACTGGCCTTTATTGCTACAGCATATGCTCCCTTCAAATCCGCTGGGAGCGGGTTTGTTGACTTCACAAACATGGCGGTAAGACGATCCAAAGCTTCGTAATAGATTGGCAGTGCCGCTGCATTGTCCAACTAATAGGGATCTCTTAACCTTGTATAAGCTCTGTGGAATCTGTTATTGAACATGCTAATTGGTTCGTGTTCTTGTCTCTTTACTTCCACAAATTGCCTATACAGATCAGATGGGGAAATTGGTGCCCTAAACTTTTCTAAGAAAGTTGTCTTCATTTGTTGCCAATTACGGATGGAGTTGGCTGGCAAATGGATGTACCAATAAGAAGCCTCCTCATCGAACGTGTAGGGGAACAATCTATAGGCAACATCTTCTTCTTGGATATCTTTGTTCTGAAGAAGATCTTTGAAAAGCTTGATATGCTCGTTTGCAGTGTGGTTCAGGTCACCACTGTGAAACTTGGAACAAAAATGTTCCAGATTCTTAGGTAAATCATGATAAATAGCAAACGTCATAGGCGACGCATTAGCTGGACGCCACGCCATTGGAGCGTTCGGTTGATTACTTGGACTAGTTAAACTGGTCGAACTGGTTGCGCTAGTTGTGCAGCCACTGGAACTTGCTGACGGTCTGGAACTGGAGTATGTGGCGGCGAGGTTTGGAAGAGACCAAAAGGAACTTCCTCACTCGGTGCTTCTTCACTGGAACCAACTACGCTAGATGTTCCCTCCTGCGATGCTTCAGATCTCTTTTTCTGCCTATTTTTGTAAGGCGATAGCTAGGCGATAGCTCTATAAATTCTTTAAAAGAATTTGGAGTGGATCTAGTAATTCTCCCAAGTCTATCTGTCGAGAAAGAGCCAATTTGATCTAGCGTGTTCTTCACTCTTGTCGAGGTGGTGCAGGAGCTGGTTGGTTCGCTTGTTGTGGGACTTGTTGATTTGCCTGTTGGTTGGCTTGCCGATTTTGCTCTCGTTGAAGAGCTTCAAATCTTTCAACAAGGAGGTCCCTTTGAATATTGAATTCAATTCGTCACGCTCTTTCTTCTTCTTCCTCAAGAATATATCGCATGCGAAACCAATCAAGAGCACTTCTTTTCACTTGCCACGCTAGGCTGAACAGCTCAGTAATGATATCCTCTTGTTCGTCGTGAAAACCCAAGTTAGGTTGTAACACAGGCTGAGGATCTTGATTTGGATCAGGAACGTTGGCCGGAAGCACCATTCTTCATCTTACTATCAACGCCTAGATTTGAGGATACTATCAACGCCTAGATTTGAGGATGGGCCTGTAGCAATTGATCATTCTATCTCGTCAAAGGTTTGCTTTAGACGATCGATCTTCTGTCTTATCAAGTCTCTCTTGATTGCTTCCTCAAATCTCTTTCCCTTTTCTTCTTCTCTAGCAAGGACACGGCTCATCTGTCTGAATTGAGCGCGATCGGTCTGTGACTTCCAAGCTAGTGTATACAACTGATCGATAATATCTGTCGGTGGTTGATCTGGTTGTTCAACAGGTACATGAAAAGGAAACTCATGTGGTAATACCATACTACATCATGCCTACTGCCTTAACTTGTAAACAATCCTTTGTTGTGTAGCCCTCCTTCTAGCGCCAATTCTATGTTGGTGCCTAGGAGGAGAGGCAAGCATATACAAAAGTGATGTAGCAAAGATTTCTCTTCATTCAGCCCTCCTTCTAGCGCCAATTCTATGTTGGTGCTTAGGAGGAAAAGCAAGAATATACAAAAGTGATGTAGCAAAGATTTATTTTCGTTTAGCCCTCCTTCTAGTGCCAATTCTATGTTGGTGCCTAGGAGGAGAGGCAAGCATAGACAAAAGTGATGTAGCAAAGATTTCTTTTCGTTCAGCCCTCCTTCTAGCGCCAATTTAATTCTATGTTGGTGTACATTTTATCATCCACCGAACACACAGAATAAAATGTCCAAAGACACTCTATCCTCTCTTGAACAAAGTCACCGCGTACGGTAAGATTGCAAGAAGATCATATGGCGACTCCAAGGTTTCTTTCGTCAGGTCATGACATGTGGATAAGCTCAATGGGCGTTGTGATTTGCTGGTAATACACAAAGGGACTGACGTTAAAGAATTCTTCACAAGTTCGGGACTTAGACAAATTTATCATTAAAGGCTTCTTCGATTTCAGTTTGGATCTCAAAAAAAAGTGCAAAAAGATAAGGGTTTAGAGGATCTAATCTATGCCTAGGAATTCAAGAGACAAAGATTGGGTGCAAAAAGATAAGGGTTTAGAGGATCTAATCTACGCCTAGGAATTCAAGAGACAATAAAGATTGGGTGAAAGGAGTAACCACGCTTTGTTTCGCCTCCCTGGGACAACTACGCAAAGTGGGTGCAATCTTTAAAGGGTGAGATTATAATTTTCAAGCCTCGAATAAGACCAAAGTTAAGCATCCACAATCACAAGCTCAGGCTGACTTTACGCATCGAATGAAAATCATCCATCCGAAGAAAGTATGAGCAATATTTCACCATTTAATCTATACGATCAATCTCGCATTCACTTAACCAACATTCAAAGCAAATTCTACTTAATTGTAATCTAATTCTAATTTATGGTAGAAGAAGTTATGCAACCTTGCTCACTACTTGACAATAAAAGTGGTTCAAAGCAAATCATGCATAAGAGCTTTTATTATCGGAAATAGTCTTAATGCAACAATTTCATACACTGTCTCCACACTTTACAAATGAGGGGCGAGCTCAATTTATAGGCTCCCCAATTACAATTCAATGGCCAAGATTGATTTAGGATCAACAGTCGAGATTACAAAATAAAACCCTAATTAGGGTTTGTCACAACCAACTCCTTCTCGACCAATGAGAAAATTACATTCGAGGACACTTGTCCTTTTTGCTAAATATAAATCAACAATAAAATAGAAAGTTGGTTCATGTTGATTCAGAACAATTTGATTGGTTGGAAGATGACAAGGCGCCACCTCAACGAACTGGATGTCTTCTTTGGTCACTTTGTTTTTCTTCCACGTGCCTGCTTTCGAATATTTTCCTTGTTGATGACTCTGTCCTTTGTGCTTGTTTCTTCCTAGCTTAGATCTTGGATCTCCTTTGAGATTTTGATTTCTTCTTCTCACCCGTATTGGAAGTCTCACCTTGGAGCAGGTGTCTGGACTTGAAGTTATTTTCTTTCCTAATTGCTTTGAAATTCCTCCTGCTTGAATTGGATTGGTGTTATTCCTTTGGATTTCCTCTCTGAATTATCCCATTTGTGTCAAGAAATTGTCTAAGTAAGAAAATTTGTTTGGAACACCCTTCTTGTCACCATCTGATTCTGATTGGAAGCTTGTTTTTAATTCTTCAGGAGATGAAATCCCTCAAGAAGATGCCTTGATTGCTTCAACAGGTCTGGGATTGTAGATGAAATCCCTTCAAGATGTCTGAATATTCTTTCAAGTGCCTTGAATTTGGAGAAGAATGCCTCTGTGCTTGGAATTTTCTCTGTGAAGTATTTCCCATACTTAGCCAAATTTTGGCTATTTAGTTTCATTTTGTAACTTAGCCAAGATTTTGGCCATATCTATGCTCGAATGAACTTTGCCAAGGATTTTGTTCATTTCCTCTTTACTTGCCCTCTTTATCCTTCTCCATTCTTCCTGCTTTCTTTCCAACACTTAGTCAATGTTTTTTGAATTTCCCTCCCTAAGGTATCATCACTTAGCCAATTTTCTCATCCTCTCCTTGGGCGAACTTTATCAATACTTAAACATTTTTCTTTCTTAGGCCATGCCAGACTTTGCCTGTGTCTGGACATTCCTTGCTAGAGGTAAGTCGGACTTTTTCTTGCTTGTGACGTCCATCCATTTTGTTAACACTTGGAATTTCTTTATCTTCATGGCAGACTTTGAAACTTTTATTCCATGTTCTCTTTGATGTCTAGGCAATCTTTGAAGTCTTCTTGCCAAGGTCGGACTTTGGAGTTTTCTTTCCAAGCTTGAAGGCGGACTTTCTTCATGTATTTCCACTCCTTGGCGGACTTCCAAAATGTTTTGCCTTCTTCCTTTTCAAAGTCAGGTCGGGCTTCCAGAACTTTGTGCTATTTTCCATATCTCCAAGGTGGACTTTGTGAATCTGTTTCCAAGGCATGATAGGCTGGGCGGACTTGACAAATTTCTTTCCACTTCCATGGCAGACTCCATGAATATCTTTCCATGTTGCTTTTGGCATGGCGGACTTATGTATTTGCCATCCATTCTCAAGCTTGGGGCGGACTTTGGAGTTGTCTTTTCCATATCTAGGTCGGAGTTCACAACTTTCTTGCCATATTTCATTGATGTCTAGGCAGATTTCAACATGTGCTTTCCATTACTCCTTTGACACTTAACCATTTTTTTTTTATAAATTTTCACTCCCATGGTGTCAATACCTAGCCATTTTTGTAGAATTTTCTCTCTCAAGGCATTAATAATTAGCCAAATTTTTAGTTTTCTCCCTCAAAGGCGTCCATACTTAGTCAAATTTTAGACCCTCTTTCAAGCTAGGCAAACTTTCTCAACCTTTTTTCCACTATCTCATGGGTGGGCGGACTTTATCCTAGCCAAGACATGGCATGGCGGACTTTGGGTTAGGCTTGCCATTTCTTTATCTTGGCTAGGGCGGACTTGCTGACTTTTGTGCCATCTTCTATCAAGTCAAGGGCAAACTTTACATGTGCTTGGACGTCCCTCATTTATCTCCACTTGATGGCGGACTTTCTAGCTTCCTTTCCATTTGCCTTTCTTCCTATACTTAGCCAAATTTCGATTTTCCTACCTTGCTTTAGGCTGGGCGGACTTTGAGCATGTCTTGCCATGTGAAGGGCGAACTTCCAAGTTTTCTCGCCATCTCCCATCTCCATGGCAAGGGCAGACTTGATCAAATTCTTTCCATTCTTCTTGGCCAAGGCTTGGGCGGATTTTCCAAAGGTCTTGCCATTTCACCATCATGTTGGGGCTGACTTGGAGGATGTCATGCCATCTTTTCTCTATGGCAAGGGCGGACTTGCTAGCTTTCATGCCACGTCCCTCAAATTAAGGGCGGACTTCCTTAATGGCTTGGCATTCTCTCATCAAGGCATGGCAGACTTTGTGAATGTCAAGCCATTTTATGGTGGACTTGCTAACTTCTTCGCCATCCTTCATGTCCATGGCAAGGGCGAATTTCTCCAGACTAAGGCAAATTTTCTATGAATTTCATGCCTTTGGGTTTTTTTTTTTTGGGTGATTTTCAACTGATTTTTCTAGATTTTCCCTTGCTTTTCCATGCTTTTCCTGATTTTTGCTTGATTTTTCGATTTTTACTTTGATTTTTCAGTGTTTTTTCAATTTTTTGCCCTAATTTTGATTCTAAAAATGGAAATGTTGACTCTTTGACTAGGGTTGACTTTCTAAAAATAGAAAAAGCAAAATCCCTATAAAATAGGGATCCCAGATTGGTCCAAAAATGCCAAAAATGAAAAAGCGAAAAAGCAAAAAAGCAGATTCCCTAAAAAATAGGAAGTGTCAGAATCGGCCCAAAGCACAGGCAATCCTCGTCTCCCGGACCTTCTGAGCACTTCCATGACGTTTAGGCACTATTTCGGGCTTGAATTCTCCAGTTGGCTTGGGTGACTCTCAAAAGACTGACTTGAAACTCTCAAAATGATGACCTCATTGTAAAAAGACAAGTGATAAGCAATTGCGATGCCAAGGAAAAAAAAAAAACGAAAACAGGGGGTCCCCATTTGCAATGGGGCGATGTGTGAAAAGGTCACAACAGGTCCCTTGGGTAAAACTGTTTCTATTGTGAAAGATCGATATGTTGTTGATTTATTCTCTTTCATATCTGCATTATTGTTCAGCTTGATGCTAGTCAATGTTTGTTGGTTAGTGGCTACGACAGTTGATGAAGATGCTTATGGAAGTGATAGAATGATGTTTATGTTCAACAATGTTGTTGCAATCTTCATTGTGATTATGAGCCAGGCTTACAAATGTACAGATAATACAGGACAAGTGGGGAGGCAAAGTCCTCACTTGATGTCTAAATAAATGCCACTTTTGGAGGTCCAAAAGCTCTCCAGTGGGAGAGCCTGATCCGGAGGATTTTTGTCAAATTTTGAAGTTCTTCATTTTTCTCTAGAAACATCTTCATCAAAAAGTATTTGGAATTTTGACTCCAACACAACTCGAATGGAGTCCATCAGAGCTACAGTGCTCAAGATACACTCAGTCAAACCTCCAATCAACTCAAAGACCTAGGTCAAAAAAAAGGGTCAAAATTCAAAGTTGTCAAAGATGGTCAAAGTGGATATCAACACGAAGAGCTCAATGAGAGCTTTCCGACGGCGTTCGTTTTGTCAAAAACGGAGTCTGTATGACCAAGTTATGGCCAGTCAAAGGTTGGTCAAAAGGTTGACTCTGGTTGACTTTAATGATGTCAACAGCTAATGACGTGGCGACCTGATGACATGGTAGGTTGCTAATGTGGCACAAGCAGCTGATGTGGCACAGACAAATGACGTGGACCAATCAAATGGTGCCACGTGTCAAAGCGTAAGTAAATAAAATGATGCCACATGGCCCAATGGATGGGCGCCACGTGGCACCTCTATGGAGGACCGGACAGTTTGTTTGTTGAAAATTTTTTGGGGAGGTTCGAACCATGAGCCTCTTCCTCACTATTTATCCTCTCCGCCACATGAGTTAGTGGTGTTCACGTGCTCCAAAAGTGGGCGGATTATATTTAACCATTATTCAATGCAGGTTGGTGGCCCCTACATCCCTTGATTCTTGGGTAGCCGGCTATGCCCCATGATTTTCGGGATTTTGTAAAAGCATTTTTAAACGCCTAAACCTCCTTTTTGAATATTTTACTCCTATGAAAAGGGTAAGCCCCATTAAATAGCACATAAACCCCTATAATTAAGGATTTTTAATCCTTAAAAAAAATAAAGATAAAGAAAAGATAAACCCAATTCAAAATAAAAGGTTAAATATACGATATATCCCCTAAATTAAAGGGAAACCAACCCTTTAAAATTCTAAAGCCCGAATATATTATTTTTGTAAGCATGAAATATAAGGGCCATTCGGGAAAGTTTTAATGGGTGTTATTTTAACAAGATTTATCATTGTAAAATGGGGGGATTTCAAATATTTTTACTTTGTATGGGAAATTATGGGGATTTTACGGTTTTCACCCCATTTAGCATGTAAAGTGGTATAAAAAGAGGTGGAAGGGAGGTTGAAAGGTGAAGGGTTTTTAGCTAAGTATTTTTTTCTAGCTAAGGAATTTTGGAAGTGTTTTTGAGGTGATTTTTGTAATTGGAGTGGTGAGATTGTTGAGAGCATTTTTGAGAGTTGAGTGTTGTCTCCGTACGTCAGGGAAATGTTGGCATCCCGTCGTGCTTGAAGGAGAACTTTTGTAACAATTGTATTCCGAACTTTTGGAGATTAATTGGATCAGTCTCACTCCATTGGAGCGGACCCGAAGATGTAGTCACGATTGTGGCGAACTCTGTTATCAGATTGTTTGCACTTTCTCTCTTCTTCTCTCTCACATTCTGGTTATCACCTTGATTTTTAATGCATAATTTCAATAATGTACACTTGTTTTTGAGTTTCCATTAGATTGTTTAAGTTAAGCATTCAGTTATGCAATTAGTCTAGATCCTAAATCAGATCAACATCCACCAATGTTGACTTGAAGTTTGATGAGATGTGCAACAAGCTTTTGCGGCAGGATTGATGGAAGAAGCAGTTTGGGAGTAGTAGTGAGTCTCCAAGTGTTGAACAAGCATTTACTGCCAAGGACATTGGCAAAGGCAAGTCCACTCAGTAGAAAGGACGAGGAGATTCAAAGGAGGGCTCCAAGAAGTCTTTTACTTGCCATTACTATGGGAAGATTGGTCATATACAAAAGTATTGCAGAAAGCAGTTGGCTGATGAGAACTCCAACCAGGAAGCATCTCAACAAAGTGCTCACGTAGCGGAGCAGACTGAGCAAGACTCTGCACACTATGCATTTTGATGACCAACACAATATGGGTGGACTTAGTTTTTTGTTTGTATGATGACCATTAAGGGAGGGTATCAAATATTAAATGTAATATTAATGGTCATCTTAGCATTATTTACTCTTTAGTTAGTCATAAGTTTACCTGTAGTTAACTTACTTTTCAGCTTTCGTTTGCTTCAGTTAACGTTTAGTTAACTCTTTCAGTTTAGCTTTAGTTTGCTTTTAGTTATGTTTAGTTAACTCTTTCAGTTAACTAAATCTTCTCCCTAATTTGTAGGGTTTGTAAAATCTATAAGAGCAAGGCTCTTCTTTAATAAAATCAATCTGATAATTTACCGAACATGATTATCTGTAATAAGAATGTATAAACCGTGGTCTGATTGAAATCTGGAACTGGTGTAAAGACTTGATTATCAGATCTGATATAATGTTTGTCTGATGACTGTGTGGTTGTATGATCTATTGCTTATACCTGAAATAATTGATTGGTATGTCACATAAATTTGATTTGGTGCATAGCCATGGCTAATAATTTGGGTTGATTAATGAAACAACCATAGGATTTTTTACATTGCCTTGTAATTATTACCAACACAAATGAGAAAAAATGTAACAAGTGCAATACTAATCATGGAGATCACTTGTCAAATGGGATGAGCTCAAGTGGCAAACCATTGGGGGTTTCATAATGGAGAGCATCATTTAAAAAGCACAAATGTTGAATATTGAATTGGGTAAACTACTACATCCAACTCTGGTAATAGCATACCCAGTGGAAGAAGGTACAAGTCCTAGATGAATTTGACAAAAGACACACCCCTCAGTTGTGGCATCTAAGGTAAAGGCAGTGTTTCTCTGAGTTTCTGGGACTAGGGAAGCAGGGGATGAAGGGACAAGGTTTCAAGGATGGCAAAAAAATCTCCTAGATTTTGGGGATGATGGGGGAATGGCAATAACCATAATTTGCACAAAAATGTACAAATTTAAATACACAATTGGGACAAGAATACGGCTGATAATTGATTTTTCAATGTCAATTGTCCAATCAAAAATGTTATCAATAAAGCAAAATGGTTTATACAATAGTAGTATCAATCAGAATTGGGATTAACTCAACCAAAAGTATAAATGGAATTCAATTACTTGGGATTTAAATGGCAAAACTCAAGAAAATAACATTGGTTTTCATCCAGCACAGCACAAATCAAACTTTCTTTTCTCTTTTTTTAAACCAGCAGGAGTCTGGGTGGCAGAAGCCACCAGCAGGGTCAAGGGGCAGCACCCTTCTCAGGGTCCAGAAGCAGCCATTTTCATACAAATGATAAATGATGAAAACATTAAAAATGAAGCTGGACTAGGTTTTTTGAGAGTTAAAAACAATTTTTATGTTGGGAGGCCCACGAGGCCCCCCATGAAGGATTAGGTTTTGGTTTTTTTAGTTTTAAGTGTGCTTTTAAGTGTCTGAGTTGAAAAGGGGCAGAGAGTCACAGAGACAGCAGGACAGCCCACAGAGTCCATGCAGAAGGGGGTGTCCTGGGAAACAATCCCCACTTTGCGGAGACATCCCAGGTAGTTTTTTAAAGAATAAAGTGGGGAAAGGAAAGGAACATTTATCTTATATTCAGTTCCAAATAACTCTCAGTTGAAGGAACACCATTTTGAATTCCATGGAGTCATTTTATCTCACACTGACATAAGCAACAATATAGCATGCCTTTAGTTTACACAAAATATCAATGGCGGATCATAGTTCCAATTCCCATATAGCCATTTAACTTACATTTAGTTTGCAAAACTTAAATGAAAGGTCAATGTTTCCAATCCCACCGGACAATTCAATTTTAGTGTTTTATGCAAACATATCCTTTTATTCCCTAAACAAACACTGTTTCACCTAAGATTTAGCTTGCATAATATCTCAACAGGTCACAGTCTCAAATCTTACGGAGACATTTGCATAGTATCTCAATAACAGGTCATTGCTCATATGCAGAAAATCTCCATAACATGCCATGGTTTCAAATCCCATCTGATCTGCTCAAGCTACATTTACCTTGCAGGAAAATGCAATGACAGACCACACTTGCTAATCCTGTAGAATCATTTGCGATCAGTTTGCACAAAATTTGAATCCCCACAGTCAACAAATGCCTGTCTACTCTAGGATTTATTTAGTAATAAATATCAATGACAACTCTTAGTTTCAAATCCAAGGAATCATTTCAAATCTCAAACAGGTTAGTCTCAAATTTCCGGTCAAGAAATGCCTGTCTTCTCTAGGACTTGTTTAGCAATATATATCAATGACAGCTCTTAGTCACAAATCCCAAGGACCCATTTAAAATATATTTAATTTTCAAAAACTGCCAGTGACAGGTCACAACTATGAATCCCATAGAGTTATTAGCGCATTTGACTTATGTTTCTTATGCAGGTTGCAGTTCTAATTCCAAATAGCCATTTACATGTACACCCATTTACGTGTACACCAAAATAAACGATAAAAATACGAGCATGTGATTTCAAGTAATAGAAAAATTAAGTCGCCATTCTTGGTACAGGTATGGCAGTACGGCAATTTTTTTCCTTGAATACAGGTACAGGTTCATTTAAATTATAATATATAAGAACATTGATACTCATAATTGTCAATAAACAAAATATTTAAATACCTCATAATTTGCAAAAATGAAAATACTCATAAATTCATAATTCAGTGATTTGTCAAATGTCAATACACGATGAAAATTACAATCAACATTTAATATCTGTATATTGCCCTTCATTGAGAGCATCAAAATCAACATTTGGTTCAATTTCATTTGAACCACAATCAGCTGCAGCACCACGCCCACTAGCCACACCATGTGCAGAAGTTGCCTTCAACAAGTTGTGCAACTATAACATCTAAGTCAGCACACTCAAGAGTTAGATCCCAATTCTTTGTCACTCCCTCATCATAATCAAGTCTCTTATGTGACAAGAGATGCAGGTTGGAGTGCACAAAGACCAAATCCTCAACTTTTTTCACACCCAATTGATTGCACTTAATCAAATGGATGAAGGAATATGTATTCCAATTCCACTCAACTGAAGAACTCACAACATGTAGAATTTGTAAAGAACATTTACAATTACAAAACATAAATTATAAAATGTAAATTTATAATACATAACAGCAAATAAAAAATGAGAAAGTTAAAAAACAAAAAGATGCATACTTGAGAGAGAACATTTATTGCAAGAGGATGCAAGAAAACAAAGCCTTCGCCATGTTTGTACCACCATTCCTGAACATCTTTTTTGTACTTGTCTCAAAGAGCGCAAACATCATGATTCCTTAAAAGATATGAAGTGGGCAAACTCACTCAAGACAACACTTTGTATATCTACATCTAGGTATATTCATTTGAATGTAGTTTTATAGCCAGCACTAACCTTTTCATTCCTACACGATGCCACCCTCCTCAGCAAAGAATGTATTATTTGCTATAATGCTTTGGGGACAAAGCAAATGCTAGGAAATGCAAGGGTGTGGTCATCTTGTTCCAACAGTTAACAATGATCATTTGCAATATTTTGAAAAAATGCTTCTATTGGGTCATGCTCCTTGGCTTCTATTATGGTCCTTATTTTGTCAACCATCAAGTCCATATCATAAATTTCACCCAAACATGAGCGAACTATATGAACATCCTTAATCATGCTAATGATGTGCTCAATGAAACACAAAATATTTTCCACACAAGCCCACCATTCATCATCTAGGATCAATGCTTTGACTTTTTGGGCTCTCTCTATACTTGATTTTCTCTAGACACTTTAAAAATGTTGATGACCATAGCACTCAATGCATCTCGCATTTTCACAAGTCATCTTAAGACAATTGTGTGATACAAACCGAATTTCAATAACCTAACATGGTATAAAAATATATATATATATATATATATATATATATATATATATATATATATATATATATTAAAAGATATTGTTAGTTTTATGATCAGATGTAATGCACAGAAAATTAATTCAAAAATCAGACACAATAACACAGCAGATACCCTGGGAAAACCCTCCTCTTGAGGGGAAAAACCCAGCAACAAATATCTCTCTATTATATATCAATAATGGCAACAAGCCTCTTTACAATGAGGCCACTCTCAAGGCCGATATGCAGCACCTTCACAAGATGCAACAAGTAATCAACACTTCCTTGTAACTCAAATCTGCCCTTAAGAAATTCGATATCTACTCTTGATAATTCACAATCTGCACTTGATTGATCTGCCCTTGAAGAATTCGCACTTAGAAGAGAAGAAATGCTCAAACTTGATTGATGCACAAATGAGTGGAAAGATCTTGTATTTATACAACTTGAAGGAGAGAGGTCGCACCTTTTCATGAAAGGTCGGCCATCATAAAAATATAATTTCAATTTAATAAATACAATTTACAAGGAAAGTCGGCCATCTTAGAGATATGTTGCCATTAAATAATCACAAATAATTAAGGAAGTATGAAGCCCGAAACTGCAATAACATCAACACTCCCTCTCAGCTAGGGAGGAATACTTCCTGCTGCACAAGACACATCACCTCATCATGATGCCAACCACAATGGCTACAACCGGAAAAGAAACGATATCACCTAATTGTGATATCAGATGTCACCTCATCATGATACCAACCATAATGGCTACAACCATGTATGGAAAAGAAACGATATCACCTCATCGTGATATCAGTTATCACCTAATCATAATATCAACCATAATGGCTACAACCATGTATGGTATGTACAAGTGTTCATCACTTGCGTGATGTTGTCACCTCAACATGACTTTCACCATGGCTCTCCCAGAGGGTGAAAACACAAGTACCAAAGGAATCATCACAGACTCTCTCACGTGATGTTGTCATGGAGTCACACACATGACATCCACCATGGCTCTCCCAGAGGGTGGAATCAAGGGATTTCACCTCGAACTTCTCTTATAGAGAAGAACTCATTAATCAAGGGATTTCACCCCGAACTTCTCTCACAGAGAAGAACTCATTAATCAAGGGATTTCACCTCGAACTTCTCTCACAAAGAAGAACTCATTAATGAGGATCACTAATACTGAGACTCCTTCTCAGGTAAGGTTGTATTCTCCACCATAACAAGCTTATCTCGAAAGTACACAAACTTTATCCTAGAGAGAGGATTGGTGAGAATGTCTGTCTACTCATCAGTGCTTATATACCTCAACTATATAGCTTTCCTCAATACCATATCTCTGATATTTGATCTCAACATGCTTGGTTCTATCATGAAACACAGGATTGACAGAAAGCTTCACACAGCTCTGGTTATCACAATGAATGATAGTAGGCTCCATTGATTGTCCAAACAATCCTGCAAGGAGCTTACGAAGCCACACTGCTTCCCGAGCTGCCACACAAGCCGCAATGTACTCTGCCTTTGTTGCACTCAACGCTACAAATGACTGCTTCCTACTGCACCAGGATATCATAGCAAACCACAAACTGAAGCAACATCCAGAGGTGCTCTTCCAATTAGTGACACACCCTGCCCAATCAGAATTAGTATAACCATGCAACTTCAAATCCATATCTGAAGAATATCTCAACCCATATCCAACTGTGCCACGTAAGTATCTCAGGATATGCTTCACTGCAACTAGAAATATTTTCCTTGGTTCACACATGAACTTAACAAAATGCACTTACTGCAATCTGGTCTAGTATAGGTACATCAACGATCCAATCAACTAACTGTACATAGTAGGATCCACCAGATCTGAACTAGCTGCAGCCTCCTTAAGCTTCTGAAAATTGGTTTCCATAAACTAACATAAAGAACCAAGATCAACTAAATTACCATCTTCTTTAGGTTCAGTAGGCTCCCTCTGAATCTTCAAGTTCTTGCATCAACCTTCTGACCTCTTCGTCCAAGATTGCCTGCAACACTTGTCTTAGATAAATGTTTTCCAGCGCACACTTCTGGTACTATAGAGAGTTCAGGATAGTCCTCCTCGACCTCATCCCAGATCACACTATTCTGAATAGGTTTGCGGAGCTACCAATGTCAAATACAGATGACTGTCTTGAGCAATTCTGATCTTAATAGCTGAAGAGGTCTTTCAAGGATTTAACACTTGGCCTTGCAACACTACAACCTTCACTTCTTCTCAGTGAGTCACAAAACTCCCTCTTGATCCCTGCTTCAGAGATTGCAGAGAAGACTTTTGAAAGTGAACTCCCTATTGCCACCAACTCAACTCCTCAAAAGTCATATAGTGACATCACACTTGATCATTTCTTTGGTCGGCATGACTTCCTCACAAGATGCCTCAAGCTTTTCATCACTAAGCAATCTCTCATCACCTTCTTGCCCCTAGAACTGTCCTGAAAGCATTTTAGAGAGAGATTACTAACAATTTATCCAAAGAAATATCAATGCTAGAATCATACAAGGTTTACTCTCTCAGGTTATAGCATGAATACATAAGAATTTATGAACAATATTAAAACGTGAATAAATAAATCAACCTAAAGAGAAATATATCAAAAGATCAGAATGAAGGGATAAAGAAACTTATCTTTATTTAATTTTGATATAACTCTTTCTTTCATCTTTCACTCCTCTTGAGAGTGCCAAACTCAGCACAACAAAAAAAAATAATCTGCACAACTACAAATTTCTTGAATGCATTATGCAGTTAGCATGTAGAACCAACTCTCTCCAAGAGTTCAAGGCTCTATCACAATTCATGCATTAGAGAATGATATCGGTGTGACCAACTAATCACCATCGAAATTGCAATTCTCTTTTTATTTCAGAGTCACTCAGAAATCTTCACAACCAGCATGAAATAACTTGTAATAAATGAAATCTTCAAAGGATCTTATGCTAGTGAACACAATTTAAGAGAAACCACTATCTCTCTTTACTAATTACAAGATCCAACTAAATGATATAACTCAGCAAACAAAGAATACTTATCTCTTTAAATATTCTGATGAATGCAAATACTGGACGCAATAAGATACACTGCTCTTGCATACAAATCAGCACACAACATTCACGGCTTGAACACAGGCCCATGGCTTAGAATAGAAATTCCCTAGAATCCTTCTGATGAGAGATCTCATCCACATCCGCAAATGAAGCATGTTGATTAGGCCTGGTGGAGCAATCCTTTGCATAGTGACCAAACATGTCACAACGAAAACATTGGACTTTGGAGAGGTCTCACTTCTTCTTGAATGCGGGAGCACCATCAGCTCCTTTATCTCTATTCCTCTTGAAATATCCTTTCTTTCCACCTTTCTCTTTCTTCTTCAAGGATTGAGCGGAAAGAACATGAATGTCTTCATTTGTAGAGCTTCGAACAATACCTCTCACAGCCAACCTAGACTCTTCTTGAATACAATCTGCCCTCAAACGATCAAACTTGGGAAGTTTCGATCTTGCACTGATTCCTTGAATGTAAGACTCCCAAGATGAAGGAAGACCATTAAGGGCAAGCATGGTCAAATCCTTGACATCAACAAAATGACCAATAAAAGAGAGTTGATCTCTCAATTCGGAAATCTTCATGAAGTAAGCGATGACAAATTCTCCTTCTGCCATCTTCACATGATGAAGTTGTTGCTTTAATGCAAGTGTCAGGCTTGTGTTGTTGATTTCGTACATCTCCTCCAAAGTTTTAAACATCTCTCTTGCTATCTTCAACTTGGAGACAATCGGAACAATATGATCTTTAATGGAATCAACCAACATCTTCTTTGCCTTGATGTCTTTCTTCCTCCACTGCAACTTCTCTTCTTCCTCCTCTGGTTCGGGAACTTTGGTCTACAGAAACTCACCCAAATCATTCTCTTCCAAGTTGAGCATGATCCTGAACCTCCATGATGTATAAATGGATGCTCCCTCGAGTCTATCCTCAATTTTAAGACCATTCACCATCTTGACTAAGATAGAGATAGACAAAGATATGAAAAAGAGAATAGAGAGTATTGCTGCAATAATAAATCTGATCACGATCTTCTTCAAACCCGCTCTGATATATGTTAGTTTTATGATCAGATGTAATGAACAGAAAATTAATTCAAAAATCAGACACAATAACACAGCAGATACCCTGGGAAAACCCTCCTCTTGAGGGGAAAAACCCAGCAACAAATATCTCTCTATTATATATCAATAATGGCAACAAGCCTCTTTACAATGAGGCCACTCTCAAGGCCGATATGCAGCACCTTCACAAGATGCAACAAGTAATCAACGCTTCCTTGTAACTCAGATCTGCCCTTAAGAAATTCGCTATCTGCTCTTGATAATTTGCAATCTGCACTTGATTGATCTGCCCTTGAAGAATTCACACTTAGAAGAGAAGAAATGCTCGAACTTGATTGATGCACAAATGAGTGGAAAGATCTTGTATTTATACAACTTGAAGGAGAGAGGTCACACCTTTTCATGCAAGGTCGGCCATCATAAAAATATAATTTCAATTTAATAAATACAATTTACAAGGAAGGTCGGCCATCTTAGAGATATGTTGCCATTAAATAATCACAAATAATTAAGGAAGTAAGAAGCCCAAAGCTGCAATAACATCAACAGATATATGACATGTCACATATCAACAATTAAAAAAAAAATATGAAATATACTAAAAAACAAAATTTATATTACCTTCAACAACTCTAAGTTGGATGTAATGTCCCCAATTTAGCCCTACTCTCTTCATTTGGATTTAGCCTATTTCCAGAAACTCGTAGGCTAAGCAAAATTGGAAATTAGTGTTTCCACTTTCATAGGAAGTTTTGAAGGTTTGCATGCGAGAGTTTTTGATACATGTCTGGTGGAGATTTCTAGGTTTTTGGAGAGCTTCAAGATGAGGTCACATGCATGTTGAGAAGATGACATGCATTTCTGGCAGATACCTTGCATGTAGGAAAGGATTCTGGGTTTTCAGAGATCTACAGGGTGGTGTGACATGCATTTGAATCTGACAACCTTTCCAAGCACTTACTATTTATAGTAAGTCAAGATGGCTGCCCAGTTTGTGTTCAAAAGGTGTTTGGAAACACTTACTATTTATAGTAAGTTATGTTTTCTGCTCAATTGGAGTTCAAATGGAATTTTGCAAACTTACTATTTTTAGCTTTTGACTATTTTTAGTAAGTCTATTTTTGGCAATAACATCACCAGTAGCTCAGCTCAAATCATTATGCTATTTCTGGCAGCCTAGCAGAATCAGTTTTGGGCGTTGGTTTTGGCTTTGGTTTCTATCTCTCCTTTGGATTGAGTTTCAACACTTAGTCAAATTTATATTTGAGTTTGTACCTCATGCCTAGTCAATGAACTTCAAGTTGTTTTAAAAATGGGGCCATGAAGTGGACGCCCCATTAATGCACTTTAATGTTTTATTAAAGTTTTATTATTTCCTCAAAGTGGGTCGAATTGAGAGAGAGAATAAAGTATTTTTAAATATTTCAAAAGGCTTTGAGGTGGACGTCCCTTGGAGAAGTTGGAGAGTTTCTTGGCTGGAGTTACAGGTTGTTTCATTTGCCCAATTGAGCTTATATATTGATGCTTTGTGAAGAGTTGGGGATCTTTTGGAAATTTGATAATGTTATGCTGCTGAACTGAGTTCAGACATTGCTACGGGGGTTGCATGCCTTCTAGCTTTTTACTACCTTTCTTCGGGCCTGAAACTATGGCTTCCTAGAAGGTGACTGAAGACCATGCTTCATTCAAGAGCATGGATAGAGCTCAAATTCTGATTTCAATTACAGGCAAGTTGCTGGTTTATAATCTGTTAGTACTGCTGATGTCAATGGCTGAAGCGAATTTTTGTTCGTAGCTTCGCCTCTGAATTTTATTTCATTCTGGGTATTAGCCCAAGCTGTTTCTCTATGGAGGGCGCCCATTTGTGCAAGGAATCAGATTTTTATATTGAGTATCCGATTTTATAAGTGAGGTCGACTTCTCTAGGAGGCCGTACCATTCACTATGATTTGCATTGGGATTCAAGCCAAGTCTCTGCTGCTATTTTGGCACAGTTTGTTGGTTGGAGATTGGACGCCTTCGCTATTGGCTTCATTTGCCTGCTGTTTGGAGTCAATCGGAGCTAAATTGAGGAAGCTACATCCATATTGGTGAATTTCGTACTTGCTGGTCTGATTTTCTGTACTTGTTGTTTCTAATTAGACTTGTCTAATTTTGATGTATTCCTGGTTTGAGCTGAAATTTTATATCATTCTTGTATTGTAATTGTTAGAGGTTTATTACTCTAACTCATTGTGGATTTGGAAGCATATTTCTCTATATTTGCAGCTGAAAACTATATCATTGTAAGGCTGGTTAGTAGTACTAACAGTCATTAATTTATTGTTGCATTTTATATGTTTGTAATTACTCCCACTAAGAAGTGGTTGAGTTAAATAATTTACTTTGAGCACTTGTTTATTTCCCCCCACTAAATAAGTGGCAAAGCAGAATAATATCCCCCCACTGAATAAGTGGTAGAGCGGAATTCATGATCAGTTATCTACCTCCTTTGTATTTACTTTATTCCTGGTCGGCCAACCGCCTACATCAGCTTTGTAACTTTCTTTCTAGTTGCTAATGATCCCCGGCACCATATGCTATCACCTCGCCCACATTGGGATCTTGGTGAACATTCTTGGTGAAGGGTTACTTTCCAAGCTGATTATCTTTGAAGCTAACGCTAATCAATGGTCTTGTGTTGGTTTTTATTGTGATCAAATTCAAAAAAATCAAGGGGGAATATTACATTGGAGAAGGCCCTAAAGATATCTTGTGACATATAATGATTAGTCACAAACATTTGAATCTCCTCAACCTCCATATAGAGTGTTTTGACCTACTTGATCTCTATGCCAATCTTTTGCAATACAAGTTGAGTGAGTGGAAAGGCATATGGTGTCCAAAAAATACACATACCCTCCACTATAGAACCAACTATCCTACAATTTTTAGCATTGTTTGTTATGACTTGGACAACATTTTTGGGGCCCACCATGTCAATGGATTGTATGAGGATACTGGTAATGAAAGTTGCATCCTTCACTTGCCCCTCACAATCTACTACCTTCAAAAACATTGCCCTTTAAGGGACACTACAATGACATTGATTTGTGGTCTATTTTTGCAATCTTTACATACACCAAAAATAATGGACACACCTGTTTCAAGACATGTATCCCTATTTTCTCTCAATGATACCTCTTTTGAAGTTTTCTCCTTGGCCAATAAGTTGGTGTGCACCTTTTCATACTCGAGACTGATGTAATCAAGAAGTGCATTAGCAATAGCCATCACCATATCCCGCCAATATGGTGATCTAACAAAGTTAAAAGGAAATGCATTGCTATAAATACAACGAGCAATGCTCTCATCTACAACCTCCCTCACTTCATTCTTAAAGGCATTTTCCAATGGGCTTCTTTTACGTAAAAGATAAAGATATTCTCCTCTCACGAAAATGGTGACAATGGCATTAAAGAATGTGGGCTAATCGGTTATGATAAGCCATTAGAAGGTTTTTGCAATCCTTTCTTGGCAAGAGTGTGTGCTCTTTCCTTTGATCTACTATTTACCATGTTAACATCCTCTTGTTCTTTAATATACTCCAATATGTGTTGCTTTGAAAACCTTTTTTAATTCAGCCATTGACAAATTCTTATTCCCAAGCCGACAATAGCACACAAGTGAGCTTTCACTCAATCATACAAGTCTTCTACTTAGTTCCAAATTGGCTACAACATCAACAATACCCCCCACCACAAGAAAGTTGTTCAATTATTATCATATGTTGCCAATCAACTAAACTAGAACTACCAACCATTCTATATGAACATAATGAAACAAAAAAAATTACAAATTCACAAACCTATAATTTTTTTAAAATGGTATTATAACCCCTTATTATAAATAAAAGGTTTAAAAAACTATTCAAAACCTTTTTAAAAAAAAAAAAAAGAAAAAACTTCAAAACTTGAAAAATTTAGAATTAAAAAAATTCACTCACCTTTGTTGGTTAAATCTTCCCCATGCAACCCTTTCTCCCTTGTCGGTGTAGTTTAACTCTCTTGTAGCCCTCGCCTTCAAAGAAAAATGAAGCAACCTTGAAAAACAAACAATAGCAACTTGGAGGCAACAAATG
Organism: Sequoia sempervirens; assembly: GCA_007258455.2. Taxonomy (NCBI): domain Eukaryota; kingdom Viridiplantae; phylum Streptophyta; class Pinopsida; order Cupressales; family Cupressaceae; genus Sequoia; species Sequoia sempervirens. The sequence goes on along the minus strand of VDFB02047230.1, from coordinate 584,592,181 downwards.
TTGTTTTGGCCCCTTATGTTTGTGAAATGAAAGAAAACAAATCATATGCCTTCACTTTAGAGCAAGTTTGCATTTTTTAGGGCTTTTTTCTAAATCAAAAAAGTGTTTTTTCCATTTTCCAGGCCCCAACACCGTGGTTTCCCCTAGGATTGCCTGGGGTGCTTGAATGGACCCTAGATGAACCCAGCAGCATACCAGCCCTAGTCCCAGCCCGAGACCAGACCCGACCCATACAAGTACCTGGGTTGCAGGAGTATCCGGTAACTTAGGAAAAATACTAACCTCAAAATAACTCAAAAAATAGTGGGGTTAAGAGAAATACCAGTCTCAACAACAGATCCTTGTTTAGGGTTCACAGAAAAGCTTGATGCCAAGAACACACTTTCATATCCCAAGGAACCAATGAATGCCTGTTTTGTCTAGGGTTTAGTTTTCAGAAGATATCAGTGACAGATCAGGGATTTGTCTCACAAAGCCATTTAAGTTAACGTCCTGTCTGCAGAAATTATGAATGACATGTCATTACTTTGAAACATAAAAACTTATATAACCAGTTGAATTATGTTCAGTTGGCTGGAAGGTTATGGCTTCAAACACTCCAGAGTATTTAACTTATGTTTTCAGAAACCACAACAGATCACAATTTTGAATCACATAGAACCATTCAATTTGTGTTTAGTTCACAGGTCAAACTTTTGAATGCCACAGAACAATTTAACTTCACAACAACACAAATCAAGAAATAAGACCTAAGGGCCATATAAAATGGAATAAGCCAAAAATCTCAACAAAAGGACACAGTTTCAAATCCTCCGGAACTATTCAATTCAAATTTTAGTTTGCATTTTTCTTGTAGTTAATTTAATCTCTTCTATAACTCAAACCTCACCTTTACATTCAGCAATTTAACAGCATAACTTGGTATGTACCCTAAATGAGAGTCCCTTCGCCCTAGGGTTTAGTATACTCAAGAGCACGATGAAACGTCGGTGTTTCAAACCCCATGGAGACATTTTGCTTGCGTTCAGTTTGCACAAAACCTCAATGACAGGTCACAGTTTCAAATCCTACAAAGCCATTTAATTTAACACACAAAATTTAGAAATGAATAGACAGATATCTAAGTTCCCTAAAGCAACGCCTGCTTCATCTAGGATTTGGTTCACGCAAAGTCCCAATAACGTTATGAATGCAGAAGATCTCAACGAGAGCTCATGTTGTCGATCTGTGCAAACCTTTTTAACTTACGCAGAAAAATTATAATCACAGGTCACCGATTCAAGCCCTACAAGAGCCATTTAACTAAAATGCAGTCCGAAAAAAAAAATTAAATAATAAAATCAATGATAGGTCACGGTTTCCAATCCCATATAGCCATTTAACTTATGGTTAATTAGCAGGTTGCAGTTTCTAATCCCACCGGGCAAATTAACCCCACATGGACATAATGCAAATAAAAAATAAAGCAAAATAAAAAACAGAGTGGCATATGAATGCATAACGAGATAAACACTAACCTCGAAATTAAGCCTAGGAGCGGGCGGCAGTTCAGCTAGAAAATCAGCGGGCTTCTTAGTGCTTCGGCGCATTTCTTCTTCGACCATTCTATCCACTTCAGCTTTAACTTTGGGGTCTGAATAGTCGTGGTCGATGTAAGGCAGAGCGTCTATTAGTTCGTCTGAAATGCCGCCGCTCCATTTTGAGCGCAAATTGTCTGGTGCGGCTTCCAGCATTAAAACTTCCTTACTTCCCATCGATTTGCAAAAAAAACACGCAAATGAAAACTATTGCAGAGATTTATCAGAGGCTTTCCTGCTGTTGCCGCAGTTTAAAAAGGATCTTTTAAATGGCACGGATGCCCGGCTTTCTATCCCCCCAAACCAACCTTTGCCTACAGAGGCAAAATTAATAAGTGTTCCACGGGGTTTCGGGGACGGGGATGGGGGACGTGTTTCGGGGACGCGGGGACAGGGGTCTAAGTTTGGGGCCGGCGGGGGGATGGTAGGGGGACGGCGGCGGGGGGGGTGGCAGGGTGCTGAAATACATATAGTACTTGAAAAAATAGTTATAAAAAGATGTATAAGTATAAGAATTATAGATCTTGGAGACAACTAGGAATCCCCTAGACGTCTTGAGGACACCCCAGCATCCTCGATGTCCTAGTGGCGTCTTAGAGATAGCGACACTAGTGGTGGGATGGTGGCGTTGGTGGTGGGTTGGTAGGGGGATGTCCCCCCAAGTCCCCAAGTCTCCGAGACGCCCCCTCTAGGAAACGCAAGTTTTGGGGGACGCCCCGGAACACCGATTTAAATTATTTTTCCTTGAAGAAACGTCATAACGCGATCAACAAAACCTAGTACAAGTTTTTAAGAACAAGTGCCACTTAGTGGCTCCTTCATACTATTTTAATTATAGTATTTTAAATTTAATAAAAATAAATTAAGTTTTTTAATGTGAATAAAACTAAATATTAATTTTGTTAATTATAGTATTATTAGCAATCGGCATCTTTGTGTGCAATGGATACGCCGAAGAGGTGTGGAAGGTCAATTATGAAAAAAATTGGTCCATTTTTTTGCAAACATTTGTGCAATACATGAGGTCAACTGGTAGGCCAATTAGCAAATGATGTTTGTGCAATAAAGGTCTCACTAGAGAAGTGATAGCTTCAAAGCAACTATGCATCCACTTAGAAGGATCCAAACATGATTGAAACAAACTTTTAGGCAACTGTGCATCCACTTAGAAAGACCCAAACATTGTTGAAAAGGTAATCATGTTTCGTTACCAACAGAGTCATGGTATGCTTGCAATAAGGAAAGAGGGAGATAAATGAAGAGCTAGGGATAGAAAACAAGAGAGATAGAAGGGGAAGGGTGAGAGAGAGAAGTAAGGAGATAGACATAGTGGATAGAGATAGAGAGGAAGATAGAGATATAGATGAAGAAGGAGAGGGAGAGATAGAGAGAGAAGAGAGGGATATTTAGAGATAGAAGAAATAAATATATAGAGGAAGAGAATGAGAGAGGGATAAATAGAGATAGAGAGGCAAAGATAATTAGTTATAGAGGTATGGGAAGAGGGAGAGGGAGGTACAAAGATAGAGAAACAAAGATAATTAGATATCAAGGTTTAGGAAGAGGGAGAGGGAGATATGTTTAGAGATAGAGGGAGGAGAGGAAGATAGGGGTAGAGATGATGATAAAGGGAGAGAGGATGAGGGAGATAAATAGATAGAGAGAGGTAGAGGGAGAGATAAAGATGAAGATAGGGAGATTGAGAGGATGAAACAAATAGATAGAGAGATATAGAGGGAGGGGAAGAGGGACAAATAGAAAGAGATATAGATGGTGAGATAGAGAGATAGAGGTATAAGGGAATATAGAGAGAGGGGGATCTAGGGGGAGGGAGAGAGACAAAGAGATAGATAGAGGGATAAATAGAGAGGATAGATCTAGACAAATAGAGGAGAGAGGGAGAGATAGAGAGAATAAGAGAGAAATACGAGAGGGGAAAAGGGAGAGATAGAGATATACATGAAGAGAGAGATATATGAGAATGGAAAGGGAGATAAGTAGAGATAGAGAGATTGATAGGGTGTAGGGAGGGAGAGATAAAAAGGGGGCGATATAGAGACCCATAGGGAGAGAAATGGAGAGATATAGGTAGAGGAGAGAGAGATAGGGGGGTAGATGTGGGAGAGATAAGAGGGTGGAGAGAGAGGTATAGAGGGAGATAGATAAGAGAAGGGGGAGAGAGGGAGAGATATAGATAGAGAGATGGAGAGGGATATGGAAAGAGAGAGAAATAGGGAGAAAGATATAGATATAGGGTGATGTAGAGATCGAGGTAGAGAGATATGAATAAAAAAATTTAGAGAGGAGTGAGAGTGAGATTGAGAGGAATAAAGAGATAGAGATATAGAGTAGGAGAGATAGAGTGAGTAAGTGGTATAGATAATGAGATATAGATAGAGAGGGGGAGGGAGAGATAGGGAGATAGAGATAGAGTGAAAGAGAAAGAAGGTGACAAAGACAAATATTAGAGAGAGGTACAAAGAGGGAGAAAGAGAAGGGGAAAGATAGAGAGATATAAAGATAAAGATAGTGAGGGAGAAACATGGAGTGTGTATATATGAGTGAGAGAGATGGAGATAGAGGGGGATAGATATATAAATGGATAAAGAGGGGGGGAGGGAGAGGGAGGAAGGGAGAGAAATAAAGAGAGAGAAGTAGATAGATATAGAAAGAGAGTGATAGGGAGAGAGAGAGAGAGAGGAGAGAGGGATAGAAAGAGGGAGCGATAGGGATATAAAGCAAAGATAAAGAGATAAATATAATTTGGAAAAGATAAAGGGGATGAGACTGAGATAGAAGGAGAGAGGACAAGGGAGAGCGAGAAATAGAGATGGAAAGAGGGAGAGATGAAGTGAATAAGAGAGATAGAGGTAATGAGATATAGATAGAGGGAGAGGGAGAGGGAGAGATGGGAAGAGAGATGTAACTTGGGAAAGATAGAGGGATGAGAATGATAAATAGATAGAGGGAGAGATGAAGAGGAAGAGGGAGAAATAGAGATATAAAGAGGGTGACAATGAAGGAGATGGAGAGATTAAAAGATAAAGATATAGGAAGTGATATATAGAAAGAGGTATAGAGAGAGATAGAGATAGGGAAGGAGAAACAGGGAGTGTGCATGTGAGTGAGATAGAGAGATAGAGATAGAAGGGGAGAAACATGGAGTGTGTGTGTGTATGTGTGACATGGCATACACTATGTGTGTATGTGTGACATGGTATACGAAATAAGCATTAATGCTCCACCTAGAGTTTGAGGGTGCTACAAAGCCAGACCATTCATAGTCAACATGTTATGCTCATGGTCCCCATTATTTGCACTGGAAACACTCCTTCCTAGTAGAGCTTTTATGATGTACTATTAATTAATAACTGTGGGTATTGCGATTTGTAAAGGGTAGGCATGGAAACAAAATTTATATTTAATTAATAACTATAATATGTAAATAATTAATGTATATGGAAAAATGATTCTCTTTATAATAATAATATATTCATAATTAAATACTATATTATTATCAATCATTAACAACTTACATTTTTTGTTTTAACTTTCACGCCCATTTATTCGAGAAAATTTTAATAATTTTTTAGGTAAATTGTATTCCAGAAAACAATTTCTAGATAATAGAGAAAAATAAATCCCAAGCAAGTAATATTGCAACTTTAGGATCACTTATTGTTCATTTTTAATCCACAATAGATGCTTCTAATATTATTGAAACTCTTAAAGCAATCCTCAATCCTTTCATACACCATTATTTGAATGGATAAATGTAACTTGAAACCAATCTTTGATAGATCCTTCATTAGTAATCCTCACATGAGATAGTGCAATCTCCAAAGGATGATATGCTTAATTGATAATAATTTGTGAAAAGCATGAATCAATGTTCATGTGTGGAAACCCATAAATATGGAATGATAATATGCAAGTAGATTTATGTATTTTATATTCATTCCATGTATTCATGTGTTTCCAAAAAATAACCCAAGGAACAAAATTGATCCCATCTAAAAGCCCCAAGGAGGAGTCCCTAAAGAAGAAATCTCTTTTACAATGAATCGTTCACAAATATATAGAGGCTCCTTTGAGGATAGGGAATACAAAGAATCATTCCTTCCAAAAGTCACATAAGACAAATACAAAGAATGAGAAGGTTCATGTTTAACATTTCTCTTACATATTAAATATTATTATAATAATATAAAATAAAATTAAAAGTGTGTTAATGCATTCAATTGAATGTTAGCTTTCACAAACACCAACTCACAAATATTGATATAAGACTTGCATTGAAAGTGCCTAGAAATTTTGCTAGAATACAACTTCCCAAACATTTCTAGTGCACAATCTACACAAACATATCATGGGGTTCACCCAATCTTTATAGTCAAGATAAGCTAAAACACAGTCACTCACCTGGCTCAAGATATTTTGGATCAAGTTCTTCTGCAGGTATGAGGCCACATTGTCACCTAAGTAACCATCAAAGATGGCATACAACCCCAACTCATGGCCTTCAATTTTCTTGAACTCGGCAACATAATAGTCCTCCATTGGATGGCTTGACTTGCCTTTCACTAGATGGAATCCATGAACAATGCTCTTTGGACTCTACTGGCTCTTTCCTTTTCTAGTACTAAATGTTCAATTCACACCCGACACCATCTACACAAACATATTGGTAATTTTTTTTAAAATGAAGAGAAATGTAATAATTTAAATAAAACTACAATGAAACTGTCAGCCTCTAATGAAGTCATCCTCTTGATATTACTTCAACACGAAAATGTACACATAAACATTGGACAGACAAAGCGATATCTAAATGAAGTTAAAACATTGATAATCATTCCAAAATGTCTTTCGTTAGCAATTAAAACTTGATGTATCTTATTACATGCCTTAACTTGAAACTCTATAAACACAAACCGAACAAAGAACCCTTCGGAACCTACTTTCCAGCCTCTCCTCTAACAAAAAATACTATAATTAAGAAAATCCTAATAGAAAGTTATTGGCAACTTGGTTTTATTCAACAGCTTGATCAAATGTAAAACCTGTGGGATACAAAATTTAAACAATGAGCACAAGATAAAATAAGCATTTCTCCTGGTCCAAACAAGAGGGTAGCTAATTCTCCCAAGGGGTGTGCTAGCTGGGTTGAGGTACAAAACCCAAAACATGAGCTCCTAGAACCTAATCTAGAGCAGTATTAGCATATGTCTCGCTAGAATCACGTAAATGACAACTAGAGCCTAGATTTCATGACCCAAACCCAACTTGGTGGTGTTCACCCCACCTCCAAATTCATGCCAATGGAAGTCACAATTTCAGCTGGATTTATTTAAAGAAACATAAATATGTAAACAAGCACCAAAGATGGAACATGTTTGAAGGTGGAGAGGAGTAGTGTCCATGAATTTGTCAAGAAATGCTTGTCTGCCTTGATCGAAGCATGGGCTATGCCAATGGAAAATTATCCTCACATGCTCTACTCCTCTCGGCAATGCATCCCATGCATCTACGTCAACAACCTTCTCAAACTCTTCCTCTGGCACACCATTCAACAACACCACAACCGAAGCGCGATGGAGTTCTCTCAACAGGGAAAAAGTACCTACAAAAATAGGGCCCACAGGCTCGCTTATGGCCCTGAAATTGTAAAGAAAGGTGAGAGTTTGGATTGTGGGCATGGCCTTCACCAATTCAATATAATCTTTCACGCATCCTCTTCCATTAAAGGTTACATGTGCCAAAGTGATTTTGTGTAGCCTTGATCCTAAAACTCTAAGCTTTGCTTCACTCATCCTACGCTCCTGCTCTAGGAGGCCATGCCACCCGCTAAAGTAGAAGTAAGCAACCACTAATTCCAGAAGGGAGGTTTGCATCGCATATGTGTTCAGCTGCTCAATGCCCAATATGAAGTGGAATATGGCATGCTTGGGGCGGGGGCAGGCCTGTAGAAAGGCTGTGTAGAAAGTTGGGAATCAAGCATGCTTGAGGTTGGATAGGCGGGAATCAGACCAATAATATTCCAGCCTGGGACAATTCCTCCCCATAATGTCTAACGTCACCAAGGCCTTATGTTCTCCTCCTCTCACATACTCTCGTTTTGAGTCCACTTCCAGCCGTTACAACTACTTCTGAGATGAAAGAAACTTGTGGAGGAAGTAACCATGCGCAAGTGTGTCCTTCACTCGCGGTGTGCTCGCATACAGGTTGATTTGCGGGTGGGTGGAAAAGGAAAAGCATCCCAAAATGTTGTCCACTGTTTCCTCATTGTATTTGTGGTGGCGGTGAACGTCAGAGCAGAAAAGGAGGCTCACAAGGCGGCTGTGGGAGAAGTGGGTGATGAGGGGATTACAGATAGATGACATCACGCTTTCGAAATAGGACATGTCCACCCTAAGACACTGCTCGTATAAATATCTGGCCTAGGATGCCAGACCCCTACAACACGATATCAAGTTTGCAACATCTTTCAATGATAGTTTTTCCCCTATTTCAATGATTATCTCAGTTGGGAGCTCTGGAAGCTTCATACAAGTACGGCTTGAGCTTCTCCTTCCTTCTCTCAATTCGCTCATCCTGCACAAAACCTGAATAAAATCCATTCAATTAGAGGTTCTGCTTATCAAGTGACAAATGGAATTCCAGAAAATGCAAACCTTAAAACCAAGAATGCAGGATTGCTGGAGATAGAAATGCACCTGAAAAATTTTCAACCTGGACAGCAGGGAATTTCAATTTCAATAACAATGTATCCTGAAACTCCATATTTAAGGGTTGAGGACCTATAACCGAATTATAATGCATGACATGCAAATTGCAATCCTACTTCTCAAGTTCTAACTCACACTCTCTCTCTCTATATAGATAAGTATAGGAATTAATAAAAACTGTTCACCACAATTGTCCATGCGTATTTTAAGGACCTCGAGAGGACGTCCCATTCATTCCGCTATAACCAAATTTCTATGCTTTTCACAGGTAATCATCATCAACGGCTATGCACGGTTCAACCATATTGCATCCACTCTCGAGCAACCTGCACCGTGGATGGACAAACTCAGTTGGCTATTCTCAAATAGGACACGCCTTCAGCGTAAATATAATATTTAAAAATGTCACATTAATGTTAATTTTTATTAACATTATAATGTAAATTGTATGATAATGCATGTTTATATTAATAAAATAAAAGATATTATAAAGATATTATAAATATAAAAAAATTCAAATGATAGTATAATATAATTAAAAGAAAAAAATGATAATTATATAAATATAAAATTTATCTAATAATTATGATAATATGTATAATACACTATAAATTTATTATATTATATTAAATAATATTTATTGATTATATAATATAAATTTTTAAAAAAATTAATTAATTATTTTATATTAAATAAAATATAAATGAAATGAAATGATTATATAGTATAAGTTTATGAAAGAATTAAATAATTATTATTTAAACATAAAATTTATATAATAGTTTTGTGAAATAATGATGAAAGTTATATAAACAATGGTTGAATGTAGCCAAAATAATAGTTCTTAGTTGTCAAAACTAGGCAAAAACTAGGCAAAATAATTGTTCTTAGTTCTCAAATGTAGCCAAAATAATAGTTCTTAGTTCTCAAAACTAGACAAAATAATAGTTCTTAGTTAACTAGGCAAAATAATAGTTCATTTTCACTTTTCCTAAAAATCTTCCAATAACACACACAACTTCTTAGCCAATCATATTGATGAAAAATAATTTTTATAATTTATAAAATAAATATTTTGCAAGTTCACTTTACAAAATTGAATTTAATTTTTTTTCAAAAAAAATTATTGTTTTTGATTGGTTGAAAGCTAACTTATTAATAACTAATTAAGTAAGAAAAACAAAACTCATTGCAAAAGACAAGTACTAATAAGTGGATGATTATTCATGAGCAGGTGATTATTTATTTAGTGTTGCGTCATCATTAACCAATTACTTATTATTTTCATGATGACAGTTTTTATAGAAGCGTCTACAGTGGCATCCATCAAAAATCAAAAATTTGTGTAAGGAAAAACTCTTCAGCTAGAAATTGACATTTAAATGACATACACTTGGCGATAAAATCTTAAGTTAGGAATTTTGTTTTGTTTTTTTATGTTTTGTTTGGTTTTAAAGTTGTTTTATTCGCAACTAATTTTAGGATGACTTATCATCGAATTCTTTGAAGATCTCTTTTAAAAAGGGGTTGTTGTAACTTCTTTTTATTAGAAGAAGAATATAGTTTTCATTGTTGTAGCAATTTGACATGAAATATACCAAATGCCTCACAACGTTCATGTTTCCAAAGAGTAAGTTTGGTCCATTGTATGTCTTTGTTTGTCAATTTTCCACGATTGTTTGTCAATTTGCAGAAAGGAGATTACAAGATGGAACTAAGAAAATACAGAAAGGCACCCCATTATCTTGACGTTTGTTGGAAGCATGAAGAGATTGATGAGGGTATTATTTACTGCTATTGTTTTGTTTTTCTTTGTTACAATTGTCTTTAGTGCTCCACCTAAATTCTGGAATCAAACAACTTAGTCATAGTTGTATTTGAGATTAGTTATCCATTTTATATGTGAGGGAATTTTGTTAATGATATTTTCTAAGATTTTCCATTTCTATTTTATAGTTTTTCTTTATATACAATGCAAAAGAGATACATATTTGAGTTGCATGACAAAGTCTTCTCAATATCATTCTTATTAGTGTATTCTTAGAAATAATCTGTTTCATTTTACATATTTTCTATTCTATAGAAAAACAGAGCAGAATATTTAAAATATGATTTCCTTTTATCATATGTAATTAATAAATGTCAATGGTTTGGAATGACATTTAGTTGTAATTATGTAGCAAATTTGGACAAATTAGTGTTGGTTCGACAAAGAAAAGCAAACGGTTAAGGAAGACAAAGTTGCAGATATTGGCTAACAGTTCGTGTTTCTTGGCGAACTTGTAGAAATTTTTTTCTTTCCAACATTAGCCCTTAGATAGATGGGTATTTTATGTTTCTTATAGTAGTTTCACTTTGCAACTTTGTGATTTAATATTTGTAATCTTAGCTGGGAAGACCATGTTGGTCTGTTATCATGGTCATGAGAAGACTCTTGCACTGATCACATGCATGCATTAATAATTGTTAGATATATGTTCACTTTAATTTGTTTTCTATTTTTATGTATTTGTTTTTTTATCTTTTGTGTCTAATATATCTAATTATTTAACTAAAAGGTGGTTATAAAGTACTTTTTGTATGAAAAATGTGTGTTTGTAAAGAGTGATAACAAAGTGCATATAGGAGTTAATAAGGTGTAAATTATAAATCTTATTTTGTTTGATCATGGTTTAAGATTAAGATTCATCAAATTAAGTATCTATTTTTGTTGGCATAATTGATTGAGCCTACATCATGAGATCTGATTTGTATAAAGTGTTGAAAATGAAGGTGATATTGCAACTTAAAACTTGTAAAACTATGAGACTGTAGATCTATTTAAGTGTTCTTTGTGTATGATTAATCTGTTTAGATCAATTTTACCAATTGTAGAAAGAGACAGAAGATTGTAGAAGAATGAGACAAGGAGATAGAAGTGACATAGCATATACGTGGAGAAACCCTTTCAGGAAAAAACTCCACCAGAATCAATGGTGCTTGTATTATTTAACCTTAGAACAAGATTACAATAATATTATATCAATCCTTGACTAATATGCTTCCTTTTCTTCAATAATCCTTCTTCACAACCTACAATAGACTCTCTTGGAAGTCTCATACACTTGTTGCAATTAATAGACAATAATATAAGCATGTAAACTCATAAGAGTTGTACAATACAAGAGCATAAAGCTCCTCACATAAATTTGCCTACATTGGGCAAGTAGAGTTCCACAATGTAATCTAAAGTCAAACCAAAGTCTTCCTCAATTTAGGCGCCCCAAACTGAACACTTAACTGAACTTTGGTCAAGAAGATATCATGCAAACTTCACCTTAAAGTTGGTGCCCAAGAATGGTCCCACTTGACTAAGCCTTGTAAATATCTTCTCATACAAAAGGTGTTAACTGAAAGATGCCAACTTGGGCGCCCAAGGTGGTCCCAAGTCAATCGTAGTTAACTGAAACATATCTCTCCACCAATTCATGCAAAAATTATGCATGATTGATCATCCCCACTCAACTGAAAGTATCCACCTATTATCTATCATGTAACTCAAGTCATTAGTCATGCAACTCAAGTCAACTAGCAATCAACTCAAAAAAACTACATGTAACTGAAGATAACTGAACTATAATTGAATTGAACTGATAGTGTCACTCCACTCATGTAAATATCAATCCCTAATTTATAGGATCAAAACATGCATTACTAGAGTGTTATCAATCCTCCAAACAGTTAACTGAAGCAAGGTAGGTTCCACCTTCCATGTGGGCGCCCCATGTGCTCCTATCTTGTAGGAGCTCTTCTTGGATGTCCCCACATGTTCCTATCATTTAGGAATAATCACAAATATCAATTTACATGTTCATTTCATTTGAATTTAATCTCTTTCTAATCCTAGTGTTGGGGAACACTTTCCAAAAACTTAGAAGACACATGAAATATGTTTAGGATTGTAATTAAAGGTATCCTATTCCCAACATAAAGATGGCATTTTATCTTTATGCATTAAAATTGACAACTCAAAAGAAGCTAATCAAGTAACAAAGTGTTTGGACCTTTATGTACTTTTCTACTCAATATATTTTGCTACGACATGAGATGGATAGGTTACAAGATCAAAAACCTAACACCTTAGCACATAAGAAAGCCATTAAGAAGAATGTAACTTTTTACCCAAAGACGTCTACATCCAAAAATTTGTGTACGAAAGTCATGTGCAACTACAATAGATTCAATAGATTCGATGAAACAAAAAAATCAAATCAAAGATATTTCATGAAACAAAAAGAACAAATAAATAAATAAATAATATTTTTGATAGCAAAGAGAAATCAAAGATTTGATCACAAAGATAAATCAATCAAAAAAGAAAATTAGAGAATGATAACTCTCAACATATTTTATATATATTAATATTTAATATATGTATGCTAGTTTAACTTCAATCAATTAAAATTCATTTTTTGTATACATTATATTTTAATTTTCTTAAAGTAAAATGTAATATTTTAAACTTTTCAAAAAAAAAAAACATTTTTATTGACTAAAAAATTTTAAGTAATAAAGGTAGAGTTTAGGTATCCAAGGCATTTTTAAGCCACAAAAACCATAATCATAAAAATAAAAATAAGGTTAAACTTTTATTGCATTTCAATGAATTAGTTTACCAAAAATATATACATAATTTTTAAAGGGATTTTTTGAACTTTCAAAGTTTGTTTTCCTCCTGTCACATAATTAATTACTTATTATTTTATCTTTCCTTTACACAAATCAAAAAAGATATTCTTCATTCTAAACATTTATTTAGTTGTTATATCTTATGAAATATAGAAAGAAGGGATCCTAGGTCCTAAATGCAAAGAATCTAGGATGCAATGGTGCCTTTTTCCCAAATTTCATTAGATATGTAGATTACAAGGTGAAAGGATTGACTTTTAGCCCTAATGGTGAGCCAATCCGACCTTGATCTACATCTAATTGGGGATTAGGGTGGATTGGAAACAATTTGGAATGATTAACCTAATGAGACTTAATGACCTAATGTGTAAATTGCAAAATCCCGCCAACTGGCAGACAAAAACAGTAGTTTGCAAGTAGACCTGAGAAGTGCAAAGGATAACAAACTTGCTCATGATGAAAATTTATTTTGATGTGCCTACAAGGACTCATCTACCCAATGATGAATGGGTCTTTGTGCAAGGGTCTTAATCAAATTTTGGAGTCCTCTAGTGCTAGATCTAAGCTTCTATTTCCACCTGCATTTTTTTTGAAATGTCGGAAATGAATTTTGCAACTTAGTTTTCGTGGGTTGACAAGAATGATGATAACAAATACAACAATACAAAATTGCTCTTCAAAATCTCTTCAATCCTTCTTCAACCTATAATCTACACATACACAAAGAAGGAAAAATGTTTGTGTCATATAGGGGTTTGCCTCAGTTAAACCTCGTGAATAGTGTTCCTACTTTCACAATAGCAATGTCAATGATACAAACCTTAATAGAAAGGAAGGAAAAGATGAATGAACAAATTGTTGCAACTCACCACCCTTCAATAGCTTCCTCGAAGGACTAAGACATACACATCACTTTAAGGGAATTGGATCTTGCTCATTAGATTCACTTGAATGCATGAAGACCTACAACACTTGTTAGCCTTCACAAGACAATATGAATACACATAAATTTTGACATGATGTTAGGATCTTAATTGCTGCTACAAATGGGTGATAATGTTGCTCTCAAATGCTTAATTATTCTCTTAATAATAATGTAATAATGTTTGATCATAAGTTCTCCAAATTCTTACTTAGCTTTCAAATGATAAAAAGGTTATGTATTTATAAGTGTTTATCCAATTTCCCAAAAAATAGATTCCAAAAGCCAATACTTACAATTTGAATTTTGGACATTAAGATGTCACCAAAAACATATTTGAGTTTGGGTCCTAGCTAACAAAGGGGACCATTCGCCCATGGGCGAATAGGTCCTGGCCCAAATTTAATGATTCCATGACACACATAATCTAGCGCAATTTAATGATTGAATGTATTTGTTTAATATTAGTTCCCCTTTCAGAAAACGGTAAGAATTGGGCTTTGGAATGCATAATTTGGAAAATTAGAAACTTAATTAAGTCTATTAAATTAAGAGACGCAAACATAATGTGAAATTATAAAGGTAGACAATTTTCTACACTACATTTAGCTCCCACTTTAGTGAGATTATGAACTTACGCTCAAACTCACACTAAAGTGGAGAAATATATCTCAAGAGGGGTCCATGTGCACAAATGTTAGAAAGATAGGATGGCAAAGGATCAATGGAAATGGCCAAGCCCTTAAGATCTAAGATCCCATGGCAAACCAACATAGGCATAAAGGAACACACATGTATAGCAGTGATACAAGATACACAAACATACAATGTAAAAATTAACGTGAAAAAGAAAAAAGATGGACTAGCAAGTTGTATTATGTTATGTGTCCAAAAAATATACTCACAAGGGCTAGTGAAGTTTGATATTCACTAGGTGAGCCCCCAAGGCAAAGACGAGAAACACACACTAGGTTTACAAGGTGTGCACTCGTAAAAAAAGGTGGGAAGGATGCACCAAGTCTATAGATGTGTACCCTTTTGTCAAACCATACCAAAAGTTATACTCCCTGATAACTTTGATAAGGTGCCACAAAATGATCATTATTTCACATGGCTAGCAAGTTGCATTATGATAGACACTCATGGAATATAACTGCTTCACAAGGCTAGCAAGTTGCATTATGTTAGACACTCATGAAATATAATTGCTTCACAAGGCTAGCAAGTTGCATTATACTGGAAACTCATGGAATCATTGGCAAGAAAATTTTATGCTTGGGCCATGATTATGAGAAAAGTTTAAATGCAAAAAGGTAAACAATCAAGATAATCAAAGGGGTTTTACTTAATGCATGGAAGGTCACACCTTAGGGAGCATCACACTTGACATCACCACCAAGAGAGGACTAGTCGAGGAATAAAAGATTCACGCCTTAGGGAATGCAAACCATAGCATTACCACCAAGAGGAATATCGTATGCCAAGAAAGATCACACTCTTGTAGGATATTAAACCTAACATTACCATAAAAGTGATACTTCACATGGATCGAGAAAGCCACACTTTGATTAACAAGGTCACACTCCCTAGGAGATGTATGCTATTATCACTAAGAAGGGACCATTAAACATGCAAAAAATGATTGAGGGACTATATTCCCCCCTTAAATTGTTAGTTTACCCACTACACTAACATTTTAAGGAGATAGATAGGGATCTCAATAAGAAATACACCTAAGACAAGGCTACCTAACCCCTTCCCCCCAAGTGTAGGACAAAAGGTGAGCCCAATGGATGATGATATGTTGCTCCTTAAAAAATAAAATATGATTGCATAAAGCCAATTTTATACCTCCATGCATGGTAATGAATATGTTATGATACTACAACTATCACATGGCAAGGAGCAACAACTAATACTATGTATTAATTGAAAGACAATAACCAAGACCTCTTGTCATTTCTTATGTGTTAGGCTCTATAGGGAAACAAATACCTTGTTCTCTTATCCCACACCCTTTTTTATTATAACAAAATTGTTTCAAAAGCTTAACCTCTTTCATAAAGTGCTTTTATTTCTTTCGAGGAAGGTGGTTTGTCATGATCATCTTCATCATAAGGGGATATATAACTTGTGTTTTCCTCTTTTTTGCTAAAATTTGCGGAAGAAAATGCTTTTGATGACTCAATCGTAGATTGTGTTGATATAATTGTTGCATCTTTCTCTTTTTTGATTTGTGTGTAACCTTGTATTCTCTCATGAATGTAGGTGTAAAATCTAATGAACCCTAGTCATCATCTAACAACTTGGTGACTGATGAAAGAAACTTATCCTTATCTTCAAATTGTAAAGGTTCTAGTTTTGTAGTTGGTGTCAATGTTCTAAGAGGATTCTTCATTCCTGTTTTAGTTTGTAAACAATTCTCAAATTTTGGATCAACTGTTATCATGTAAACCTTATTTTTGTAAGTGTATTTCAACAAGCAATGTAACATTGAAAAGAATGCATTCATTTCATGAATCCATGGTCTACCCAAGAGAATATTATATGAAAGATCACGAGGCATGACATGGATTCTGTAACATAACCATACCAACCTTTATGGGAAATATTATCACACCAAGTGATTGCTTTCCCACATTATCAAAACCATAGATAGACAAATAGTCTAGTTGAATTTTAGTCTTTTCCTCTCCTATTTTATCCAAAAGATTTACACTACAAACATTGAGTGTCAAACCATTATCAACGAGAGTACTCCTAATCTTGAACTTGTTAATGATAGCCACTATCATCAAAGCATCATTTTATTTTTGCGTTTCCAAAGGAGGTAATTCACTTTGATGAAAGATAATGTCCACATTAGGTGAATTCACATTCTCAATCAAAGTTGCCACATCATTTAGTTGCACACTAGGAGCGATGACAACTTTTTTCAAGGAATTTTAAAGCATACTATGGTAAGTTGGTGATGATTGGATCAAATCCCAAAGGGAGATCTTAGCAAGAGTGTTATGAATTCACTTAATAAGATCAAATTTTTTACCACTACGCTATGAGATGTTAGGTGCAAGTGGGAGATATGGTTGAGGAAATGAATGGATGTTGGAGTTTGTCTTGGTTGCTTATTGTTTCTAGTGTTATATGTGTGAGCAACAGTATGATATCTCGGTTGCTGCGACACGCGATTACTAGTAAGTTGTTTTGCAAAACTTAGGATATGGCCATGAGATTTAGGACATATTATAATGAGAATTGGCTTAGGAGGTGACTTAGGAGGTCTAATAATTATAGGAATTTTATGAGGTCCAATAATCAAGGGAGATCTAATGACCAATTGTGCATTCATTACCTCAACGAATTTGGCATCTTGCTGATGATCTTCTATTGAGGGGTGACCTTAGCATGTTCACCTAAGCAAGCCATCTTGTCATCTTTATGCCCAAAAATATCTTCCCAAGTTGGAGAGGTAGGGGGAGAGAAATAAACAAGATTCTCATGACGCTCAAGGATTGTATCTTCTAACACCAAGATACCTTCGTCACAAATAGGAGAGGTATCAAGAGAAGAACAACTATGATTGTCATGATTGTCAATGATTGTATCCTCTTGTATCAAAACATCCTCACAAATGGAAGAGATATTAGGAGGGTAACTAACATGCTTGTCAATGGTTTCATTTCTTTTCCTTAGATTATGCTCATAAATAAGGAGATTACAATCATACAAGCCATGTGATACCATATGAAACCCATATGCTTGAAAAGGAAACATGCCACTACATGCCTTATGAATTTTGTAATGTTTTGTAACAACCTAAGGTTATGAATGTTGGGAAAATGTGTCTCAACATTGCAATTATATAAGATTTATTGTTGATTGGATGTATGTTGGTATGTGGTGACTGATCGTGCAAATACTGTACACTCGTAACAAGATATGGGGTTCAGAGCATTGACCCAACAAAAAAAAATCGCTGACATGTCAAGGTTTTCCCACTAACATGTCAAGGTTTTTTCCCACTAACATGTCAAGGTTTTCCTGCTAACATGTCAAATAAAAAATGACCTTGTAAAACCTTAATTCTAGAAAGTTCCAAAAAGCTTGTTATAAGCGGTTGGGATGTATGTAGACGAGTGTGTATTCTAAGAGTCAAGTAGCAGTTGTGTTGTCTCTTGATCTCTGGTGGTGATACTCTTATGAGAAGCTTTCTCTACAAGTATATTGTAATCTTTTGATTTTTGAATAATATTGGACGACTTTTGGAGTGTGGAGTTTTTCTCCTGAAAGCGTTTTCCCCACATAAATTATTGTGTTGTGGTATGCATGATATTTGTGTTTATTTTTGCTTAAGTTTTTGTAACTGTTAAAGATATGTAAATTTTTACATTTTTCTCCTCTCAAGATTAGTGTAGGAAGTTGTTCTGCTACCTTAGCTTCCTTGTAATGAATTACAAAAGTGAAAGCTATTATGCCCGAATTATGCAATGCTTCAAAAAATGTAAATAATTGTCCTACAGATCTAATGATTTTCAATACTAAAATGCAACATTTTTTTCCAAATTTGTAACAAATCAAGAAAAATGACACCTTTCTTGCATATACAATAACATTTTTTTCAGAATTTCAAATTAGACAATTACAAGCAGAAATGGACTGATAATATAGACATAAGATTGTGTAAAAGTTGTTTGAGACACCTGTACAAGGACAATGTTGCCCAAAGGTGAATGGGTCTTTGTATAGGGTTTTGAAAACTAAAAATTTGAAGTTTTATGTTGTTTAATGTTCCTTTCTCCAATTGCAAACAGGTTAATCAATGACTGTTTTTCCAAGTTTTGCTCAATGTAGGACAAGGTAATGCCAAATGCAAGTGTAAAACAAAGGTGAAAATGTTTTGACAAACTTTTAATGCAAATTTTAGATCTAAAATGCAATAATTGACTAATTTTAAGATGACACAACCTAAAAATGATGATTTTATTTTTTACATGTTTTTGAGCTAAAATGAAAGATGCAATGAGTAATTTCAAATTTTTAACCACTTAATGGATGCAAATTAAATGTAAATCTAATCTAAAGATAACTTTAATACAATCTATAATGCAATATGTGGTGCAAAATTTATGATGCAAAGATGAAACCCTAAATGAGAAATGAAAAGCAATGCAAGGCAAAACCTAGATATAGGGTTTGAAAAACTCTCAATTTAAGAAATTTTATAGTGTTAACATGTCAAGTTCACCAAAATGAAATATATTAAAAGGGATCTTAGGTCCTAAGTGCAAAGAACCTAGGATGCAATGGTGGCCTTTTTCCAAATTTCATTAGAGATATAGATCACAAGGTGAAAAGATTGACTTTCAACCCTAATGGTGAGCCAACGAAACCTAGATCTACATTTGATTGGGGATTAGAATGGATTGAAAATAATTTGGAATGATCAACCTAATGAGACTATATGACCTAATGTGTAAATTATAAAATCATGACAATTGAAAAACATAAACAACAGTTTGCAAGTGGATCTAAGAAGTGCAGAGGACAACAAACCTGATAAAAAAAAATTGGTTTCGATGTGCCTATAAGGACTCATTCACCCAATGGTGAATGGGTCTTTGTTCAAGGGTCCTAATCAACTTTTGGGGTCCTTTGGTGTTGGATCTAAGCTTCTATTTTCCACCTACAAATTTGTCAAAATGTCAGAAATGAATTATGCAACTTAGTTTGGACCATAGGTTGACAAGAATGATGACAACAAATGCAACAATACAAAATTGCTCTTCAAGATCTCTTTAATCCTTCTTCAACCTGTAATCTACACATACACAAGGAAGGAAAAATGTTTGTGCCATATAGGGGTTTGCCTCAGTCAAACCCCATGAATAGCGTTCCCACTTTCACAATGGCAATGTCAATGATGAAAACCTTAATGGAAAGGAAGGAAATGATGAATGAACAAATTGTTGCAATTCATCACCCTTCAATGACTTCCTTGAAGGACTGAAGACATACACATCACTTCAAGGGAATTGGATCTTGCTTGCTATATTTTCTTAAATTCCTGAATGCATGAAGACCTACAACACTTGTTAGCCCTCACAAGACAAAATGAATACATATAAACTTTGGCATGATGTTAGGATCTTGATTGTTGCTAAAAATGGCTGATAATGTTGCTCTTGAATGCTCAATTATGCTCTTGACAATAATGCTTAATCATAAGTTATCCAAATTCTTGCTTAGCTTTCAAATGATAAAAGGCTATGTATTTATAGGTGTTTATCCAATTTCCCAAAAATTAGATTCCAAAAGCTAACACTTACAATTTAAATTCCGGACATTAAGATGTTGCCAAAAACATATTTGAAATTGGGTCCTAGCTAACAAAGGGGACCCATTCACCCATGGGTCCTAGTCCAAATTTCCAAGACACACATAATCTAGGACAATTTAATGATTGAATGCATTTGTTTAATATTGGTTCCCCTTTTGAAAAACAATAAGAATTAGGCTTTGGAATGCATAATTTGGCAAATTAGAAGCTTAATTAAGTCTAGTAAATTAATGAAACTAAAAATAGTGTAAAATTATAAAGGTTTTCATTTTTTTACACTACATCTTAAAATATAATTAAAAATTATTATCTAATACATAAAAAACAAGGTCGTGTTGCTGCAAAGTTCTTGCCAAATACTAGCACGACAATTTTTTTCTTTGAAGTGAAAAAAAATTGAGAGTAGTTGTGGTTTTGTTTTATTTTTTTAACAACGATGAGGAAAGATGACTGAAATGTTGTTATCAAATATGAAAGCCTTTTGATCACCTACATGTATAATTGTATACACCTAAAATTGGTCAAGACAATTAATTAATTAAATACTAGTTATTTAATTAATGACCCCTTTTATTTCATCTACTTATAAATAAATTCACAATTTATTTATATAGTTCACACTTTTCTAAATTCTTCATCTTAAACCACATTTTTCTAAATTTAATTAAATAAACAAATGTCAATAGTTTGTTTAATTGAATATCTTCTCACTAAGTTTGAATAATTCTAAATTCAAATTTAGTCACATGTCTAGAACACTTTTTGGCCACATCATCAAGTGTCACATGTATTTAAATATGACTAATATTTAAATTGCATTATTCTCAACCAATTTCATAACAAACTTTGGACACTTGGCTCTTTCACACATTTTATTCTCTCATACATTTGGCATGTTGCCCTTGCTCAAGGGAACATCCTCCATGATTCTTCCATCTCCACCGTTCATCTCTCATGTTGAAATCTTGACCATTGATTGTGCCACATCACAAGATGCTTTGGAAATCCTATAAATACAGGCCCATCCTAAAACATTTAACATCCCATCTTTGAGTAAACTTACTATGCAGAAATAACATCGGAGCATTTGGAGTATTTAGAGTTTGAGCATTTAGCATTTAGAATTGTTTTATCATTCCAGTTTAGAATGGTGTCTTACTTCATAGTTGCATTATAGTTATCATCTTGGCTTTTATACAACATTTCCACCATTGTATTTAGCATCACTATCCCTTGTCATATCACCATTATCATTTGCAGCCTTTACTATCATAACATCATTCAACATTATCATATAGTTTATTAAATCATGTAGGAACTAGATTCTTGCATTTTGAATAGCATCTCGTTTCTCAAGTTGTCATTCTAACAATCATAGTGAATACACAAATCTGAGAGCACTAATGGTTTAAAGGATCCTTGAGAATAGAGAACAATGGAACGGTTTTAGAGATTTGTTTTGCTGTAATTAGATTAGTTTTATGATTCAAATCTTTAATGTAATACGTCTCATTGATATTTGTGTGTTTTATTATTGATTTACTAACTCTCACAATTTCACACATACATAAATTGGTGCCCACTATGGGGCCTAGCCCCCTTTTATTTAACGTTTTATGGAAAAGTTGTTTCATAGATTTTGGACGTGAATTTCTTTTAGCACAACCATGAGCTCTTTTAGTGCATCTGAAAAATCTTTCAACACATCCAACCACGATTACAACGCATCCAGATAATCTTTCAGCGCATCCAATCCTTGTTACACACATCCATAATATCTTTCAATGCATCCAGCTCATATTTCGGCACATACAAGGGGTCTTTTAGTGCATCTAATGACTGTTTTAGCGCATCTAACTGGTCTTTTAGTGCATCTAACTAGTCTTTTAGTGCATCTGATGACTATTTTAGCGCATTTGACTGATCTTTTAGCACATCTGATGACTGTTTTAGCGCATCCATGAAGTCTTATGGCGCATCCATGCTTTTAGCGCATTGGGTCACTGTTTTAGTGCTTTTATAGTCAATCTTAAAATGGCCATATCTTGGTCATATGAAGGTCTTTTTCAAAGCTTTTTTTTTTAAATGGGGAAGAATTTCATAAGCTATGCAATGGTGTAGGTGTTTCTCAATTTTACACCTAAAGTCAAATCACATTGTAACTTGGTCTGAGTTTTAGGGTTTTATGCTTAATCATTCATCTAACCCTTATATCTTCTTATTTCTTGATCTCATCTAACATTTTGAGCATTTATTGCAAGTTTTAAGAGGAACATGGAGCATTGAAGTGAAAGAAAAAGTATTTGATATCCATTGTACTAAATACGCTTGTCAAAGACATTTGTTGAAACTACTAATGATGTATGTAGGGGTTGGAGTTATTTGAATGCTTTATTTTGATTAAATTAGGAATCTAGCTTAATTAAAAGGTTAATTGAACTGCTTGTCTACTATGATTGAAAGTGATAGGCCTATGCTCTCCCCTTAACTGGGTGACCAGAATGTCAGACTCACTATTTTATGCTTTGTTAACACCTTTAGAAGGCCTGCCATAGTGGGAAAAAGTACTCACCCTACTGGAACTACCTAAGTGGGAACAACTAAATCCAAGTTTTCCAACCCACTATAATCAAAAAAAAATTCAAGGAAAGTCTGCAATGCAACGAAAGTGTACAAGATAATCATCCCCAAAGCCTTTGTTCTAAAGGCTGGGAGGTCTCCTAAGGGAGTTTATCTATTGTCGCACCAAACATAAACCCTTATTAAGAAACTTAGTGTAGAAGCCAACTAAGTTAGTTTCCGAACACTTTCTATATCACAATGCAGGGGGAGGGAAGAATCTGCCCCCAAGATACTCACCATATAAGCATCAGGGATTACTGGCCAAAAGCGAAGGATTCAACTTTGGTTAAGACCCGGGAAAGGAAAAAACACACGCACCCTCTAGGGGGTGACAGGGCTATGTGAGTTGACATGGTTTTAAGATATGGGTTGTGGTATTTTAAGTGACCCTTGAGAATAGAAAAGTGCTTGAATTGTCTTCTCTTGTGTTATACCTGTGGAAATCGAAAGAATTAGACCAGATTCTTGAATACACACTCAATGTTTAGTTCTTAGGCTTGACACAACTGTTTGACAACTTGTTGATGTGTTTGAGGTCATTATTCAAGAAATCATCCATTTGAACATTCAATTCCCACAAGTCACAAACTAGAAACCAAGCAAACATCATTGTTTAGAAAGGCATACATTATAAACATTCAGATTCATAAATTAAAAGGAAAAACAAACCAGACAGAGTCGCAAAAACATTGAAAACTTCCAGTTTAGTGGATTCATTCACTATTTTGGTGCATTCACTGCTTTTTCCAGTGCATCTGTTCAGTCTTTAACACATACACCTTCTATTTCAACGTGTCTTGATCACTTTGTAGCACATTTGTGTAGCCTTTCAGTGCATACATCCTTTGTTTCAGCGCATTCATAACATATTCTAATGCATCTAGGATATTTTTTGGTGCATCAAGCATCTATTTTGGCACATTTGCAAGCCCTTTTAGCGCATTCACCTACAGGTCACCTAGTCAGAATCACATACTTAGGGGCAGTTTAGCGCATTTCTCTCTTTCTCTAGCGCATCTAGTTTGTTTTCCAGCACATTTGAGTCATCCTCTAGCACATCGATTCTAGATTTTAGCGCATTTAACCTCTATTCTATCGTATATGGCTTATTTTTTAGCACATTGAGTTAATATATTAGTGCATCCATTCACTGTTTTAATGCATATGTGCAATCTTTTAGCGCATCCAGGATCTGTTTTAGCGCATCCATTAAATAAAAAACTAGAGAGTTAAATTCATCCCCTGTTTGATAGTTTGAACCAAAATTCAAAATATTTTCCAGAACAGAAGCATTCCTTAGTCATAACAGAGTCTTAAACTTGCTAAAATTGACATTTGCAAGTGGAATTCTTTAAATTAAACCAAGATCTAAGATCTTAAAGTGCCTAAATCGTTAAACTTATCACATCTCTGATTGTTAAGCCAAGTTTCATCATCGAGATTTGTCATCCTTTCATCACAAAACAAATTTGTATAATCAGATTAAACTTAGTCTCATCAATATGATTTGTCATTCTATTTGACTTAGTTTTTATCCTTGGCACTCCTCTAAACAAAGATCAAAAGTTTAGTGAAAACTATAATACTTGTATGCTCGTTTTAACAAGATCCCAAAAAGCATAAACTCAAAGAACAAGAAATTGAAACTCAAACCATCATGGCTAAAATAGATGAGGATCAATTGAAATCTTTAACTTAGCAGATGCAAAACCTTCAACAACAACTCCAAGACATACAAAGAGAAAACACAGAGAGATATTTGTTACCAAACATTTTATCTTATTCCTCTGATAGAAGTCCGAACATGACACCTTCTCCACCAACAACTACATCATCCAAGTTCAATTTCTTTGAATTCTTGAAAAAATTAAATCAAAAGCCCAAATCTCAATCCTTGAACACAAATGATATTGAACAGTCTTACCATGTCATGTATCTATCTTCATCTCCCATAAGTCAAAATAAATCTCAGGATTCTTTCACCCAAGTTCGTGATTCCATCCAACCACCTTCTTCCATCATATCTTCTACATCCAATGATTTATGTCAATCTCTTAGTCCAAACCATGATAGCATAAACTCCCTTACACATCAAGATCAAATCATTCTTTCCACTTCATCTGATGATACCAAAATTCCACAAGTTTTTCCAATCTTTGACCAAGATCCTATCTCTCAAGAATTTTATGATGATCCCCTCCTTTCACTTTTCATCCACAATGATTCCTTTCCATCTCCAAAGAAAAGTATCCTTCCAAGTCCTTCCACCACATCTAATGAATCCATACCATCTCATGATTCCATTGCATCCCAAGAGCATGATAATTATCCCAACATATCTAATGATGACCTACCTTCTCATGATCAAGATATGCTTTCTACATAATCTCATGATTCCCTTCCTCATCAAGATCAAGATATGCTTCCATGCAAGGATACCCTTTCATTCCATGAGGATGTTCATCCTTCTCAAGATCAAGATATGCCTTTCACACCACTACATGATGATTCCATGCCTAATAAATATCAAGCTACTCCTTCTTCTACACCTCGTGATCCTTTTCCAAGTCAAGATCAAAACACTCCATCACCCCCAAGTCAAGATCTTATCACACCTATACTAGCTATCCATGAACCCCACACCTACAAATTGGGATCCTCCACCTTTATCCACTCTGGTTTATTTCCAACACCTATCCTTTCATCCATATCATATCCTCCCCAAAATGGACTTGCATCGTTGTACTTTGATTTTTTGTTATCATATCTCTGAGCACCTCGAGGATGTATTGAACTAGAGGAGCTAGGAAGGAGTATGATTTTTCTTTGTCTATTGTCTGTGAGTTAATCATTACTACTGTGAAAATTGTCACGGGACATGCTCTACAAAGTATCATTGATGACATTCTGAATTTGCATAGGAACATGATTAACTCTTGTCTATTTATGCAAGAAATACTTAGGTCATCTCAGTTCAATTATACCTAGATGCTTGTTTTAACTTGCACTATCAAAAATATGGAAGTAGTACTCAGGTCATCATGGTCTAATTATACCATTGATGTTTGTACTCACTTTCAACATTTTAAAAGCTCAATGATGATAAAAAGCATGACAAATTGGTTGTTACGATGACAACCTTTGCATATTAGATCTGCATGGTTAAGTTATATTGCATCCATATTAGTGTTGCATCTGTATTTATGGGGTTTCCAATGTTGGAACAATTTCACAATGATGTTATCTCTAGCATTAATGGATTGAGTACATTTGACATTACCAAAAACACATCATTCTCATATAGTTGCACATCAATTGCATCATCATTTGCATACATTAGAAAGCATTCTCACATCATTCATCCACCCATGCATTACATCATAATATCCACATTAGAAAACACAAAAAAAGAAGTGCATTGCATCTCACTTGCATAATCAAAATCATTTCATCTATTATTAATGGATTAAGAAAATGGTCCATTAAGAAGATTGAAAGACATATCTAGTAGATTAAGATTTCCAAGAAGAAAAAGTTGTTGAAGAACATGACTAGTAAAGATATAATGCCATTGTTACGAACATCTAAAACCAGTAGTGAAGATAGATTTTCCAAGGTATATGAATTTGTTATTACTCAAATCCAAGACTGATAAAGGACTAAGTGGATCAACATGATCATCACATGAACGTACATAAACATCACACATTGTTTGCATAATCAAATCCATCTCACATAGCAAAAAACATCATCCATTAACCATATAGAATCATCAATCATGCATTATCATATCATCATTTCATACAACACAATCATTACATAAGCATCATATAAACATCATAAACACATAGAACTATGCACCATCATACGATCATTCCATCCATCCATTCACTCATGCATTAACATTATCATACATTCATCCATTCATTGCATCATCTATTTGCATTAGAAAAGTACAAAAACATAAAATGCATCACATTTCATTGGCATAATAAGATCCATCACATGTATCATATAGGCATCATTCATAAAGCATCATAGAATCATAACGCATGTTTCATCATTTTCATCCATAGCATATCATACCATCATCATATAAACATCATAAACACATAGAAATTAGATGCATCCATCATAGACATCCATCATAGTCAACACACATAGACACATAGATCACTAATCATCATTGCATATCATATAAATCTCAAAATCACAATGTCAAGTATACAACGATATCCAAATGTGTCAAGGAGATACATCAACAAAGTGGCAGAAATCACAAAATATATGACTGAATAAGTGTATAAATCAAGTATCAGTACATCATCAAGTCTCAATACATTAATCAATCCTATACTGGGGCATATCAATCAAAGATGATAAACCACATCGATTGATAATATCTAAATCGGCCTGCACTAGATGCGAAATCATGTCCCGCGTCTTTAGGAAGCATTCCCTAGGCTAAAGAATTCTAAAATCCTCCTATGATCATAACATATAGCAAATCAACAACCTTATCAATCAATCAATCAATCAATCAAATCTAATCAACTCCAATGAGATTTCAATCAAATCTCGTTGAGCGTATATCATTGACCTTCACCTATCATGAGGTCAATCGTCATCATCCTATCATTGATCCTCACCTATCATGAGGTCAATCATCTTTCATCTACTTATAAATAAATTCTCAATTTATTTACATAGTTCACACTTTTCTAAATTCTTAATCTTAAACCAAATTTTTCTAAATTTAATTAAATAAACAAATGTCAATAGTTTTTTTAATTGAATATCTTCTCACTAAGTTTGAATAATTCTAAATTCAAATTTAGTCACATGTCTTGAACACTTTTTGGCCACATCATCAAGTGTCACATGTATTTAAATATGACTAATATTTAAATTGCATTAGTCTCAACCAATTCCATAACAAACTTTGGACACTTGGCTCTTTCACACATTTTATTCTCTCATACATTTGGCATGTTGCCCTTGCTCAAGGGAACATCCCACATGATTCTTCCATCTCCATTGTTCATCTCTCATGCTGAAATCTTGACTGTTGATTGTTGCCACATCACAAGATGCTTTGGAAATCCTATAAATGCAAGCCCATCCTACAACATTTAACATCCCATCTTTGAGTAAACTTACTATGCAAGAATAACATTGGAGCATTTGGAGTATTTAGAGTTTGAGCATTTAGCATTGTTTAGTATTTAGCATTTAGAATTGTTTTATCATTCTAGTTTAGAATGATGTCTTACTTCATAGCTACATTATAGTTATCATCTTAGCTTTTACACAACATTTCCACCATTGTATTTAGCATCACTATCCATTGTCATATCACCATTATCATTTGCAGCCTTTACTATCATAGCATCATTTAGCATTATCATACATTTTATTAAATCATGTAGGAACTAGATTCTTGCATTTTGAATAACATCTCGTTTCTCAAGTTGTCATTCTAACAATCATGGTGCATACACAAATTTGAGAGCACTAATGATTTAAAGGATCCTTGAGAATAGAGAACAATGAAACGGTTTTAGAGATTTGTTTTGCTGCAATTAGATTAGTTTTATGATTCAAATCTTTAATGTAATACGTCTCATTGATGTTTGTGTGTTTTTATTATTGATTTACTAACTCTCATAATTTCACACATACAATAACTATTTTTTTGCCTTTTTTAATGAACAATTATTTTTCTTTGTATGGGTAGACCCATTAATAGCAAACCTTTTGTTTCTTGAACAATAATGTCTATTATTTCTAGGTTAGGATTTGATTAGGCTAAAATTTTGAGTTCAATTATGGTTAAGGTCAAGGTTCAATTATAAAGTTATGATTTAATTAGGGTTCAAAGTTAAGGTTAGAGTCCAATTAGGGTTAAGGTTCAATAAATGGTCAATTAGAATTAGGGTTAGGGTTAAGAATTCATTAGGGATATGATTATAATTATATTAGGGTTAGAGTTTAGTTTGGGTTATGGTATAATAAGGTTTAGATTTTAATTAGGCTAAAATTTTGAGTTTAATTAGGGTTACTATTCACTTGGGTTAGGGTTAGGACTAGGGATCAAATAAGTTTAAGATAAGTAAGGGTTAAAGTTTAATTAGGGGTGTGATTTAATTTAATTTCAATTAGGGTTACTATCAGGGTTACGATCAAGGTTTAATTAAGGTTATAATTTATTTATGGTTCAAAGTTAACGTATAGTTCAATTAGGGTTAGGGTTCAATCAAGGTTCAATTTGGATTAGGGTTAAATAAGTTAGGGTTAAGATTAAATTACAATGAGTGTTATGATTTTCAAATCCTTCTAGATCATCAAGTCATGAAATTATAACCACATGTGATATGTTACAATGAGGGATAATTTGTTCAAGGATAATTTTTCATAAGTTACATCTCAAATAAATAAGTTGGACATTTGGTAGTACTTGAAGCCCAAGAGATTATTCAATTCATGCATTGCAAAAGGGTTAGAAGTTGAGGCCAAACCCGTGATTATCTTTTAGGACTTGACATCTAATTACATGAAAGATTAAGATTGAATGAAATTATGGAGGAATTTATATTTATAGTTAGTGTTTTGAGTATATTGGGGTCTTTTTGAAACATTTATTTCTATTTATTTTATTTTGAAACAAGTTGTTACCAATTCTCATCTAAAATTTTAAAAATCTATTATTTTTATGTTGCGTGTTTTATTTTTTATAAATAAATATTTATTCAATGTATTTCTATAAAATAAAAATTTTAAAAAGTATTTTTATTATGCTTTTTTATATTTTTTATAAACAAATAACTTTATAAAGCTACATGTAAAAAGTTACCAATACTTTTACAATATATTTCTTTATAAATAAATAATTTTATAAAGTCAAATAAGTTTGGTATTACAATTTAAGGAGATTTATATTATAATTTTCTTTTGTGTAAAAATGGGTGCACCTTTCATAAATATTAGATTATTTAATTAAATAAAAATATTTATTATTATAATAATAAGGTTAAGTAAATATGAAAAAATAAATTAAATGCACAAGTATTTAGCTTTAAATTTGATAAAGATGTTATTATACAAATATTAGGAATGCATTTCTTTGTATGTTATAATTTAAAATTTTGATGATTATCATCAATTTATGAGTTCGTTTGTGTACTATTTTGGTTCATTTCTAATGTCATCTAAGTGATCTCTATGCATGTGGACTTGAACTTGAACTTGAAGTGTGGATCTCACTAAATTATATTGTTTGAAACTTGTTTGTCTCTATGTATGTGCTATAAATTTGATAAGGAACATGTGTTGTTTACAAAATGCCTTTAAGAAATCTATTGAATTGTGATGGTCATATTCTCCTTAGTCAAACCTTGAAATGTACAACAATGAACCAAGGTGGAGAAAAACGGTTTGCAAGAATGTAATATGCTAATAGAATAATGATGTAATGCTGATGTAACAAGATTATTTTTATTCTTTGATTCTCCTTGTCAAGTTCATTACAATTTAAGAAAATTTATTTTATAATTTACTTTTGTGTAAAACTGGGTGCACCTTTCATAAATATTAGGTTAATTAATTAAATAAAAACATTTGTTATTGTAATAAAAAGGTTAAGTAAATATGAAAAATAAATTAAATGTACAAGTATTTAGCTCTAAATTTAATGAAGATGTTATTATACAAATATTAGGAATGTATTTCTTCATATGTTATAATTTAAAAATTTAATGATTATCACCAATGTATTTTGATATATAAATAATAAATATAATTATATAATCTAGATAATCTAGATATTTGATATATTTTTCTTGTAATTTAGATTTAAAAATTAAAAAATAATTTAAATTAATTAAATTTATAATATATATATTTTAAAAAATGTATTGTTTAAATTTTAATATTATATGATATAAATATTATTAATACCATATAAATATTAAATATATATTATTTCATCAAGGTTAACTTCCTTAAATACTCCACCCTAGAATGCAAGTTGCTAATTCATAGTTTAGTTTAATTTTTAAAAATTATAGATTTATTTGTTACTTATTTTAGAAATATTATATTATTAATGTTTGACATGTAAATCATTGTGAAATTTAAGGTAAAATGTCAAAAAATTTGTTAACAAATTTAAATTGATTATTAACAAATTTGATATATAAATAATAAAAAATATACTTATATAATAAATTGAATAATATATATTTAAGATTTATATCACATAGTATGAGATAAATATTAAAATCTAAACAATAAATTTATTAACATATATATTATAAATTTAATTAATTTAATATTTTTTTTTAAATTTTTTAATCTAAAAGATATGAGAAAAAATATATAAAATATCTAGATTATATAATTATAGGGTCAAAATAACTTTTTAAAATACAAGAATAATCTTAATATAGATTATCTTCTCCAAAATATTTATAAAGTAAAAAAATTATTAATATTTTAATTATTTCCATATAAGTATATAATAGAAATTCATTTGATGACAATAAATATGAATTTTGGTAGCCAATTTACATGGATGTGAATGATATTAAATTTTGGTATAAAGAGAAAGTAAAATATTCTATTAACACAATGATTTCCTAGGATTTAGAATGGAGCTTATCTCAATCAAGAAAATATTCAATGCTAATTTCAACACCCTCATAATGTTTTAGGTGATATACAAGATTTCATAGGAAAATCAAGTGTGCTTTTTATTCGAGGAAGAAAATGGCCCCAATAATAGGAGAAAAATTTATAAAATTGGAAGCTAGATGTCACTCAATTTACTCTTATTGTAGTTTTTTCAACCTCCTTTTTTTGGAGAAGAATAATTTGTCTAATGACGATAGAGAAAATATGTTTATTATTTTATTATGTTTAAACAATGATTAATTTGAATCATTAAAATATTTAAAACTTTAAAGCAATTTTTTTGAACAATATTTTCATGTTTTTGATTGGTCTAAACTAGAGAATTTAAACACCAATTATAAACTACCCCCTCAGCTATAGTTCCATGGCAAGAACTAATAATCTTATAATAAATCAAAATATATATAATATGCACCGTCGTAAATTGTCACACTTGATAATTTCACTTTATGTTTTGTCCTCCTTAATTTATTGGACCTAATTGAGCATCTAATCTCCTAAATTATGCATTATGGGGGCCATTTGTACCATTTTCCGATAAATTGGAAGATTGAATAAATTCATCCAATTGATATTTTTTCCCTAACACTTAATGTCCTAGAAAATAGGGCTAGGACCCATACGCCCTAGGGCATATGGGTCCCCCTATTTTGTCAAGGACCAATTTTGGATATGTTGATGTTTGTATTTTAACATTTGAAATTCAACTTATAAATGTCGGCTATCATAATTTATTTTTTAGAAAATTAGAGAAATGTCTATAATTACCAAGTCTTTTCACCATTTGAAATTAGGAGAATTTATGAGCAATTACTATTGTCAAAAGCATTATTGAGCAAGTCAAGAGCAACATTTCAAAGGCCTATTGTAGCAATTCAAGATCCAACATCATGTAAAATCCTATGTGAGTTTATGTGTTCATGTTATCATTGTTTTGTGAAGGCTAACCCTATTGTAGGTCTCCAAAGAAATTCAAGCAATCAAGCAAGATCCAAAACCTTGAGGTGGTGTGTATGACTTTAGTCCTTCAAGGAAGCTATTGAAGGGTGGTGAGTTGCAACACTTTGTGATTTCATCATTCCTTCTATTCATTATCATTTTATCATTGACATTGTCATTGTGGAATTGAAAACACTAGCACGGGGTTTGATTAAGGCAAGCCTCTAAATGGCACAACCCTTTCCCTCTCTTTGAATGTGCGGGTTTCAAGTTTGAGGAGTATTGAAGGAAGTTTGAAGACCCATTTTTCATTATTGCATTCAAAGCCCTAAACCTTGTCAACTCACGAAAATTCGTCTATAAAATTATCTGACAGTGATCTGACAAGTTTGCAAGCAAAAACGAGAGTCTCAAATTTTCCATCAAAGGATTATAAAAATAGAGCAGGACACCCCTACAAGGACCCATACACCCTTGGAAAAATCAGTCCTCCTATGCATTTCGGATCCAAATTTTTATGATAGGTACACATCAATCTACCCTTCCCAAATCTTCCTATAAACTGCTATTTTAATCTATACATTGTCAGAATCTCGCATTTTTCATATTAGGGCACATAGTCTAATTAGGTTAATCAAAGAAAAATCATTCCAATCCATTTCCCATCCCTTAAAGATGTAGATCTAGGTCTGATTGGCTCACCTTCATGGTTGAAAGTCAATTTATACACCTTGTTGATCTTCATCTTAATGAAACTCTAGAGAAAGGCCTTGAATCCTATTTTTTCTAAGCATTTAAACTTTAGGATCACATTTTTCTTTGTTTCACTATATAATATATAACTTCTAATATATAATTTAATATATTTTTAATAATATTATTAAATTATTGTTAATATATTAGAATTGCCATGTAATATGCTAACTTTAACATCATATTATAATATTATAATATATACTAGCATATCTATAAAATAGGTTGACACAGTTATTTAAATTTTAACCTTAAAAAAATAAAAAATACAATTTAGTAAAACATGAATTGAATTGTAATTAATATTATTAATAATTTATAAAATATTATATTAAAATTATTATACTTAGTATTATATTATTATTATAATATTACATTATTACGATATTGTTATTAATGATTAGATTAGATTGAAAAATATAAGAAACCACAATTTAATAAGACGTGTTGAATTGTAATTAATATTATTAATTTATAAAATATTATATTAAAATTAGTATAGTTTTTGAAATTATGGGAAAAGTAGGTTTTGAAGGGACCTAAAACCCTTTCACGACAAATAAGCTACAAGAAAAATAATCAACATACCAACCACAACCCATTAGCAACAATCCTCTGAAGATATTCAAGACAACTCAAGCTACAAAAAATAGGTTTTGAAGGGACCTTAAACCCTTTTACAACCAAGTTTTGATAGGGATCTTGAACCCTAACACATCATGTACACAGCCTGAATCAGCTAGGCCACAACCAACCTGTCGCTTAGAACAACCCATACTGAGCCAAAAAACTTAGACAACTTAATAGTGTATAACACCCTCAAACTCTTATTTTGCATCACACCAAGCACATCCAAATTCCCCACCTCCATAAGAAAGTTAGAGAGTACCACATAGCATTGAGAAGCAATAGCCTCCTTACAGCTCCATCCATATTATCATCAACCATCCCAAACTCTACCTCCATAGGAGAGGGCTCCCTGTTATGCCTTGCATAACCACCCCATTTTAAATTTGATTAAAATGGGACCCTCTTTTGCTTTCGCTCTTTGTGTTTTTCCCCCTTCGATTTTGAGGTTTTTCTTTGCCTTGGCATGTGTTTAATATGTTTATCTTGCTTGCCCAAGTGTTTTCCCCAAGTTGTATATTGAAAATCTTATGTTTTGGGCGAAGTTCGGGTTTTTAACCTGGTTCGGGATTTTCCAGTTCGTCCGGATTTTCCTAGATTTCTTTCAAACTCCAGTTTCAAAGCTGTTGTTCGGGTTTTTGAGCCAATTTGGGATTGTCCGCCCTGGTTCGATTTTCCTGGTTTTTCCTCCTTCCCTCCATTTTCCTGAATTGCGCTCGAAGTCCGGCTTAGCCTGTTTTACACTGTAGTTCAGAGATTTATGGCCTTCACGAAATTCCGCCTGGGTCAGATTTTTTGGATTTCCGTTTGGCCGTCGGGTTTCTAAGTTTGGTCGATTTTTGGGGCTTTATGCCATTTTGCTTTATCATTTGCGTTCTCCTAAGTTGGGATGTTCAATCTTGTTGTGCTTTAAAACGTTATGGTCTTGCTCAGAGTTCAAATTCCTATGTGTTTGGGCATTTCATGGCTTGCCCTGTGCGTTCATGGTTAAAATATAGGGTTTCATGCCTAGGGCATCACCATTTCATCTTGATCTACTTTCGATTGAGCCTAGGATTCAGAGAAGATATGTAGGAGGCTCATGTTAAATGATTTCCATGCCCAGGGTCTTCAAATTTGTGACCTTTGGTCAATTTGAGCGAATTCGTGTTGGATTGTCAATTTTTGGGGTTTTTGTTGACCTCGGGATTTTCCTGCCCGATCGAATTTTCCTGGATTCCTTCATCTTCCCAGAGGTGTGCTTTGAGTTTGGAGTTCTGAGTCATCCGCAGAATTCTGGTCCAACTGGATTTTTCTAGATTTTCTGCCAAGCTTCGAGTGACTTGAAATTGTTGGCACATGAATGATTTAGGTGATGAATGCTTGATATTCCATGCTTATTTTGATGAATTTCACAATGTTATATGTATTCCTTCTTCATTCAAATGATCTATTGGTAAACCTTATGCCTGCTTCATAATTCTCTGTTTTGGCCATATTTTCCCGATTTCCTTCAGTTTTTCGAAGTGCGAAGTTCTGAGTCATCCATGGAATTCCGGTCCGGCTGAATTTTTCTGAATTCTTTGCTATGCTTTGTGGAATTTAAGAAATTGGATAAAATTTATGGATCTAATGATGAATGCTTAAACATATCTTGCTTTAGCTTGATGTATTTCACTGTTGTATGCTACTTGTGTTCATTTTGACGATCTAGTGTTGATGCTTAATGGCTAATTTAATGGTTTTATCATGATTTTAATCTAACACTTGGATGAAAATGTTGTCAACATTTGGATTCTCCCATTGGTATTTGATGGATGCAGGCTGAGTCTAGCAAGGCAACAGCTGGAGGGGCTAAGGGACACAGAGGGATCCTCCATCACTGAGGCAGAAAGAATGAAGTTGTACGTAAAGAGTAGGATTCCTGAGGGCAGGATTACGTCAGTCTGGTTCAAGGTTTTAGATACAAATATGAACACCCTATTGCAAAGGACTAAGGCTATCATGGGATGTAGTAACTGGGCACCAACTGGATGACGCAGCAACCTGCAGTGCAGTCATTAATGAATATCAATCCAACAAGAGAGACTAGGGCAATACAATGGGACAAATATGAAGAATAATATTAATGTTATTGAATGGCGAACTAGGGTTTTGCCTATGCCACTTGTGAATGGATTGTAGAGGACGTTCTTGATGACGAGGGCCAAAATGGAGCAAGGTATGGGCAAAGTGGGGGAAGCAGTTAATGCAAAATTGCATTGAAAGTTGTGCTTCCTCATTGTTTCGCTTTGCCTCTTCTTCACACATTTTGGTCTGAGTTATGTGGTAGATCTTGGGCCGATCTAATCGGTGCCTGTGCATTTAATGCATGTTTGACTTTGTTTCAAATTCTTTTGTGGTCGACTCGTTCTGTGACCGACTTATTGTAAACCTTAAACTGGGTCAACGCATTTGACGCGTTTTATAAATATGGCATTTCGCCTCTTTTGTAAGGGTTAGAGAGTAAGTTTTAGAGAAGAGTTAGATGAGTTAGAAAAGTTAGAAGGAAAGCTAGCGGATTAGTTAGCTAGCTAGAGGATTCAGAAGGTAGAGGATGGGATATCGAAAAAGCAAGTTAGGGTTTTCTTAAGTAAGTTAGACATTTTTTTATAGTTCAGCAGGAGGAGGTGATGTATCTTCCTAATTTTCTTAGCATAGATGGAGATAATTTGAAAACATGGGTTTCTATACATTGGTGATTTTTCCAGATTTGTAAATGTTGCTTATCTGTTTCATTGACAGTAAGAGCAACCAGATTTAAACCTACTTTATATTATGCTCTAGAATGGTATTCATTTTGGGTTAATCATTTGATTTGAAAAGCTTTCAAGGAATGGAATTTTATCTTCTATTTTGTTTGAATGATGATTTGCAATCTACTGTTAAAGTTTGCACTGTAAATGAATGAAACTTTGTATCAATTACAGGTTAATTTCATTTTGCAGTTCTAGTTTAGGAATTCCTTGGAAGGTAACAAGTATGATTAGTTGAATGAATCAACATTCTTTTCAGTTTGAAAACCTTGATCTATCTTTTTCTATTTCTTTAAAACCCCTGGTTGAAGTAGGTTTAGATAGATGTTTGATCTTGTAACAATCCAAAAGCTCAAAACCAGTAGGCCCCTTGAATATTACAGCCATATTGACCACTTCGTGAAATAGAAACATTGTGAACCAACATCAAAGACCTTGGGAGGTGATTAGTTTGATTACTGATTGTCTCTTTCAGGAGAGGTGAGATACTTTTACTTTTATCTTACCTACATGTTGTGGGTCAATTTGGCACCTCCAACACTCCCCTTTATAAGAGAGGATGATGAGAGATCCATCACCACTAAAGCCACCATTCTCCTACACAAACAAGCTCCACCTCAATATGAACAAGCAAGAGAAAAGAGAGATCTCCATTAAACCTACAACATGCAACTCCACCTCAATAGGAGAGGTCTCCACCTCAATAAGAGCATTCTTCACCTCAAAAGAAGACATCAACTGTAGCACCTAACAGAAAGCAATCACTCTAGTAGCACAAGAAATCACAATATCCTTAGGCACCAAGAGGGATGGAAATATGAAGAAAGACTTAGAGATCACTTCAGCTAGCAACATCAGTAACACACACACCAAAAGCTGGGTCTTCAAGATGAATTATGAAACCAACCTTGCCAACAACGAAAAAGAAGAAACCATAAAGCACATATTATTCTGGGAAAACACATATAACTTTATAAACAACCCAACCAACATCAACAAATCAGGAATAGGGACAGCAAAAACTGCCACCATCATTGAAAATAATTGGGACAAAACTAAGCACAACCTAGCCAAAGAGAAAAAAATTGGGACTAGCCACAACCACCAAACAATCAGCTTAGAAATCCCAAAGGGGCAATGAGAAACCAAGAAGGAAGGAGTCAGAGTGAAGATCAACACAATAAGCACACCAACCACCCCAATACATTGATCAAGACTATAGATAATCCATTCCACAAACAAAGCCTCCTCAAAGGACCTAAAGAACACAACAAAGGAACTCTCTAGCTGAAATGATAATAGCAAAATAACACGCTAGACGACAATAAAACAACAGAAGAAAACTGTCGCCTGCAAGCTGCACCCACACCACAAAAAGAAAAATCCCTCCTGCCATCCATCTAGAAATGACAAGGACCGAACAACATGATCCTCTTCCAAATTGTCAACAGGCCACTCACTAGGGTCCTTCCATCTAAACACCTCCACCTGCCCACAAAATTGAGTAGATTTAAAATCCTCAACTCAAGACCAACCCGCCTCTAAAAAGAGATGAAAAAGATCTTGCAAATTAGGACCTAGCCATGATTGGAGAAAAACTATCTCAAGAGTCATACCAAAAGAGAGCATCATAACCTTATTGCAAACCTAGAACAAATCATCCTTGATTAGCTTAGCACCTTTTTTAATCGTTTCCCAAATCACAAAGCCTTTACCCAAAAGCAAAAAATGAGGAACCTACACCTCTGCACCCCCTTTAAATACTTATTAGCAATAATCCTATCCCATATATGGTCTTTTTTAGTGTACCATCTCTAATAGAGCTTAGAAAATAAAGCCAATCTAGTAAGACTAGCCCGCCACAACCCAAGGCCACGAAGTTGTTTCGGTTTACAAACAGTCTCCCACTTCACTAGACTTCACTTCAAAGACACCAAGCTACTGGACCATAAGAATTTCCTAGCAAGAGAATCCAAATCCTTAATAAAGCTTAGAGGAGCCACTTGAAGCATACACCTATAATTGGGAAGAGCCTAGACCACCGAATTTAGGAGCAAGACCCTACCCACAAAGGATAACCACCCGTGGGTCTAGTGGTTCACTTTCGCATGAAACTTATCTAAAATATTTAGCGAAAAAACCTTGGGAAGAGTACCGGTAGAGAGAGGAATGACAAGATAGGCCAAAGGCAAATGGCCAATTTGAAATCTTAGGATACGTGTTATTTGTTGTTGAATAAGCATAGGAGTGTTAAGAAAGAAAATAGAAGATTTACCTTCATTGATCTGCTATCTTGAAGCTATGAGGTAAATGTATAATACCTTGCAAAAATTGGTAGCTTTTATGACCTTAGCCACCCCCATTAGAGTGGTGTCATCAAAAAATTGCAAGTGCAACTAGGAGGAGGTAAGCCATCACCCCAATTCCACCCTTGAATCAAACCTTGACTAACACATGACTCTCAATAACTCTCCCTAGACCTTCAACCAAGAGAATAAATAATTAACCTCTTAATTTACCCATTTAAGAATATGAACACGTACGCGTTAAATATAATGGGTACCCGTTCTAAAAATAGACTGAGTACGCATTTCTTATATATCCATTTTTTCCTAATTTGGAAAAAATTGACTCATCATGATTTTTCTACAACATTCTTTTTCTGAAGTATGAACCTACAACACCATTTTCTATAATTTTTAATTCAATCTTGTCTTGTACAATCTCTTAATAGGTCATATTCTCTTCAATTTTTTGAAGGAGACAATTGCAAGTTGAATTTTCTAAAGTGGAATCAAGTACTTTTCACAAGAAGATTCTAAAAAAGAGAGATTTTAGATATATTCATATGTTTTTGTACTTCAAAGTTTATAGAAAAAAGGATCTCCATATTATATAGTTTTATTTCAAAATTTGAAGGAGGTAGCAAATGGAAAATAGGTTAAAGAATCACTTGTTTTTTATCAAGAGGGTTCGGTAATCATGGGATCAAAGCAAAGGAAAAGAAAAAAATGTAGAAAGTTAATGACACCCAAACAAATTGAAGCAAATAGAGAAATGGAGGAAAAAATACAATTGGATAGAAGAATAAGGATTCGTCAAATGAAATTTTTGGAAGCATCTAATTCCATGAATCTTGAAGAGGAAACCATGAACTTGGGTGAGATGAACGTAGATGATGCAAATGTGGAGATGGTGAATATGGAAGA
Organism: Sequoia sempervirens; assembly: GCA_007258455.2. Taxonomy (NCBI): domain Eukaryota; kingdom Viridiplantae; phylum Streptophyta; class Pinopsida; order Cupressales; family Cupressaceae; genus Sequoia; species Sequoia sempervirens. Next base: position 584,552,334 of record VDFB02047230.1, on the reverse strand, counting down.
AAATGCAATTATGAAGACAAACCCAACTATGCCTTCAACTTCGACTTTGAATGATATGGAAATAGCACCTATGCAAACAACTTCTGGTGTTTCTTCAAATCCACCTCTCAATGATATGGAAAATCCACCTATTCAAACAATTTATCCAGGTATGTCTTCAAACCCAAGTATTGATAATATTAATCTTAGTTATTTAGATGAAGTTGGATACACCATTGATGAAATCAATAATTCTAGTTTTGAAAAAATGCAAAAACAAAATTATAATGAAATATCTTGTATGAATACAAATGAGAATGAAATTCCTCATATCAATGAAAATGAAAATGAAACCCCTTGCATGAATAGAAATGAGCCACTTGTATGAATGAAAATGAAAATGTTTTTCTTACAATTGAAAGAGATGTCTTAAATAACCTTCCTAGTAAAATTTCTTGGAGACAAATGAGAACTCATGAAAATAAATTATATAAAATATTTTTTTATAGAAAGAAATTAGGATTTTTATGTCAACTCATGATGCAATTGATGAAAATGTGGAAAATGTGAAAAGTGATGAAAAAATTAGGCATTTTTGTAAAATAAAAAAAAGATGATTCAATAGAACAAGTCATATCTAGTGTTTCCAATGATTGATTCTATAGGAAAGAAAAGCCAATCTAAAGATAAGAATGTAACACATTGTGCAATAATAACTATTCTAGTTAATAATTAACTTAAAATAAAATAATTTTAAGTAAGATTAGAAAATATATAAAAGTAAATCCTAAAGCTTTGATAAGAGTAGCTAAAAGAAGAGAAAGTATTGAAAATGATCCAATTAATCAATGTTGGAGTTTTAGTGGTAGACTCCCAAGGTCAAACATGAAATTAACTAATGAAATCAAATCTTTAATCAAGAAATATTGGCATGATAATACAAGAGTATCACCTAATATTAGAGATGTTTTAAAATTAAGGGTGGGATCAGAAATATGTGACCCTCATCCAAAGCATCTATTAGATATGACTCAAATTGAATTTTATAAAAAAAAAATAGATGATTCAATCTTACCAAATATTAGCAAAAGTCAAAGATCATTCAAAAAATATAAACCTTGGTATGTTAGAATTAATAAACAATGAATTTCTTGTTGTTGTAATTTAACTCATGTAAAATTTTGTTAAAATTATGATATTTTTTAATATATGCGTTGTACTTTGCATGCTAACCATATTATGCAAGAAATTTGTGGTATTAATATGCCACCTAAAACAATCAAAGATTTTATAGCAAGATTGTTTTGTGAACCCTCTAATGGAAACTTATTTTATTTAAATGCATGTATTTCTGGACAATGTAATAGATGTGGCAACGTTTCATTGTTAGGAGAATGTATGCATGAAAATAGTTTACATGAATTTGGACAACAATTAGTGGATGTTTAAAAATTAAAAAATGTTGAATATTCTTTAAAGGATGGAAAAATTGGAAGACTTTTTGAGCTAATCAGAGATGAATTTAGTGTGCATGCATTTATTAGAGAATTTAAAGATAATATTGTATCTAAATATGTAAAACACTCTCAATATGCTCGTTGGCTTGATGGTCAATTTCGTACATGTAAAAATGCATTTCCAATTGGAACTATATTTTTATTTGTTGATTTTGCAGAAAACTATATTCTTACTCCACGAGAAGAAATTCAATCCCAATATTATAATTCAGTGCAAGTAGCCATATTTGTTCATATTGTATATAGACATGTAGATGATAATAGAGAAGATAATTTTTTTTTAGAGTACCATTTTTTATGTGAGTGATAATCGATTACACTCATCTGAGTTTGTTCAATATTGTTTTAATATATTTTAAATAAAAATTTAAAAGAGAGAGAAATTCAAATGAGAGAACATCCCATATGGTCGGATAATTGCACGGGTCAATTCAAGAATGCTAGAATGTTTTATTGGTTATGTAGAGCTCATGAGGAAAATAATATCCAACACATGTGAATTTTTTTTGAAGCTGGACATGGTAAAGGAGAACATGATGGAGCAGGTGCATTTGTGAAAAGAGTTGTTGCTAGAGAGCAACTAAAATTTGAGGATGCGGCGAAATTTAGAGATGCACGTGAAATTGTAGGTTGGTGTAATACAAATTATCTACAAGAACAAGTGAGAGCTCAATAATTCGATGCTTCTTTTGGTTAGTTGAAGAAAATAATATTCTTACTCAACAAGATTGTGAAATAATTAATGGATCAGCAAAATGGCATTCGTTTAAGAGTTTGAATGCAAACACGTGGACAATATGGACAAGGGAGCTTGCATGTTTTTGTAAATTTTGTACTGCAAGTGATTGGGAGGCACGTGAAAATACAAAATGGGTCAAAGAATGGCAATAAAGAGCCTTAACACTTACATCAACACATGATCAACATGGAATGATAATTGAAGAAGATAATCAAGTGTTTGCATTAGATGATTATGATCATGTTTCAAACCTTGTACAAGAAGGTACATTAAATTGAATTAAATTTTTTATTACATTATTTTTTAATATATATAATTTTATATGTATGCATGTTTATATGTTAATTAAATATATGCCACTCTTTATCGAATTAAATATTTTTTTGCAAGACATGTGTATGTTGTTGTTGCACTTGAGGGCAATGAAAAGGAGATGGAGTATTTGTTGGCTATATGTGTTGAGAGAAAACATAAGTTGGTACATCCTAGAGTGGATGATGACAACTTTGAGTATCCAACTAGTTTTGTGGTTGTTGTTGACATCTAGCTTCAAAAATATCTAATAAGAAAGAATGGTTTACTTGCATTTGAAGACTATGAAAGACCTAAGAAGATTATACATTACTCATATTTAATTTTAGCAACCAATATAAAACTAGTTAGATATCAAGGGAGGCATGCTAATAAAGTGTTATGGAGACTTTCAATGGATGATCATGAGACAATCGTAGATGCATTACGAAAAAGAGATTATGCAGATGGTACAACATAATAAATAAATACATCTAAGTATATAGTTGTATATATATTTAATTGATAGTCTATATATAGTTAAAAATTTATCACATAAATCAGAGTCAAGGATCATGTGTGTCTCCCCTTAATCTGTGTTCTTATGTTAGTCTTAAGTCATTTCTTAATTATAGTTTCAAATCATTTTTTGTTTTAGGTCTCTCAAAACTAGATGCATTACAAAAAAGAGACGACATGCATATATATCACAATGGAATTTGAATCTAGGTATAGGTAACTATATAGTTCTATACATTTAATTGATAGTTAAAATGTAAAACTAAATAATTCATTGTCATTTTATAATTTTTTTATAAAGGATTGCATATTCCTTTAAGCCATCCTCTTAGGACCCCTTAATAAATCCTCTTATATATCCTTAATCCATACTCTTTCATCCCCTTAAGTCACTCTCTTAAATCCCCTTAATCCATCCTCTTAGGACCCCTTAAGCCATATCCTCTTATCTACCCTTAATCCATCCTCTTGCATCCCCTTAAGTCACTCTCTTAACTCCCCTTAAGCCATCCTCTTAGGACCCCTTAATCCATATCCTCTTATCTACCATTAATCTATCCTCTTACATCCCCTTAAGTCACTCTCTTAACTCCCATTAAGCCATCCTCTTAGGACCCCTTAAGCCATATCCTCCTACGTCCCCTTAATCCATTCTCTTGCATCCCCTTAACTCATTCTCTTAACTCCCCTTAAGCCATCCTCTTAAGACCCCTCAAGTCATATCATCTTAGGTACCCTTATGTCATTCTCTTAACTCCTCTTAACCCATCCTCTTACCCCTTAATTCATCGTCTACCTACTCTCCTCTCCATCATATCACATCTCCCCCCTCTTAGGGTTTAGGATCAGGAGGGTATATGGTATAGGGTTTAGGGTTCATCCCATGGGATTTACGTCCTAAGGTTGAGGGATATGGTTTAGGGTTGACAAGATGCTTAGAATAAAAAATCTAGAATAATAATAGGGTTTAGGATCAAGAGGGTATATGGTTTACGGTTGAGGGTTCATCCCATGGGCCTTAGGTCCTAGGGTTAAGGAATATGATTTAGGGTTTAGGGTTTGGGGTTGACAAGATGCTTAGAATAAAAAATCTATTATGGGTTAAGGGTTAATGGTTCATCCCCTAGGCTTTAGGTCCTAGGGTTGATGGATAAGGTTTAGGGTTGAGGGTTCATTCCTCGGGATTTACATCCTAAGGATGAGGGATATGGTTTAGGGTTGAAAATATGCTTAGAATAACAAATCTAGAATAACAATAGGGTTTAGGGTCAAGAGGGTATATGATTTACAGTTGAGGGTTCATCCCATGAGCTTTAGGTCCTAGGGTTGAGAGATATGGATTAGGGTTTAGGGTTGAGAATTCATCCCATGGGATTTAGGTCCTAGGGTTGAGGGATATGGTTTAGGGTTTAGGGTTGACAAGATGCTAAGAATAACAAATCTATTATGGGTTAAGGGTTAAGGGTTCATCCCTCGGGCTTTACATCCTATGGTTGAGGGATATGGTTTAGGGTTTAGGGTTGACAAGATTCTTAGAATAACAAATCTATTATGGGTTAAGGGTTAATCCCTTGGGCTTTACATCCTAGGGTTGAGGGATATGGTTTAGGGTTTAAGGTTGAAAAGATTCTTAGAATAACAAATCTATTATGGGTTAAGGGTTAAGGGTTCATCCCCTGGGCTTTAGGTCCTAGGGTTAAGGGATAGGGTTTAGGGTTTGGGTTTTAGAGTTGATAAGATGCTTAGAATAACAAATCTATTATGGGTTGAGGGTTAACGGTTCATCCCCTAGGCTTTAGGTCCTAGTGTTGAGGGATATACTTTAGGGTTTAGGGTTTATGATTTACAAGATGCTTAGAATAACAAATCTATTATGGATTGAGGGTTAAGGGTTCATCCCCTAGGCTTTAGGTCCTAGGATTGAGGGATAGGGTTTAAGGTCTAGGGTTTAGGGTTTATGGTTTAGGGTTGACAAGATGCTTAGAATAACAAATCTATTATGGGTTGAGGGTTAAGGGTTCATCCCCTAGGCTTTAGGTCCTAGGATCGAGGGATAGGGTTTAGGGTTGACAAGATGCTTAGAAAAACAAATCTATTATGGGTTGAGGGCTAAGGGTTCATCCCTTAGGCTTTAGATCCTAGGGTTGAGGGATAGGGCTTAGGGTTTAGGATTTAGGGTTGATACTTGATGCTTAGAATAACAAATCTATTATGGGTTAAGGTTTAAGGGTTCATCCCCTAGGATTTAGGTCCTAGGGTTGAGGGATATACTTTAGGGTTTAGGGTTTAGGATTGACAAGATGCTTGTAATAACAAATCTATTATGGGTTGAGGATTAAGGGTTCATCCCCTAGGCTTTAGGTCCTAGGATGGAGGGATAGGGTTTAAGATTTAGAGTTGACAAGATGCTTAGAATAACAAAACTATTATGGGTTGAGGGTATATGGTTCATCCCCTAGGCTTTAGGTCCTAGGGTCGAGGGATATATTTTAGGGTTTAGGGTTTAGGATTGACAAGATGCTTAAAATAACAAATCTATTATGGGTTGAGGGTTAAGGGTTCATCCCCTAGGCTTTAGGTCCTAGGAAGGAGAGATAGGGTTTAGGGTTGACAAGATGCTTAGAATAACAAATCTATTAAGGGTTAAGGGTTAAGGGTTCATCCCCTAGGCTTTAGGCCCTAAGATTAAGGTATAGGGTTTAGGGTTTAGGGTTGATAAGATGCTTAGAATAACAAATCTATTATGGGTTGAGAATTAAGGGTTCATCCCCTAGGCTTTAGGTCCTAGGGTTGAGGGATAGGATTTAGGGTCCTAAATCCATCCTCTTTTATCTCCTTAAGTCATTCTCTTAACCCCCCTTAAGCCATCTGCTTAGGACCCCTTAAGCCATATCCTCTTAGGTCCCATTAATCCACCCTCTTGCATCCCCTTAAGTCATTCTCTTAACCCCCCTTAAGCCATCCTCTTAGGACCCCTTAAGCCATATCCTCTTAGGTCCCCTTAATCCATCCTCTTGCATCCCCTCAAGTCACGCTCTTAACTCCCCTTAAGCCATCCTTTTAGGAGGTCCCTCAAGCCATATCCTCTTAGGTCCCCTTAATCCATCCTCTTGCATCCCCTCAAGTCATTCTCTTAACTCCCCTTAACCCATCCTTTTAGGAGGTACCTTCAGCCATATCCTCTTAAGTCCTCTTAATCCATCCTCTTGCATCCCCTTAATTCATTCTCTTAACTACCCTTAAGCCATCGTCTTAGGACCCCTCTAAGCCATATTCTCTTAGGTCCCCTTAAGTCATCCTAGATTGTGTACCCTTAAATCCATTCATTGAGCATCCCCTTAAGTAATTTCCTAATTATATTTAATCATTTTTGTCTCAGGTCTCCCACAACTAGATGGCATTGGTGGCCAATACTTGTGCATTGAACAACTCATGACAATTAATATAGTAGATAATTTTTCCTATGGCAGACATCACTTGAATTTGTAAGGAATTTCTAAGATCCAATTTTCTAACTTTTAGTAAATTATTCTTTTCTCACATGAATTAGAGTTAAATATCTTATAAGACATATAGTTAATTTACTTACATTAATTATTTTTGCAGGTTCCCATCAAGTTGATCTACCATGTTTGTCACTATAAAAAAATTCCATATAAATTATGTAAATATCAATTTGTGGTCTTGAACTTAAAGTGGATAAGCTAATTGTATTTATATGCACATATGTATGTCATGTTATACTTGTATTAAACATCAATATGTTATATGCTTCTTCGATGTATGAAATTCAATGAACTTATAAATCACATTTTGTATTGTTCCAATTTTATCTTATACAAATTGTGTCTTATAAATCACATTTTATATTGCTCCAATTTTATCTTATACATTTTATATACGTCAAGTCTAGATTTTTGTTTATTGATGAATATTTGCTAGAATTGGAAAATAGTTAAAATTAGGCCCTTAATTTATTACGAATATGATCTAAACTATAAGGAATGTATTAAATTGTCACCTAACCATGTGATTTTGTTGAACTTTTAAAGTTAATCATTTTAAGACATCTAAGCTTCATTCAACAATGGTTCATCTAAGTATATGATATTTGATTCTAGACAAGAATTTATAGTTCATATATATATATATATATTAGGTAAGTGCTACCAGAGGGGGTAACTCCCTATATTGAAAATTTGAAAAATGATTACATTGCCATACACCATCAATGATAGAAATATCCCACTCCATCTGCATAATCTACCAGACTAGCATCAATGTTTTCTTCTATCAGATTTGGATTTTCTGGCTCCCAAGCATATACTATGTACACCAATAGTATTTTTCCATGGCCGCACCTCTCAAAAAATCCAGCCTAAACAGTGTTAGCCCACCAAGACCCCTGCCCACCACCAACATCCCTTGAACACCACCAAGCATGATGCTTGAAAAACTGTCGAAGGATAACAAAGAGATGTTCAATAACTAGTCAATCCACTTTAGTATAAAGGCCAAACACAACAATCCATGTGGGCATCGTATCCCTAGACGGATATGAAAATCTTCCTTTCTGCCTAAATCAAATCAATATCTTTTTACTGCTCAAAATTCGAGCCACAAAGCTTTCCACCACTTCACTCACCCCTCGAGGCGTCGACACTAAGACACTGTCGTTTCTGCACTTTGAAATCATTTCCATAGTCTCCATCCTTATCTGTGCCTCTCACATCTTTATTTGCCAATTCTAAGATATCCTTAGGAATTATAGTGCCCACGTGTAAAGTTTCCAATTCACTTTGCTCAAATCCCAAATTTGCTAGCTTGTTCGCCACCATGTTCGTTTCTTGGTACGTATGATTTATTCTAAATTTGTCTAGCTTGTCCAAGAGTTCCCATATTCTATTCACCCTTCACTTGAACTTCCAGTTTGGGGACCCTCGTTTCACCACTGCATTGATCACCACCTGTGAATCTCCCTCTATCTCAATTACCTTGTAGTTGTTCTCGATGCACATATGGAGTCCACATACTAAAGCTTCAAATTTGGCCTCATTATTGGTGGTTGTGCCTAATTTTGTAGAAAAAGCTAGCACCATCGAGTCTAACACATCTCTTAACACACTACTTGTGCTTGTTGGGCCCATATTCCCTTTGGATGATCCATCAAAATTTAGTTTAAGACGACTTGGGCAAGGATTACGTCAGTGAACAAGATGCTTCTGAACTTCTTTGTTGGCTGCCAACAACTTGGGAGGCCGTAGAGTGTTCCATGTTTTTTGTAAACCGTTGCCTTTGTTGTCAACCTGTTCGAGTTGAGCACCTCCACTATGCTACTCTCTATGATTTTAATTACCTCAACCACCAGCTTTCTACTATCCTTAAAAATTCTACAGTTGTGTTCCTTCCACACATGCCACACTAAAAGGGAAGGAGCCACTAGCTAGGCGCCAACCCATACATTTTTTGCATTTATAGATCAACCAACTACACAAAAAATCCTTTAATTTATTTTGTCTGAGAGCCGCCCACTCCAGGGAATGCTGCAACCAATCCCAACACTCCTTAGCAGAGGAGTAGTTTAATAATAGATGATTGGCCGAGCACACAAATATTCAATCCCTGGAAACCTAACCTCATCAATCTATTGCCCATTAGTATCTGCTCGTGGAGTGTATAGTCCATATGAAGGAGCTCACCTTGGGGAGAATGCCTTTTTTCCAACATAATGCACTTGACCAGTCAACATCCCTTGATCTTGCTCGTTGAATTTCATAGCCCAATTTGACAGAGTACTCACTAGATTTGGCACCACACCAAATTACATCATCTTCCATGTTAGATAACATGATCTTCCTATGTTTCAACAATTCCTTTAGTTTATGTTTTATCTCTATAGGAACTTGTAATTTGTCTAGATCTATCCATTCCAAGAAATTTCCACCCATGCCATGCACCCGATGACTGTAATATGCAACACACCATCCATGAACCCTAACGGTGTTGCCCAACCACTCCAAATTTTTGAAAGCCTGAGTGAGTGGGGGGAACCTATTCCACGAATCTTGCCAGAAGTTCGCCAACTTCCCATTACCAACCCTCCAACATATATGCTTCATTATTAATGGTCTACTTTCCAAAATGAAGTTCCATATCAAAGAGATCGACCGAACATCAAAAATCATCAAAATCCATTTTGGATTGAGGCAGTTTAAATACTTCCTTTGGATAATTCTACACTAGGGGCGATCAGATTCCTGATAAAGGTTCCAATGGAGTTTGGCCCTGAGCACTTGATTTTGTAGCTCCATATTCTTAAGCCTAGTAGCACTATCATCTTTACTCTTGCTAAATGTGTCCCAACTAATTAGCGAGATTCTCTTTTCATCCTTTGCCCCTTCCTAGAGAAATTTCCTAAGAAAACCTTCCAAATCCTGGAATTCCTTCTATGATAATTTGAAGCATGACATAACAAAAATAGGAACTATCAAGAGCACCAAACGGGCCATTTGTATTTGGCTAACAAAGGAAAGCCATCTGGTCTAACACGCTTCTTCCTTGCCTTGACAACCATTAATGACCTCCTTCCAATGTTTTGTTATGCCCGCCCCCTAGAAAAGAGGAGCCCCTAGATGCTTGGATGGTAGCTCACCCACTTTGAAGCTAAAGAGATCAAGAATCTTCCTTCGACAAGCTGCCTTAATATTAAAGAAATATATCTCTGACTTTTCTCTATTTATTATTTGACCTGATGCCTTTATGTACAAATCCAATGCTTCCTTAATTACTTTTGCTTCTTTTAAAGAGCCCAACCCGAACAACATTATGTCATCCATGAATTGAGAGTGTGTCTCTAGGTCCAGATCTTTTGTAATTTTTATGTCTCTCCATAAACCTTCTTGCAGTTTCCTTATGTACCTTCCCATAACTTCTGCCATTATCACAAATACAAAAGGCGACAGGGGGTCTCCCTACCTAAGACCATTTTTGGCTTCAAAGAAGCCACACAAGATCCATTCACTAGTATTGAATATCGAGGAGAGGAGATACACCTTTTTATCCATTCTAGAGAGAGCCCAAACTTTTTCATGACTGCTAGCAAGAAAGACTAATCGACTTTGTCATAAGCTTTACTAACATCTAGTTTAATCATCATACCTTTTCTTCTCTTCATAGTGATTGTGTGCACAATCTTCGTAGTTGTTATGATGTTGTCCAATATTTCCCTGCTGGGAGTGAAACCATTCTGCTCCTTAGATATGATTTTCCCCAACATTGCTTTCAATCTTGTTGACAAAGCTTTTGCCACTATTTTATAAATCGTGTTACATAAGGGGATCGACCTATAGTTAGTAAAGGAATCACACACATTTTTCTTTGGGATGAGTACAATCATCGTATTGTTCATGTCCTTACCGAACTTCTTTTTCTTTCATAATTCCTCCGTTAACTCCCAAATTTTAGATCCCAAAAAGTGCTAGCACTTTTGAAAAAATTAGCCGTTAGCCTATCAAGACCCGACGATTTGTCTGGGTGTAAAGAAAAAATAGCTTTCATGATTTCTTCCATGGTAAAGGGTTCCATCAGAGTAAAATTCTCCTCTTTCCCAACACAAACAAGAATACAATCCAAGATTGACCCAAAATCATTTTTGATAACCCCTTCCTTGGCTGCCAGCAGAGATTCGAAGTAAAGGACTGCCTCCAACACTATTCTTTCACAGTCACGGGCAATTGAACCATTCATGCATTTTATGTTATCTATATGGTTTCTTTCCCTTCGAGTACACGAGGAGCAGTGGAAGAATTTGGTATTCAAATCACCTTCCCGAAGCCATAATTCCCTCGCCTTGTCACGCCAAAAGACCTCTTCTCTAGCCAAAAGCTCCACATGCATCACCATCAATTCTTTCTCTTTCTATTATTCAATTGTAGTCATTCCCTTCATTACCACTAATTCGTTCAAAGCCTCCAATTCACTTTATACCTCCGATTTTTCCATAAAAATATTTTTGAAAGATTCTTTATTCCATTGTTTTACTTTATTCTTCACATATCCTAGCTTTTAAAGAAAATGAAAGCTAACCATTCTGCCGATATGATCCCCTTCCCGCCACCATATTTCCAAATTTCCTAGCAGCTCTGGGTCTCTCCACCACATTGACTCAAATTTGAAATAACCCCTTGCAGGCTTCATGCTAAGCCCAATATCCAACTCCACAGGAAAGTGATCGGAAGTAGAGATTGTGAGGATGTTTGAAACGCGGTTGTATTTATCCTCCAACCATCCTCTACCAACCAGGAACCTATCTAAGTGTTTCTCTATATTTGTGAACCCTTTCCAGTGATTTTTCCAAGTGTATCTACCATTTTTCGGCCAACATTCGAACACACCAATAGTGGCAACGAAATCCCAAAACTCCTCAATTACTCTGTTTTCTTTCAAGAGACCACCACTCTTCTCCTTCAAATCAAGAAGTGCATTGAAATTGCCTCCCAAAATCATCATATTTTCCTATGCTCCATAGATTTAGTCTTTGATTTGTTTCCAAACTAAAGCCTTCTCCGTTGTCCCCACAAGACCATAAACATTGAAAAGAGGAAACACCAAATTTGATTGCCAGTGTCTAACTAAGCACTGTGCCCAATGACTCTACGAAGAGACCTGGTGAATGTCGACCAAACCCACCAACCAAAGGAAACCAAGATTGGAAAATGCCCCAATAGAACTTAGAAAAAACTAGCCCACTTCTTGTAGTACCTCAAAAATTTTAAGCCCTCCATGTCACTTATTTTCGTTTCTTGAAGAATCACTATGTCTGCAGACAACCTATCAAGATGATGCTTTATTAAGCGTCGCTTGTCAGGGGTTGTTAAGCCCTTGAAATTCCATGTAGCGATCTTCATGGCTTCCTAAGGGAGGTCTTAGCTCCCTTGATTTCAAATTTTTTTTTGATGCTTTTCAGACCCAACTCCTCTACTACCTCCTCCCGCTTTTGTTTCCTTGAACTTTCTTCGCCTACTCGTCTTAGTTTTTACCAAACATTTTGTTGCTGATTGGAAAATGCCTCTGAGATCAATGATATCCAATTCGTCTATCTCCATATCCTCCTCTTCTGAATCTAGATTTAAATCCCCCCTTGATATTTGATGGAAACCCCAGGATGAAATTGATCAAATCACTCAGATCCAAAGGATAGACAACTAGATTCGACATCGCATTATTCTGAGGGATTGATGGGAAACCATCAATCAAAGGGTTCATAATCCTCTGAGGACTTACTGCATCAATGGTGACTAGGGCACTAGTTTGCAAATCCAATAAGATGTTAGTAGGCGCCTTTGCCTTGACCGACGCCATTTTGATCTGTTCACTTTCCTCCCTCAAAATTTGCTAACCAGGTTTAGGCCATCACACCTTTTTGGCTCTTGTCTTGCTACCACATTTGGCTTCAGTGTGTTTTCTACTTCCACATCTTAGGAAAAAAAAAATCTTCCTCAATCTCAATTGGCACCACCTAGTGATGACCATCGACACACAACATTATTTATTTTGGAATCTTACACACTACCGCTACCTGGAGATGCAAATATAGAAATGAATCACCTTTAATAATCTCTTCATCCACTTCCACTAGAGTACCAAGAGATCAGCCGATCTTCTCTATGCACTCCTCGACCCAATACTCCAGAGGAAGATTGTAGAGTCGAATCTAGAGCGGCCTGTCATAAGGTTGTAATTCCACTGGATCAAAGTTTGGCACTCACTTCTATATGTATAGCGGACATCCCTAAATCCTCCATAAACCACCTTTAAGCACCTCTCTCTTCCCCTCTTCTGATTTGAAAATGGCAATGAAAAAGCTCATCTGAAAGAATTTCACTATCTCCATCTTAGGCCAGTTTTCTGCCAACCAACTTCAAATCTTGGACCTCCCCATTCTAGGCCAATAATTTTGCAAATTATTGCCAATTCCCCCAACATATTTACATCCATTTTTTCGCCTCTACAAACATGTCAATGGAAATAAAACCCCCGTGCACCTTCCTATCACACTTCTCTGAACCATGCAAGCCACTTGAAGCCCTCTTTGTGGAATCTATTTCCTCTTACAACGAGAGATTTGGATTCGCATTTGAAGAATTTCACTCGCCACCATTTCGGGAAACCATATATATGTATGTATATATGTATATATATGAGTGTATCTAATCATCATAATGACATAACATGTACATGAGCGCATTTAATCAAAGTATATTAAATTTCACATGAAATTCTAGATATATCTAGAGCTAGTCTGGAATTTAAAACATGTACACAAATGTATCTATAAAAATATATTAAAGTCAACTCATATAAATAAACACAAGCACAATCATAATGTATAATGTATGTGAAATGACATGAAATAACATGTGAAATGTATATGTCAAGTGACACGTATAAAATAAAACTATCTAAATATCAGGACAATTAGTCAAATAAAGTCTCCTCTTCATTCCACATGGACTAGATGGACCTGTATCATGCTATAGAAGAGTACAAGAAACACAAAATTAGATAAAGTTAAAGAATTAGATTTAATTTAACAAAATTGATAAACTCATGAAAATAAATTTTTAAATCTAAACAATCGAAAGTATGCATAAATTACTGTCTGATCATTTGAATATATTGACACATTTTATTCAGTGGGTGGTATAACTATCAATTGAGGACAAAATGATTGAGATGATAATTCCTGGATATTCAAAAAAAGCAAACAATCTGGTTAGAAAATATTAGTGATAAAAATGATTTTAATTGACTAGGAAATATAGTAAAGTTTAGGACCTCAAGTGATATGGCCTCATGGCCATGACCACGACCATGACCAGGAGCTTGCCTACCACCTATAAGGATACTGCTATCATCTTGCATATATGTAGTGAGTTTTTAAAGCACATGTAAATTTGAATTTAAAAACTTAAAATAATCATAGTACATCTAGTGAGTTTTTAAAGCACATGTAAATTTTAAACTTCGATAACTTTTGAAAACATGCACCAGAGATGGACCATGCATAAAAGCTAAGGATGAATCAAGAGTTCTCGCCACACCTTGTGGTTGGTTGATCATGGATATTGCATGGCCTCCCTACATAGATACAATATATCATTTCACACATGTGTGCAAATTCAAATTAAATTAGATATGGGCATAAATTAAAATATATATATTGGTTTACCTGACCGTAAGGTGTTCCCACTTGTATAGTTGTCAATGTCCAACAAACATGATCATATCGAGATGACCTCCTATGGTCATGCACCTACACCGAACACTTATTGAATTAATATTATATATATACTTTAATGTTATTATTTACATGAATTTTGCACATTTCAAACAAATTAAAATGTGCCTTGAAAGATGTGCATACATGTGTAGGATGATTGTTAGAACATAGTAAATCCAAAATTATTCCACTGATGATATAGGTTCATTTGAAGTGGATGCCTAAGTATGACCATAGCATGGATGACTAAGACCATCTCCTTCATGCTCTCTATCACCCACTTCACTTGCCATGTGGGTAGTTTGATCAATGAGATCTCTTAAGAGGGAAATCAATGCTTAGATAATGCCGACATAATCATTTGGTGTTGATATGGAGCCGAAATACCAAGATATGGAGGAGAAACAATTGATGGAATCAAAGCACATCATTGAGGATCAACACGTGCTCCTACTCTATTTTGGGACAAGCCACGCCCAACTCCCTAAAATGGCCTCATATCAAAATAGTTAGGTTTTTTACTCAACTCAAACTCAACCCATCATTTTCTTAATAAATAAAAGGGCACCTCACAATTGGCATGTGGTGGAGTATCAAAGACCATCCACCATCTATCCCAAAAATGTGCAGCTATTTGTGGGTGCCTACACCATTTTATTGAAATTCATTTTTTATTGGGTGGAATTGGTTGGTTTGTATGGGGGTTAATGAAATATTGAGCAATGGTTTGTTTGCTAATATGAAGGTCCTAGATCTCTTTATAAGATAGTTCATTTGCATAAAATTGTCTCTTCTCTTCTCTCCATCGCTGGAAACTATCTAAATCTGCATCAATGGATCAAATAGAGTTGAAAAAATTTTGCATCGAAGATGCAAATCGTGCTAGATGGGGGGAATGTTAGGCTCATTTTTTATTAATTCGATATTTTCTTGAATGATATTTAAGTTCTCATTTATGTTTTCTCGTAATTGAGTCTGTTCAATTGTAGGACATGGGGGGTTAGGAAGTGGAGAGGGTGGAGGTTTTGGGTTTTGTGGTGATGGGATATGATGTGGAGAGGGTGGATGTAAGGGGTTTTGAGGCTGGTCACTATCTAAGAAATCCTCTATAGTGAAGTCATCGACTACTGGTAAATTTTGCACCATGTTGAAAGGGCCACTACATGTTAAACAATTATATATATATATATATATATATCAACCAACTATTTAAATAATGTGTTGGGTGAAAATTATGTAATCCCCTTTTCAATAGATTACATAACCTTGATTTCAACCACAACTGTGTGAGATGTAATCTCTCCTCTCAGAAAGGGGAGGCACCCTTCTTATTGCTGACTGAAACTAAAGTAAAACTAATTAAGTATTCACAAAATGTACACTACAATTACGAGATGAGGGTGTGTCACATTCATACTTCTCTCTTTTTTAAGAGAATATATTTTACAATGCTTCACAGTTGATAGTTTTGATTTGGTACAACTTTAAACTAAAAATAAAGCAGTAATTCCAATATATCTATTTTGTCAAAGCAAAGCTTAGAGATATCAGTATGAAAATAGTAAACAATAAAATAAGAAAGAAAAGCTCATGAAGGCACAAATTCATTTCATAGCTTTTCACCGATAGATCCTTAAGAGATGTAATGATTGTCGTATTAGAAGCACAAAGCCTTCTTAGATACAACAATTCCATGAACAACATGAACAATTACAAGCACAAAGTCTTGTAGATAATCCACCAATAGTTATCCAAACATAAACACAAATCCGAATAAAGAGTGCAACACAAAGTCTACATAGATTTATTCAAAGCCCTTAGATCTCACACACTAATCACTGCCAATCTTAATCAAATTCAAAAGATGATTGATCCAACACAAAGTTTGGTATGCAACTTTCTTCTTTATTGATCAAAATAGATACACAAAGATGAACACAAAGTTTCATGTATTAGCTTCTCAAAATGGGCAACACTCCATTGCAAAATATAAAAGACAGCCATTACAAAAGAATTCCCTCATATTTATAAAAGAGAGGGAAGAGAAAATCTAGGAAAAGTATGTGAGCAAATTTAGGAAAATCTCACCTACCTAAAAGACTTATTCAAAAATGTTGTCAATCATTATAGGAAAACATCTCTGATTTTACATGTAATTACATTTTGCAAAATGACATATAAAATGTCAAAACTTATTTACATAAAGCATGATAATAATGCTAAAACTTGGAAATCTAATCTAAGGCAAAATTTGGCCTTCTTCAACATCTTTCTCCATGAAAACTTCATGATGACATGCACTTCATCACTATCTGGCATTGGAGTGTACTTTGGAGATGACGAGGATTCTTGAGATTAACTCCTCCGATGAGATTGAAGACTTTCCGATGCCTTTCAAATCTAAAATGAGTTGGGAATCCATCATTTTGTTCATTGAAGCTATTGAGAAAGCTTCGTCTTCAAATTCTTCTTGGTGCTAAAAATCAGCGCTTCAACATATTAAAGGACTTGGGTGGTTTCATGTAAAAGCGATGAAAAACAAAGATTTTACATGTGAAATATGTATAAGCGGTGAAAAACAGAGCTTTTACATGTCATATGTAAAAGCGGTAAAAAATAAAGCTTCTACATGTGAAATATGTAAAAGCAGTGAAAAAATAGAACTTTTACATGTCATATGTAAAAGCGGTGAAAATGAAGCTTTTACATGTCATATGTAAAAGCGGTGAAAAATAGAGCTTCTACATGTGAAATATGTAGAAGCAGTGAAAAATGGAGCTTTTACATGTCATGTAAAAGCAGTGAAAAATAGAGCTTCTACATGTAAAATATGTAAAAGCGGTGAAAAATAGAGCTTCTACATGTGAAATATCTAAAAGTGGAGAAAAACAAAGCTTCTACATGTGAAATATGTAAAAGTGGTGAAAAATAGAGCTTTTACATGTCATGTGTAAAAGCGGTGAAAAACAGAGCTTCTACATGTGAAATATGTAAAAGCGGTGAAAAATGGAGCTTTTGCATGTCATATGTAAAACAGTGAAAAACAGAGCTTCTACATGTGGGAAGGACACTTGAGTGTAAGAGCGGTGAAAAGCAGAGCTCCCACATGTGGCTTGTGTTTTGAGATGTAGAAGTGCTAAAAAGTAGAGCTCCTACATGTGCCAGAAAATGACTAAGGCATGAAATATGTAAGAGCAGTGAAAAACAGAGCTCCTACATGTGACTTTTGTTTTGTGATGTAGAAGCGCTAAAAAACAGAGCTCCTACATGTGCTAGAAAATGACTAAGGCATGAAATATGTAAGAGCGGTGAAAAATAGAGCTCCTACATGTGACTTGTGTTTTGAGATGTAGAAGCGCTAAAAAACAGAGCTCCTACATGTGCCAAAAAATGACTAAGGCATGAAATATGTAAGAGCGGTGAAAAACAGAGCTCCTACATGTGCAAAAAATTTTCTAACTCCCAAAACTAAAATTTCACAACTTGGTTTAAAATGTGAATTTCGACGAACTAACAAAGGTTAATGCTTAGAATGACTTTTTGAGGATGGGTGACCACGCATGAGGACCAATGAAATTTGCCTCATTTTATGTGCTTAGAGTACGTGGGCTACAAAATAGACAAGTTTCATAAGGGTTATCCCTTGAATTGAGCACGTTGAATTCAAGGATAACATAATGTACACAATTTGAACTAAAAATCACATTGAACACACAAATTCAAAATACATCATTTAAAGACACATTCAATTTAACATTGCACAACATGAATTTAGACTAATTTATGTCAAAATTTATACAAACAATTCAAGACTCCCTTAACATACATTAAATTATACAATTAAAGTCATGTACCCAATGTGACACTTAATGAAATAATAAAAATACATCAATCCCAACTTCCCTTCCCGAGCTAATACTATTAATCTCCCCCCTTAATCCCATATTTTTGCTAATAACCCTAAAGAATGCGATCTCATGTAGCAATTACAATCCACACAAGCTAAAATATCTCTTTTGGAACTAAGTTTTAGATTTTTCCCGAACTCTTAAAGTCATCATCCAACACTTGCCTTAAACAAAATATTACATTGTACCTATCACTTTCAAAAGGTCATGGACAAAGATTAAAACAAAGATTTTTCTATCACACCTATATCAATCCAAAGAGTTAGTTGGAACCTATATCATGTTACTTACTATACACAACGATAACTTGTTTGAATGAGGTTTGTGATAATTATTAGTTATACCTACTTAATTATAAGTCCTAAGAGGGGTAATGTATGGAACCACGTAAAATTTGGAGACACCTATCCTAAAATATATAAAAATGATAATATCAAGTATGTTACTAGTTTATTTACACACTCAAATTAGATAATGTAGGTAACTCCCAAGGTTAACCAATGAGAAAAAATATTTAAGTGTGAGCTGGTGGATCCTTATCACAATAATCTATTATAAGTGTTTTTAAATGTGTTATCTAGATCACCACAATTTATTCTATACATTTTGTAGATAAATCTATGTCTAATATGATTTGAGTATAAACAAAATTAAATTTGAGAAGGTAAGTAGTCCAATAGAGAAAAAGGGACCTATCTAATATTAAACAAGTTGAAAGAGGAAATATTCTAGGAAGATTAGAGGAAGAAGATGGATATAAAAATATATATGTTTATGAGAAAGGTGAGAATAACATATATGCATTAAGTTTAATCTATAATAAGATCTAGAGCTTGTGACTATTTAGGTTAATTCTTGGAAATATGCACATGACCTCTAGCTAGATTAAATGTGAATTAATTAAATAATATTAAAAAGTGTTCTCTATATACATGATATTTTTACTAATTAAATTATTGTGTCTTAAAAACAAAGTTTAGATTTGAAATTTCTAGTTGGATAATCCCTAATTGGAGGGCCTTTGACCTTAACTACATGGATATCTAATAAATAGGTGAAAAGACAAAGGTGAAAAATAAAAAGGATTGTAGTCAATATAATACTTCTTGATATCCTTGAGTTTGTACTTCAAAGTTTCTAGTTTTTGTATTAGTGTATGTACAAGGTGTTGATGGAGACCAGAGCGGTATTAGGAGTATGTGAAATAGTGGAGGTATATTAGTGTTGTGATGTAAGAGCTAATAAAATAGTTATGAATGGATTGGACACATTATGATAAGTATTGATCATGGGATGAGATGGAGGGATAGTATAGATATATGAGTAGATGTTGTGGCAAAATAGTGGTTATAAAAGTGATAGGATCTTAGGTGTGGGTACAATTCTAGAAGGAATGAAAGCACTAGCAATATTCATAAGGAAAGGAATGTAACCATGGGGTAGGCCATATGAGGGAGTAAAGTTAATGGGAAAGGTGGTAGTATCCATGAAAGAGGTATAACTTCAAGGTTGGAATAGGAGGATGGGTTGGAGAAACCACCATTAGAATGATTCACTAATGATCTAAGGTTTTGTGGTTTAGGGTTTAGAGTTTTAGTTTCTAAGTCTAGGTTTTGTGGTTTGTGTGGTATAGGGTTTTAGTTAAATTAGGTATAGATTTGTGGTTTTCAGTTTAGAATTTAAGGTTTTTGGTTTATGTTGATGATTTTGTTTACAAATACAATTTAAAAATATAAATTGAACAAGCTAATTACAACCAAAATAAACAAACCCTAAGCTACAGATATAAACAAAAAATGCTAGATATAAAGCCAAAAATATAGAATTTAACCAACCTAGAGGTCACTAAGGTCACTTATGTTGACGAGAGGAGGTGGCAACTAATATTTGGGGTGGGATAGGTCGTCAAAAATGCATATGGGTTGCTATTTGTCGCTCTTAGTTGCCTTCAAATTCGTAGGAAAAATGAAGCAACAGTCGTTTATTTAAAAAAATAAATACCTTTTTGAAATGGGTACCCGTTTCATAACGCGTACCCATTATTAATGGGTACCTATTTTTTAGCAGGTACTTGAAGCATAATGGGTACCCATTTGGATTTAGGCTTGGGAGCTTGTTCCTAAGTAGGTGCCCATTTTTTTAAAAATGTGTACGCGTTTCATGAGGCTTTTTTTTTGCCAAAACTTCCCCTCTTCGTGGACCCAACTTCTTGATTTCACCCAAGGAGACAAAGGGTCCCCTTAACATAGAACTCTAGATGCCCCAAACAAGGAGGAAGGTTCCCCATTAATAAACATAGAGAAGTAAGTGGTCATGATACAACTCATCACCCACGTAACCTACTCCTCAACAAAACCAAAAGCACCAAAAACTTTTTGAAGAAAGGACCATTTGACCTTGTCATAGGCCTTTGCCATGTCCAGTTTGATAAACATAACTTTTTATTTTGAGGTCGTGATAGAATGAATAGTCTTAGCCATAGTGACCACTCCATCCAATATTTGCCTGTCAGCCACAAAGCCCCTTGCTCCTTTGAGACAAGCCTGCTAATCCACCACTTTAGTCTTTCTGTAATCAACTTGGAAAAAATCTTATAGACCACATTGTAGAGAGCTATGGTCCTGAACAAACTTAACCTATCAACCACATCACATTTGTGAATGAGGGCAAGAAAAGTAGAGTTCATAGCCTTCAACATATGCGTGTTCTCCTGATGGACCACCTCTAATAAATCCAAATTTATGATTTCCCAAAATTCTTGAAAAAATTCTATTAGAAACCTATTTTGGACCAAGAGCCTTCCATTTTTTCATTTGAAAGATAGTACCTTCCAATTCTTCCATAGAAATTAAACTCATGAGGTGCTCATTCATTTCCATATAAACTAGAGGAGGAATACATGAAATGATATGAATTTCTTCCTCACATTAGGGGAGTCCTCCCTAAACAAAGTGGAAAATTACTGAGAAGAATCATGGGACATATCCCCTTGAGAGGTCAGGTGGTCACCCTATAATTCACAAGATAAGGTATCACATTACCATGTCTCTTGGCCTTCAACGAGTTGAAGAAGAAAGCAATGTTTCTGTCCCCTTCCTACAATCACTCAAATCGTGCCTTCTGTTTCCAATAAATATCCTCCGGAAACTCTCACTATTCTGAAGCTTTCAAAGCCTTCAAATCCTCTTAGAGAGAATCCTTAGACAAACGATGTTCCCTAATCCCATGAGTAATAACATCCAGACTAGTCTGAGCATCAACCTTAGCATGAAAGTTTTTGCGAAAAAAATGCCTATTCCACCTCTTGAGCTGATACTTCACAAATTGTAGTTGCTTGACAAAAGAATACATCATTGTGCCAAAAGCAGGTCTACCCAGTGCCACCACTCAACCATATGATCTTGTAGAGAGGGATCTCGCAATCACATGAGTTAAAACTTGAAAGAGGGATTACAAGCAACACAGGCCAATGAAGTAGAAAGCTTAATTGGCCAATGATTCGAACCCCTCCAATCCAGAATCTCTGAGCTGGTAGTCCAAGAACCGCCAATCCAAAAGCAAGAAACCAAGAACCTATTAAGCCTCTAGACAATACAGTCCTTACCACACCTCATGTTATTCTAGGTATATTTACCATTACCAGGTTTTATATCCACTAGATTGAAGGAAGAAATAATATCTCTAAGAAGAAAAGCAGATGAATCTAGTCTTAGCATTCCTCTCATTTTTTCCTCTAGACCAGTGATAGCATTAAAGTACCAACAACAATCCAAGGATATAGAGGAGCAGTGCTCCAAATAAACTAAATATGAGACCAAAGACACTGCTTACCATGCATGTTAGTTGGGGCATAAATATTAGAAAAAAGGACAGTCTCTCCAAACTTTGAACTTGAAGCAACCACATAAACAAAGAACTTACTAGAAATCCACCAAAGATAGCAGATCTTTTATGGATTCCATAAGAAAGCCACACCCCCAATATTACCTTGCATGCCAACACACTAACACTATCCCTACCACTAAAGTTTTGGCACCAAGCTACACATACTCTCCACAAAAAGTTTGGTTTCTTAAATAAATAGTATATATTGTGAATGAATTCACACTAAATCACAAACAAATTTTTGTATAGGGTAGTCGTTCAAGCCCCTCACATTCCATGAGAGAATATTCATCTTTAAGAGTTGGAAAAGTGAGAGTCAAGAGTTTTGATAGACCCTAACTCCACCAACATATCACCCATCATCTTAATTTTATCCACGTCCTTCTTTCTGCCAACCTTGGAGGGTTTCTTAGAAGCCCCTTTCTTTGGATTTCTTTGAAGAATCCCTAAGGAAGGAGAAGCCTTATTTCCTTTCTCTGAATCAAACACCATCTTCTTTAGAGGGGATGTGTTCTCAACCTCAACCCTTTCCATAGCAACAAAGGCCATAGGATCAACCGAAACCACAAGGTTTGATCTGTATCCATTTGAGATAGTACCATACTGTCCTCTAGAATGTTCTGGTATCCATCGGACTTAGTACCCTCCCGTACCACCTCCAAGGCACTCGATTCTAGAACCATCATACCAAGGTTCACCTCTTGTTGGCTAAGGTCATCCAACACCTCAAAGTAATTGAAAACTTCCTCCTCCTGTCTCTCCTTGAAAGTTCTTTTCTGGCCTCAATTCCTATTTTGGGGCTTGACATGAATAAAACCTCCTTTATTTGCAACCTCACCTGAAATAGGAGCCTTACCTTTATCCTCCTTAGTATGGTTATGTGGGGGTTGGTTAGGACGAGGCTCCAAAGAGTGATTCCTAAGACATATTTTTTGTAGATGGCCATACTCATGACACAAACAACAACAAAAATGAAGAGCCTCATAGTCAAGTTATTGTACCCAGGAAGATGAGCCCACATGAATTTCCAAAGAATTTGGAAGAGGGTTACTCAAATCTATTTCAACACAAATGCGTGAAAAAATAAGTACCTTTTTGTCTTGTGTTTGTTGTGAAGGACCTACTAGTTTCCTCGACAATATAGCAACCGTATGTAGAATGTTGTTTTGCCCAAGTTCAAATGGGAACCAAGGGAGGCACACCCAGATAGGGACATGATTTGGAAGCTCATCCAACGGGTTAAAATCAATATGCCATGGCTTGATGAACAAACCAATCTGGTTATGAAAATAAGGCCCTCCCTCAAAAACTTTGATGCAATCAACCATGCAGTTAAAAATGACCATAAAAATATTGTTAGCCATCAACATCACCTCCATTTAACCCTCAAGGTTCCATGTCTGCCTAGCCCAAGATTCCAAAAATGAAAGAGAGACTCACATCCCCATGAATTTGCATATTAAAGCATGTTTCAAAAAATACTCAACATCATCCGCAATTAAATTGAATTGAATCACCAAAATTGGTCTATCCTGGCTCCTCTCCAAACATCCATTAGTTTTCAAGATACGAGGGCCTCCAAACAAAGCCATCCCCTCCACCCTTGAAGCCTTATACAATAAATTACTCTCAGCATCAAGCCTTGATGAAGACAGATAATTCACATGTAGCGATGCTTGAAAATCCATATTGGGTTTAAAACTAGTTGCTTCACCTGAAGCCATAATCGGTATAAATAGAGGCAAAAAATCCTCCTTATGTCTCCCTAAAACCCTTGAACCTTGCAATCATGAATGATAAAAGACACAAAGAAAATACATAAACTTTTAACACAAATCCCCCCGATCACAATAAAAACCCCATCCCTTGCTTGTATTCACCCGCACACATTGGATATTCTCCCCCCACATGCATGCAAAGAAGGTCTACAACATGTAGGCTGTGACTTGCTACAGGTTGCAGACTTGCTTTTCCATGACCTGTGCACACTCCATCATTCATACAAATAAGTAATCTTCAATTAAAGCTTAAAACTAGATTATTATACATATCAACATATTGTTAGTACTGTTAGGTTGAGACCAGGTGTGTCTAGTCGATGACATCGTGTCATCGGTAAAAACTAATTGTGAATAAAATAGGAGAGTAATTACTCCCCTGGTTAAAACTAAGGACTCAAATAAGAGGCAATTGCCTAGACCCTAAATGTTTCAAGAGAATAACTTGGGTATTCTAGTTAGAAGAAGATAGCCAATCAAGTCAATTACGGACTTAGTAAGGAAGAACTCAAATAAGAGGCAGTTTCCTAGACCTAGATTATTACAAGTATGTAACAGGGTATTCAAGATAAATGAGTTAAACCTATTTGGTCGAATAATCAATGTTAGTGAGTCATTACTATTGAAAGAGATTTTGTTTAAGGTAGTTAACCTTTGAGTCAAACCAAAAAAATGTTAACCATAGACCAATAGGATTTCTAAGTCGAGTTAGAGGTGGGTGAACTTACAACACTACTTCCTTAGAAAGTGGATTGATTATATATATCAAAACTTTGGCCAAATTAAGTGTGAAAGTTGTTGCTTACATTTGTTGGTTCACTATGCTCTAGGTTTGCATAGCTTGTCAGTAGTGTCATGTATAGTTGGAAGGCATCCATAGTTGTATGACCGTACATGTTATGTAGACACAACACTAGATACTTAGATGGAAATACTAGGGGTTCCAATACTAAACTCTTCGTTGAAGGGAAGGGCCACTTCTAGTTGGAATGTGTGTGGGAGATCACTGGTTTGTGGTTGAAGGTAAAGCGCTTGGGTGATACTCTTCCTCTTGCAAGCGACATGCCGAGCTTGTGAAACAAAAGAAGTGTAATCTAGATAAGGATACCTTGACCTTGTAATCTTTGTAAATTATGAAATATTTATATGATCATGAGACCTATTCTAATCTGTACTTGAAAATATGAGTTTCAATTATATGAATTTTATGTTATGTTATTTAAATTATGCAATGTTATGTGAAATTATTTATGAAGCATGCAAAAAGATATTAAAGGAAAATACAATTTTTATTATCCTATTTTGGAAACTTTGAATTATTCACTTCATAAGTTAAATCCTAGGTGAAAACTATAGAGTAAACATTGAGCATGTTACAAAAAAATGTATATTACTTGTTGCTAGAAATAAATAAAACAAATAAAAAATATTTACTTAAATTAAGAAATGAGCTATGTAATTGTTGTAGCATTGTAGAAAGATTAAAATGGTTATTATTTTAGATATGTTTACAAAGGAAAATTTTGAAAAACCTTAAGTAGTTAACAACACAACATACATTTTTAATGCCAAAATAATAGACATTCTATTTTTTTTGGTGTATTTGTAAACACAATATTTCTTTTTGGTTGACATCCATTCACACAAATAGTCAACATAGTGCATTCTCAATGACAATAACAATTAAGATTTCAATATTTTTGTTTTTTTTAAAAACACAATATTTATTTGTGTTATGACCTTCAATCTAACAATATAATTTATTCTTACTGCCAAAATCAATTAAACTATGTAAAATATCTCAATGTGCATTTGGATTGCATTTAAATACCTCCATGAATCTATATTAGGTGCAACAATAGGTGATCAAGGCACTTCAAGCACCAAAGAAAAGATTTCTAAAGAGAAAATGTATATGATCATGAAAGAAAATCCAAGTGGCCATATTTAGACAATGTAGATATTAAAAAAAATGACCTCCTTCCAAACATTGTATAACTATTTCAATATTTTAAATATGACACCCTTACTTATATTAAATGCCACTAAAGAGAGTCCATGTAAAACACAAAATCCGTCAAAAAATACCTGCAATAAAAGTAAAGGGAATTGACAAAAGTAAATAATATTTCAAGAAAACACACAATATAAAACTAGTAAAAGCACATAAAGGTGCCAAGGTATATATAGGTTTTTTGATCAAGCACTACACATTTATATTTAGAGCCATCACATAATGGTGTTAAATATTCGTGTCTATCTACTTTTATAAAATCTTATTATGTTGCACACAACACAAATAATGGATATATAAAGGTTGATCATTTTTTCCTCTCTCCGTTAAGCGATGATCAATTATGTAGTATGATTCAAAATGTTGACATAAAAAAATCTCACACAATTGCATCTAGAAGCACTCATGATTTTAATAATGTGGACCATGAAAATCTTATGACTATGGTTAAAAAAAAATCAAAATATGTACTACAATAATATGAAAATACATGAATTATGAAATATATTTTAGAAAATCATATTAAGAAGTCATACTAACAAGTTACACATGTGAATATAAAATTACATTAATAATAATATTTTATACAATTATGATGTTACATATGTGAATATAAAATTACATTAATAATAATATTTTACACAATTATGATTACATGTACATACTTGAAAGAGAATGATTATAGTAGTACAAACACCATAAAATTATTTTAACACCATGTTAATTTATCACAACCAACCACAAACAAAATGAACATGTGTTTGATGTTTTTGTTAAGGTTCAATTTAGGAATAAGAATTGTAGCTAATCTCTTTCATTTTTTCTATTGCTAACACAATTTGCATTTCTATGTTAGAGTACTATTCAAATAAGAATGGTGGTGATATTCTCAATGTTTTGAGAGATTCAACTCAAGAGATAGTAGTGAATGTTAAACGAGCCCTCTCTACATAGCAAATATCTAGTAGGTTGTTTCTAATTTTAGCCCTTGTGGCTTGTGTATAATTAAAGTCCATGCAATCTTGATGTGGATTTGTGTATGATTGCCTCTTGTAATAGGTGGAAGATGAACAAACTTTAAGTTATTAGAGTCCCACAAAACACCCACATAATCATCAAATTCCATAATCACACATAATGACAACTCTACTGGTGAGTACCTTGATGATAAACTATATTCTTTATTGTACCATGTGCTCCATTGATTAAGACAACATCCACCCATAAATTACACACCAGCATTCTACTTTGACCAACACATAGTAGAACCACTTTATCCAAATGATGATAATCATCATGTGATTAATAATGATGGGTATATACAAACATACTTTGTGAATGTCATTTTAAAGGAAAACAAGAATGTGGATGCCTTTTTAAAGGCAAACAAGAATGTGAATGCCTTTTTAAAAGCAAACAAGAACATAATTCCAAAAAGTCTCATATGTATATTCTTTGTAACACTATTTTTGAACTCTTCCAAAAATCATCCAACAATGTTATTATATAAATTGTTTGAGCATGGTAAGCAACAATTACAAATATGCAAAAATTGTACTATTGTGATCAACTCAACAGATGAAAACATTAAAACTTTTGAGTTGTTTCTACAACTCACCTTATAAAAAATAATATTTTGTGACGCTTATGATGTGCTATTTTTTCTACAAAGTTAAGAATGTATATACATGACAATGCATCTTAAAAATATTTTTTAAAAGCCAAGGTTGCAAATTTTACCAATTTTGAATTTTTGAATTTTTAGAATGGACTAGATTAAATTGACAATTTTTTACTTTGATCCATTATTTGTTCCGTTTTATTATTATGAAATACATTTTTTTACATAGAGACTATGATTGGTGTCATCATTATTATGTGATAATTTAGTCATTGAACAACTAACCCTTTGTCCTCTAAAACATAAAATCCAAAACATAAACCACATCACCTTTCACTATGAAGTTTATAATTCTTATTGATTGCTAGTGTGTCTGATAAACCTTTTTTCAATTTTTTCACATGACTGATGACGCTGGCGCAACATGTCCTCTCGTACCAAGGTTTGAGGGAGACTAGACCTTTGAGATTAGCCAAAACCCTCCATCCCTAGATATTTATATATACTCTAATTTAAATAAAATACCCATACTAGAGAAATCTGATTAACACAATGAAATCTTAATAGAAGAAAGATAAAAAAATAAAAATGAGAACGTTCCTGTTCAACTGGGCCACACTACAACAACCTTCATATGCCAAGGACACGTTCTAGCAATATGACAAATTATAGGCCTCCACGTGACATTACAGATCTAGTACCTCACTACTTCGTTTCGCCTCTCGTCAATGCTCCTAACCTTCTCAGAGTTTTTAGTTTAAAATCAATCTGGATTTAAACCTTTTTCATTCACCAGTTAGAAATTTACTGAGATTTTTCCACTCCTCTAAAATTTTATCTCAACACAGCCAAAAAAATCATTAAGTGCTATAACTATTGGGTACTCTTTATCTTTTGTGCTACGGTTTTGTCTTATTTGTCTTCTGGATTCGCAGGAAGAAAGAAGAAGAGAGGAGGAGATGGGTTTGCTATCCTGGAGAAAAAAGAAAAACCCAACAGAAGAGAAACCAAAAGCGGAAGAAGATCATAAAGATTCCGAATCTTCATCTCCATACAATGGAGCTGCAATGGAAGTCCCAAGGCCTGAAGATGCAGCGGTATTTGAATTTGGAACAATTGCAGCATCCACAGAGAAGGTAACGCTAGCTGGGTATTGTCCTGTCTCCGATGATATAGAGCCCTGTAGGTGGCAAATCCTTCCTACAGAAGACCCCAAGGCCCCAAAGTTTCGGGTTGTTTTCTAAGCCTTTGGGTTGTCGGATTCATGTTTGTTTATGCCAAATGAATGATGTTAGTCATACTATAATGGGTTATTGGACTTCTGTAATGCTTTTGTGGGTAGTTTTTCATTTCCATAATGAACTGTTAGGATGGTTTTGTAATGAAATTAGGCTTTCTTGATCCATTTCAGTAAAACACTGAGCAAGGATCCTAAATTAATAAATTTCTAATTAATAGTGGAGTTGAACGTACACGTGGTGGCTGCATACATCTATTTTTATTTGTATATTATTCTCTTACAGAAAAAAATGGAAGCAATTAGATAAATTTTGGATAAGATTTTAGTGTGCAAATCTTGAATGAGGTTATACCACAACCCACTGGAAAACCATTGGTATATAGGTGTTCCCTGTGGCTCCCTCTTTTAATTGTGTTGAGGGAAAGGTTTGGGGGACGAGGTTGATGTATGATGACAAGGATTCGTGGAATGCTCTAATGTTTTGAACCTGAATTTTCGTCGTATTTCACCCTGGTCTAACAGACTGATAGGAGTCTATTGTTATTTAATACACGCAAACAATATATTGGAGATGGAGGTAGCTATTTTATTTTCTATTTATTCTCATTCTGCCCGAAGGCAGAACAGAGCACCATCACACTCAGAAGCGATCCTTTGGCCAATAGGCTTTGACTGGTTGGTTTCGGTTAGAACTCATCCAGACGAGTGCCTTGCTTTGTAACAAACTCAGCTGTGCAGCAGGTTTTGGATATGGGTAGTTGTGGATGTAATTGCACTGCCTTAATTTTAGACCAGCCCACTAGACAATGGACTACTTATCGACCATTGGGTATCTTCATGCATTTTATAATAGTTAAATTTACCGGAAACCAAATTTCCCTGAAATTGGTACTGTATCTTCAAAAATGTGTGCATAGGCAGAAAGTATATGAGGTGATTTTAAATGATCTGAATTAATAAATTTTTTGGTACTGCCTTAATTTCAAGTGTGGGTAAAGTTCCCCTAGCTCTCTGCATAAAAGTTTCATTCCTTAGATTTCCCTATTCTGAACGAAGTTGGTTCAATTTCCTCTGATTCGTGAACGTTGGTTCATAGTGACCTGTCTTATCAGATTCTGGAGTTAAGGCTGTCCAATATAGCCTAAGTTGCAGCGATGAATTTTAGAAAAACCTTAGAATGTCATGAAGGGATATGGCATGAATAAAAACACACAAAAAGTATAAATTTACCAAAACTATAATACATAGAAAACATAAAAAGTTTAAAACAGGGATTTCGTAGTCAAATAATCTCAAGATAGGAGCTCATGGGTGATTGAAATGTGTGAGCAGAGAGATGATTGTCTCTCTCGGTGATGGAAGAGTGCTTTTTATTTTCATATCTGTTCTATTCAAAGCTTTTATTTTCCAATTTTCATGGAAGATGGTTCTGATTCCATACTCATTGAGCTGGATATGGAATGAATCTATTGAATGCCTAACATGGGAATGCTGTTTATGTTGGAGCAAGGAGGCATATCCAAACACATTTTACAGTGTTACGTTATTGAGGCTTATTTGTATGTCGATGGTTTAAACTGGTCTAATGATGATGATATCCAACTTCCAAGTGATCAGAATATTGAATTTGTTTCTCAGAAGCACACAGAATATGAGGAAACCTAAACTGTAAAGTCATGTTGGTCTTCTGCCCTTCAACATTATAATGAGCATATGCAGTTCAAAATTTGTCTTCTTCCAATTAATTGTTCAATTGAAATCAGTGTACTTGCTCCTCAATTGTCCAATTTCACGGCAAGAATGGAAATGTTCAAACTTTGCATTTCTCTAATCTCTCTCTGTTATTCACAATTCTTCAGCAACCATATTCTTGCATCTTAATCACTGCCCTGTAGAAAAATAGCACTATCATGAACTGGAAGTGCTCATTTTGACAGAGAACTCTTCTGTCCTGATTTGTTGGAATGCCAAATTCGTCCAATTATATGTTATTCCATAACTGAGTTTATGTTTGCTAGTTAGAGTTTCAAAGCCAAATAACTAACTAAAACAGTTGAATGAATATGCATGTGGATGCATGTGGGCATACACAAATATAAAATATCCTAGGCATATTAGCATTTGAAAGTGTAAGCTACTTGGGTTTCTGTTTCAGCAGGCCAAGGTGAGATACACATATAGATGAATTTGATAGATATTTGTGTCTTTCTTCTAATGGTGTACTGGCAGGTCAGTCTTTTCTTGTGCATTTTTTTTCATGTTTAGTGGCTGAAGGTTGAGTAAAGGATTCTCTGAATAAACCCAAGATTAACCTTTGAGAGCTGTCAGTTCAGGTATTTAATTTCTTCCTACTGGGGCCCCAAGCAACAGTTAATTTCTTCAATGCCAATCTTGAGAGCCTTAAGATGATTAGTTATATTGAGCACCCCAGTATTAACCTCCACACCAACAAGCTCATTGCATTTCCTTTGGTTGTTAATCTATGCATTCTTTTGACTCTTGGTTGTCCCTGGGTCAACTAAATCCAGCCAGCCCAGTTCCTTCTCAATGACTTAGCTTATAAACATTATCTGGCTTGCAGTAGCCAATCAATTAGAGGTGGATGGAAAAGTAATTGGGCTAATGTTGTTGTGATTGTTACCAGAATGCTGTAAATGCTCAAAAGGGTGAAATCATTAAAATTAATCTTTCAATGTAGAATCTCAGAAAAAGAGCTTCAAATATTTTTCTTCAGATAGGTCAAAAAGTCGAGTCCTCAAATCAATTGATTTCACCATCATTTTCTCACCTAACATACTTGTTGACAACATGGTTAGTTCTAGAGTTACACATTCCAAGTACGATCTCAAGGTGCAAATGGGGAGAGGAGGGAGTGAAAAGTCATCGTCAATGGTGCCTGGATTGTGTTTTCCTGACTAAAGATACACATGTTAGTTTTAGACCAGAAATGTAAATAAGCAGAAATACAACACACTAAACAAAGAACACAGCGAATTACCCTGGGAAAACCACCCTCCTCGAGGGAGAAAAACCCAGCAAAATATATTTCTAATATATTGAAAGAATAAGAGCAGAAATCTGCTTACAATTCAGGCCCTACACAAGGCCGAATCTAATACAATGTGTAGCTTGGAGATTTATTTAATTTTATTTTTGAGAAAATATCTCCTACTGCTATAAACAATAACACTCCCTCTTTGCTAGGGAGGTATTTTCCAAATATCCTCGTCATGGAGTCTCTCGACATGACACTCACAATGCCTCCACCCATTTGTGAAAAAAAAACCACATCTCAGTCTTAGAGATGTACAAGAGTTCATCACGGAGTCTCTCAATGTGATGTCGTCATGGAGTCTCTCAACATGACGTCCACCATGGCTACTCTCATGTGTGGAAAGAAACATATGTACAAGTGTTCATCACGGAGTCTCTCAACATGATGTCGTCATGGAGTCTCTCAACATGACGTCCACCATGGCTACTCCCATGTGTGGAAAGAAACACATCTCCGTGTCAGAGGTGTACGAGGGCTTTCATCTCATATTTCTCTATCTCAGAGAAATATGCATTATAGCAAAGCTCACTGATGCTAAGTCTCCCTCTCGGCAAGGGCGACATTCTCCACTACCCCAAGCTTGTCTCGGAAATGTGCAAACTTCACTATGGAAAGAGGCTTGGTGAGAATATCAACCATCTAATCATCAGTGCAAATGTACTTGAGTTGAATTGCTTTCCTCAACACCATGTCTTTGATGTAATGATACTTGATCTCCACATGCTTTGTCCTATCATGAAACACTGGATTTACTGAGAGCTTCACACAACTTTGATTATCACAATGAATCACAGTCGGCTCCAATGTTTGACCAAACAATCTTGCAAGGAGCTTTCGAAGCCACACTGCTTTTTGAGCTGCCACACATGCTGCAATATATTCCGCCTTTGCAGTGCTTAGTGTCACAAAAGTTTGCTTCTTGCTACACCAAGAAATCATAGCAAACCCCAAACTGAAGCAACATCTAGAGGTGCTCTTCCTATCAGTTACACTCTCGGCCCAATCAAAATCAGTATAGTCACAGGAAGTATATCTCAAGCCATATCCCATAGTGCCACGCAAGTATCTCAGAATATGCTTTGCTGCAACTAGATGTATTTGTCTTGGCTCACATATGAATTGACTGAGAGCACTCACTGCATAACAAATGTTTGGTCTAGTGTTGACTAGATACATCAATGATCCAATCAATTGTCTATACATGGTGGGATCTACCAAATTTGAATCAGCTGCTGAGTCACTCGACTTCTTCAAATTTGTCTCCATAGGTATAGACATGGACTTGTAGTCCATCATCCCAAATCTCTTCAAGATGTCTATAGTGTATTTTCCTTGACTTAGAATAATCTCATCAGGTCTTTGCCACACTTCCAGTCCCAGGAAGTAATGCATAAGACCAAGATCCTTCATCTCAAACTCGGAGGCTAACTCTTTCTTGCATTTGACAATGAGATACTTTGCTCCAGTGAGAAATAAATCATCAACATAAAGAACCAATATCAAAGCCTCACCATCAACTATCTTGAAGTAAAGATTGGAATTTGCATCATTCTTGGAGAATCCCAAGCTCATCAAATATCTATCAATCCTTTCATACCATGCACGAGGTGCTTGCTTAAGGCCGTACAATGCCTTCTTCAATTTGCATACATGAGACTCCTTCCCATGAATCACAAAACCATCTGGCTATTCAATGTATACTTCTTCAATCACACCATTAAGAAATGCAGTCTTTATGTCCATTTGATGTAACTTCCAGCCTTTAGTGGATGCAATAGCAATAATTGTCCTGATAGAAGTGTATCAAGCAACAGGAGCAAATGTCTCCTCATAATCTATTCCCTCCTTCTGAGAGAATCCTCTTGCCACAAATCTCGCCTTGTGTTTCTCAATGCTTCCATTAGCTGCATGCTTGATTTTGTAGAGCCATTTGGAAGACACTACCGATTTCCCTTTAGGTCTCGGAACAACATCCCATACATCATTCTTAATGATGGACTAATACTCTTTTGTCATTGCATCTTTCCATACCTGCTGGTTGGATGCCGCTTCAAAACTGGAAGGCTCAGAATCAATGATGTGACCCATCAATGCTACATAACTTGGAAACTTTTGCGGTCTCTTGCTTTCTCTAAAGGTGCCTCGAGGAGCTGCATACTTTTTTGCCTCTTGAATAGTTTGACGAGCCCATAGAGGCCTCTTCCGGCCTACGACAATGTCTCTAGGCCCATCAATTGGTTCTATAGGATCAACTGGATCAATAGTTTCGGCCGGTTCGCTGGACTCCCTCTGAATGTCAGTTGTATGATCAGGAGATATGTCCATATCTTGAGGAGTCTCCTGCTCGTCACTGTCTATCTCCATGTAAGACCCTTTAGATCTTTTGAAGGCTACTTCCTCTTCGAAGGAGACATCCCTGCTGATCTCAATCTGTTTCTGTCCTGGAATATAGACTCTGTAGGCCTTTGAAGACTCACTGTATCCCACGAATATGCTCTTCTTGCCTGAAGGTTCTAGCATTGATCGTTTATCCTTGGGCAGATGAATGTAAACAAGACAACTGAAAATTCTTAAATGACTAACCTCGGGTTTCACACCTGTGAAGGCCTCCTCAGGAGTCATGTTTCCCAATGTTCGATGAGGGCTTCTGTTCTAAACATACATAGCGGTTTTGGAAGCTTCTACCCATAGGAAGGTGTGTAGATCCTGATCATGAATCATAGCCTTAGCTGCCTCTACTATGGATCTATTCTTTCTTTCAACAACTCCATTTTGCTGAGGGTTGTATGGAACACATAACTCCC
The DNA here is from genome assembly GCA_007258455.2 of Sequoia sempervirens. Classification (NCBI taxonomy): domain Eukaryota; kingdom Viridiplantae; phylum Streptophyta; class Pinopsida; order Cupressales; family Cupressaceae; genus Sequoia; species Sequoia sempervirens. The sequence continues at coordinate 584,517,703 of VDFB02047230.1, read as the reverse complement.
TCTTGATCCCTGCCTCAATGCAGAAATTACGAAAACCTCCAAAAGTGTATTTTCCTCCATTATCTGATATCAAAACCTTAATCCTTTTCTCGGACATGTTTTCAACTAGAGCCTTGAATTCTTTGAATCTATCAAGTACTTATTCAAACTCCTAGATTTCAAGAAGTAAATCCAAGTCTTTCGAGAATAATCATCAATGAAAATCACATAGTACCAAAATCCACTCAAAGATGCCATAGACATTGGTCCACATAAATCAGAATGAACAAGATCTAAAATTCCCTTTGATCTATTGTCACTACTATGAAAGGGACTCTTGATATTCTTACCAAGTGCACAACCTCTGCAAATGCCATCGTGCTCCAGACCAAGCTTAGGAAGACCAATAACCATCTTCTCCATGGATGGAAGGGCTCTAAAGTGTAAGTGAGCAAGTCTCTTGTGCCATAGCTCACTCAAACTGATAGAATCGTGCAATAAGGCCTGAACTGGACGAATTGATAATCTGTATAGGCTCTCCTGACGCACGCCAATTACACGAGCTGATTTTATACTAGAGTTCTTAGGCCAAGCAAGAACTTTACCCTTAGAAAAAGCAACCTTGTATCCTTTGTCCTCCAAAGCTGAAATGGAGACAAGATTTCTTTTGATCCCTGATACAAATAAGACATCACTCAAATGAAGAGGGATACCTGAATCTAGCTGAAAAGAAGTGGCCCCAACACCCTTTATGGAATAACAAGCATCATCTCCGATTATCACTTGCAAGTTAGTTTCTTTCTCTACCAAGTCTGTAAGACACCCTCGGTAACCTGTAATGTGTCGTGAAGCATCACTATCTATCAACCAAGTGTCACTGTCAGTTGGAACATTGCTTGAAAGAGCGGAGATTAATAGAAATCCCCCTGAGTCGTCTCTAGATTCCTTTTTAGGTGACACATCATCAACATTTGTAGTAGAAGCATGTTGCTTCGGTTTTGATATGCAATATCGAGCATAGTGACCATACTTGTCACACCTGAAACATTGAATGTGAGAGAGATCCTTCTCTTTCTTTGGTTCAGGAACAAAATCTAATTTTCTATCTCTATTCCTCTTGAAATTGCCTCTTTTCCCTTCTCTTCCTTTTCTTCTGGAAGCATGTGCAGCAAGGACATGACTTTCTTCATTATGTGAATTTCGCCCATTTCCTCTTGCTGCCAACCTGGACTCTTCTTGAATGCAATCAGCTCGAAGTCGATCAAACTTGGGCAACTTAGATCTCCCACTGATGTTTTGAATAAAAGGCTCCCAAGATTGAGGAAGACCATTAAGTGCAACATAACTAGATCTCTATCTTCAACTATGTCTCCAATAGTGCATAGCTGATTTCTCAAATCAGAAATCTTCATGAAGAAAGAAATGACTGAATCTCCTTTAGCCATTTTTATATGATGAAGCTGTTGTCTCAAAGCAAGGGCTCTACTGGTATTGTTGATCTCATACAATCCTTGTAGAGCCTCGAGCATTTCTTTGGCTGTCTTCATCTTGGAGATAATTGGAACTAGATGATCCTTCACGGAGTCTATCATGATCTTCCTAGCCTTTGTGCCATTTTTCTTCCATTGAATTTTCTCTGCATCATCGGATGGCTCGGGCACATCATTTTCCACGAAATTTAGAAGATCATTTTCTTCTAAGGCAATAAGAACTCTGAATTTCCAAGAGGTGAAATTTGATGCTCCATCAAGCCTATCTTCGACCTTGACTCCGTTCACCATCTTCGATTCTTTGATAGACTGCCCTACATAAAGAGATGTCTTGACTGCTTAAACAAATCTGATCGGATCTTTGCTTAAACCCGCTCTGATACCATGTTAGTTTTAGACCAGAAATGTAAATAAGCAGAAATACAACACACTAAACAAAGAACACAGCAAATTACCTTGGGAAAACCCTCCTTCTGGAGGGAGAAAAACCCAGCAAAATATATCTCTAATATATTGAAAGAATAAGAGCAGAAATCTGCTTACAATTCAGGCCCTACACAAGGCCGAATCTAATACAATGTGTAGAGACAATTCTCCTTGATACAAAATGAAGAAACTTCTTCTTGAAATCGAATCTGCTACTAAAATTGGCGAACTGCTGCTGAAGTGCGAACTTGAAGAGAGAAATGAGTTGATGATCCAATGAAAGATCTTCACCTTGCTTATATACAAATCTAGGCGACCTATTCTCTAGGTCGGCCCCAAGAAATATAAAATATTATTTGAAAATCAAAAGGCCGATCTGCCTTGGAGATTATTTATTTAATTTTATTTTGGAGAAAATATCTCCCGCCGCTATAAACGATAACAACACAGACTACAGCTACAAGTTGCTTGTTTGCTTCTAGCAATGATTTTGCTACTTTTCTTTGTGATCTCTTAGTTTTCTTTTTTTTGATCCTCATACAGATTTTTACTTCATGTGAATTTTGTTATATGGTCTGCTATCAATTTTTTGCTATGTTCCAAGTGGTGGTGGTGGGTGCAGGTTCTACGGGTGGAGCCCCCAACAAGGTTGAGGGGTAGAGGCCCCACCACTAAGCCCAAAATAAGACCTTTGAAGCCACAAAAACCTTCATGGCGCATGTTGTTTTCACAATTTTATCACTATGTTTTTCTGCAACACCAAGTCCTTACTATTTCTAACCAAGTCTTTCATTCTTCAAAAAATTAATAGTGAAGCTAAAGATTCTAACTAATTTAAATGATGACTATATATTTTATAGTGTTCCATGAAGACTTGGCACTGGCTCTTCCTCTTGCTCTTGCTTTCACTCTTTCAAATGCTCACACTCAACAATGAAGACTTGGCTAATGCTCTCACCCTTGATATTGCTCTCACTTTTCCTAATCCTAATACTCTTGCTCTTGCAGCCTTTCATTCTTTTTTGTGACTGCTTAGGGTGTGGGGGGTGCCCATAAGGGTCAGGGTTATTGGCACAAACATAATTTGTTTTCTAAATAAAATAAATGTACTTTTTGAGCCAAATGATGTGGGGGAAACCTAGGCATTTACAAGGTGTTTAGGAGATGCGACTAAGCCCCTTGAATGTCCTGGGGATGTCCCGATATCTCCTTGTAGTCCCCAAAACAGGGGGACACCCTGGAAACATTACCTCTTTGAGGGAGAGGTCGGGGACATCCACTGATAAGTGGTAGTGGTGGCAGGATGGTGGGGGAATGTTTCCTTGGAGTCCCTGCATTGGGGATATTCCCCCCATAAATGGCCAGTTTTTGAGGTGAGGAATCCCTGTGGACTACTGATTTTTTGAACAATTATGGATCCTGCTTTGTAGAAATGTTCTCAAATCACCAATAAAAGCCTCTGAAGAACAGCACAAACTAAATTTAAGAATTATCTTATTTGCAGACAATTTGTGAATCGTGTGTATTATAATTCTTTGCACTACAGACAAACTAACAGCAATATGCATATTCATCATGATTCTTCAGTGTTACAATTTGTTAAGAATAAGATAAATAGTGTCAACGATAGGCTTCTGTTTAAACCATTAGTCTGACAGTTGGTGTTTTATAATATAGGATAGTTTCCTTGTTAGGTTATTCACGCTTACCTTTATTATCTTCCTTAATCCTCCTCTTCCTCACCGGTTGCCTGACTGTTTGGATCATCTACATGTTGGATGCCCATTTACACCATATGCCTTTCTCAACCTGTCTGGCTGCCGAGATCTCCTTGTTTGATGGGTTTTGTGTTTTTCTTTGTTTTTTTGTCTCTTAACATAATCTTGTCTCCTTTGTTCTTTAATTCACTTAAATTTTTTCATTTTTTCAATGTGCAAAATGTAAATCCATTGAGGTTTGGGACACCCACAGGCGTGCTCACCTTGTGAAGTACAGAACTTCATAAACGAAATCTTTAAGATGGACAGTTATGTCAAATCTACTGATCAGATGCATTTTGATTCAAGTATTCTTATTTTCTCTCACAAATGTTGAACGTAAGCTACATAACCTCCTCATCTTAGCCCTATCCCAAGCACAACCAACCACATATGGATATCAGAGCATCTTTGTTTCCTGACCAATTGGGAGCATAATGGATAAGCTATGCATTGCCTACAATAACATATTATTATTTTTACTTAAAATGATAGTTTATGAATACTCATTCAAAATATAGCTTTTCTCTCATTTGCTTTAGTTTGCATGTTACCATTTTTGCACTTTACACTGGAGTTGTCAATTACATGTCATTCCCTTGTCTATTCCTTCTTACAACATTAAAATTCTCATCGCTATGGCTATATACACTTATTGGTCTAGTATAGTAATGTTTTATAAATTCTGAGGATTCACACGTGATTTGTTTTACCTAGGATTTGGATCTGGTTTGGTGTTGGGATCATACTCTTCTGGGCCCTCATTGAAAAGTGGCATATCACATCAGAAACAGTGAACTTTTAATGTGCTAAGCAACCCTATATTTTCCTACATCTCCTTATTCTCTAGTGTGGGCTCACACCCAAAATTTCATCTACATGTTATGTGCCTTGTACTGGATAATGTTCAAGATTACTGCTTCTGCTTTAGCTTTTCTTGTTTCTTTTGATCTGAATCTTCAACTTTTATCTAAAATTTTAAGGTACCTGCAAACCCTGCCAACTGCTTGGCAAGTGATTCTGGAACACATAGAGAGAAGCTTCAATCAGTGCCCTTGTTATTAGCAAGGAAAACCAAAGAGGAGTACTAGCCACAATCCTTAGCAGGTTAAACGGGCAATGTAGTAATAGCGTCAATGAGGATTATGTGAGCATAGATGATGTTGACACAGACTTCCGGAAGTGTAGTAGAGATAAATTTAATGTTAGAGTGTTAATTTGATATTGATGGTGCTTGTAGGGAGGTGGAAAAATATACCAAAGATGTTGAGGGTGAAGTTTATAGAAGCACATTTAACAGCAATCATGTTTGCATTACACATTATAACAAGAAGTACAAAATCCTACCATAGATTAATTTTCAGATTTTAGAACACATAATACAATAATGGGTAATGTATTGATAGCATCAACAAGTATTATGTGAGCATAGGTGATATTGACACAGACTTCTGGAAGTGCAGTAGAGATAAATTTAGTCTTAAGAATGTTAGTTTGATATTGATGATGCCTGTAGGGAGGTGGAAAAATACAACAATAAAGATGTTGAGGGTGAAGTTTATAGAAGCACGTTTAACAGCAATCATGTTTGCATGACAGATTATAACAAAAAGTACAAAAAACCTGTCATTGACCAATTTTTAGATTTTAAAACATATAATGCAATAACTTATTACAGCATGCTCAAATGTAGATAAACATAGAAATTTTAAATACAGTGACAATTCTAAAATACTCGTCAGACAATTGAATCATTCATTTAAACTATTGGAAGCATTTGTATTCAATTATCAAATTGTCAAAAATACATTTGAGAGAGAAAAACATATTTGCAGAAGCTTGGTGAACGGCTTGTCACCCATGGGAAGAACACCTGTGAAGGCCCTTAGACAAATGGCTGCAAAGAGGAAAAAGTACCAATGTAATTCTTTCTTTACTTTGGTCAAGAGCTATTTATCTTTGGTTGGACATACTCTATATGCCCCGCCCCTTCTTCAATGCTCATTGCTTGCTTTGCACTTTCATCGAAGAGGTTCCCAATGCTATATGCTCAAGTACAAAGCCGTATTATTGTCTCTGCCCAACTATGTTACCAGAAACGAGAAACGGAAACCGCAACCGCAACGGCAACGTGACGAGAAACGGGATATTTAGAGGTTGCGTATAAGAAACGGATTACTTACATATATATTTTCAAATTTTCAAAAATATATAATATATATATATTATGTATGCATATATGTATGTGTATTTGTATGTGTTGTGTGTGTATATATATATATATATAATCTAAATTATAAAACATAATTTTATATTTTAAATAGATTTATATACATAAATACATTAAATAACTTCAATTATATATATAACACTACAATTTAATTATTAAATAATTTTATAAACGTATACTAATTTTATTAAAAATATTTAACACGGCAAAAAAAAAAAAAAAATGGTTAAAAAACTAATAGCATTATTAATTATACTCACCGAATTCTACAGTTAAACTAACTAAGCATTTATTTTACTCACCGAATTGTGCAGTTTAACTGACTGACAGTGTATTAATTCTACTCAGAGAATTTTGCAGGTTAAGTGAAAGTGTATGTTAATTCCCGGGTAGCCTAAAAACACCAGCAGTTTTTATTTTTTTAACTCCAACGCCTTAGAAACGGCTCGACGGGTTGGAAACGGCCGTTGGCGACGGGGAAACGGGTTTCGGCCGTTGAAATGCGAAACGGCGCTTTGCCGTCGCGTTTCTGGTAACATAGCTGCCCAATAGTCCATAACAATATCTCAAATCTTTTCCTCTTTGCTGTAAAGAGCCTCAGACCGTGGTTTCCCTCTTTAATTAATCAAAAACAATATCTCAAATCTTTATTTAATTTAATTACAATGTTTAATTCCCATTCAGAAAGGTCTTTACAAAACATTTTCAATTTTCTTTTAATATTCCTAAGACTCACGTTACTCAATATTTCTTTTCACTCAGGGTAAAAGTTTTATAACAAAACCAGTAGTATTAGCAAGATTCATAGAAAAATTGCAAAAAAGTTAATGAGCGTTTGGGATGACCTCTATGGGTATTTACATTCCAATTACACTAGTCTATTCATATGTAGGCATCCTTTTTGATGCTCATCTCCTTCCCCATGTTAACTTTCTTCCTCGTATGAATGAATTTTCAAGTGGGAAGTTGTTTCTTGGTAGGTTTCTTAATGAATTTTTTGTTGCACTTTGCCAACTCCAAGAAATGATTATTTCCCAACAGGATTCATTGGAGGTTCAAGCTTTAATACTAATTCAATCTTGTTAGAATTCAAACCTTATCCATGCTTTCTAACATAGTGGTAATTTATTTCCTCCTTTTAACATGAAAACACGCTACAGTGGCTTCAGTTGCAAGCAAGATTTTGTATGTATTGATTTTGTTCATTCATGGATCAATCGTCAAATTAGGCATTTGTTTGTACTGTCATCATTTTCAAAAGGATGCATGATTATACACTTGAATTTAGCAGATGCGCCTATGTCTCATAAAGCTTTGTTTTGTAAGCGTATCTTCACTCTTGAGTAGTGCCAAAAATGCAACAAAGACATTAAGGGTGAATTTTATAGAAGCACATTTAGCACTCTTGAGTAGTGCCAAAAATGCAACAAAGACATTAAGGGTGAATTTTATAGAAGCACATTTAGCAACAACTGTGTATGCACCTATGGATCAATTGCCAAATTAGACATTTGTTTGTTCTGTCATCATTTTCAAAAGGATGCATGATTATATACTTGAATTTGGCAGATGCACCTATGCCTCTAAAAGCTTTGTTTTGTAAGTATATCTCCACTCTTGAGTAATGCCAAAAATACAACAAAGATGTTGAGGGTGAAGTTTATAGAAGCACATTTAGCAACGAGCACGTATGCATAACACGTTATAACAAGAAATGTGAAAACTAGTGGCTTTAGTCAGGTTCATAGAAATATTGTTAAAAATTAATGAGCGTTAGGGATGACTTTTGTAGGTATTGACATTCCATTGAAACTAGTCTATTCAGACAAGCATATTTTTTGATGCTTATTTCCTTCCTTGTATAGATCTTCCTTTTATCAATGAATTGTTATATGGGAAGTTGATTATTGGCAGTTTTCTTAGTGATTTTTGTTTTTTTGCTGTACTCTACCAATTCCCACAAATATTAATATACCCTCAATATTCATTGGAGGTTCAAGCTTTAAAATTAATGTAATCTTGTTAAAATTTGAAGCTTATCCATGCTTTCTCACCATGTGGCCATTTGCTTCCTCCTTATTGACATGAAAAGATGCTATTATATCTTTAGTTGCTAACAAGATCTGGTATGTATTTCATGAGTTCATTCATTTATCAATTGTCAAACAAGACATTTGTTTGCCCCTCTTATCATTCTAAAAAAGATGCATGATTATATACTTGCTCTTGTCTAGTATACACATAGTTCAAAAAACATATTAATCATATATGCACTTTGACTAATGCCAATATGGTTCTACCCTGTAAAGCCATAAAAAAATGAGCATATTTCATGTATTTTTTTGATAGATTAGTAAGGATTCTATTGAGGCCCTCGTCCACGTGAAATGACATATACAACCAATAAATGACACCATTAACCTCACCAAGAAGGCTAAAGCCTTTCAAGACTATAGGCATACAAAAATATTAGATCCGATCTTGATAGAGCTGAAATCTACAAATTATTTAAAACCCAAACAACCTATAAGATAGCAAAAAATAACCTCTTCGAGCTTAGTCTTACAAAAATAAGCCTTTTATAGCCCTATGACCACCCATCACCTCTTCACTCCTATCAACCTTGTCTAGATGAACCCTATAGACTTAAAAATTGACACTCTTAATCCATACACAATTTGACATAACTTGTGGTCTTGGGCATTGGCTTAACATAAGCTCCTCTCATGGTACGATCTTCCCTTGTGTGCACAACACATTTACAAGATGCTTCACACATGGATCTGACTTTTCTAGAATGGCTTCACACACATTTGTGTAAGCATTAATCCCAACAATTGTGCAACTCAATGCAAGATAACTGTGCACATACTCTTTAGTCATGCTACATAAGTTTAGAAGTCTTCACTTTTGTACAACAACATTGCCAACTCTTGCAACCTTTTTGCATTTTGTGAGACTTCCACATGGGCAACAAATTCACCTAAACCCATGAATTATGCTCAATTCTATATGCATTTGGCATTTAGCAATATTTGCTCATGTTAGTGCTAGATGCCAAACATTTAGGTACTCTTCTTGCACCTTTTTAGTTGCACATTCTCTTTAGTTCTTAAGTCTCTTGCACATTGAACTCAACAACATTAGCATTGCGCAAAATAATAGAGGGAGAAAATGTCTTCAATGGGTGATCCACACAAATCACAACCTTTGGGATAATCTACATAAGAGCATTTAGTTATTTCTTAGGTGCATCTTTAGAAAAGGCTAGCCTCTATAGCTTTGCCCTCAAGGTGGGCAACACCTAGACACATCAAAAGCTCTCCTTGAGTATAGAAGCACACAAAGTATTCACAACTTCAATTTGGTCGTCAAGCTCTTAGTTTCACTACACTAGACTCACATCACAATGAACAACTTCCATATTAAAATGCTTCCAAGTTGTGCTTAGCACAAATCTTACACAACATGATTTCAACAATCTGAGTGAATGAGCCACTTCCTAATTTGGCTTTGCTAGGTCAAATCTTTAATATCGATGCCCTGCAATGTTCTACATTCTAGCTTACATATAAAGACAAGCTTTTGTTGACAAGGATGCATGAGATCAACAAACACCTTCACTTGATGGAGTGTAGGGACAATCTCCCCTTGACATTTGCAAGTACATGGATAGTTAGGATTGCACTTTATATTCTAACAATGTAGACATACTTTGGACCTTTATTGGTTCCATGGAAGTACAATTGCCTCAAATCTTTATTAATTCTTGAGCTTCACATTTGTAAGTCATCGACAAACGTACGTGTCACCAAGTCGCTTTACAAGAAAGGGTGCAACCAGCGCCACTTTTTGCATTGGCACCTCTGTCTTCCTAATGGAATGAGAGTGTCACTTTAGAATAAATGGTAAAGTAATCTAGACATAATCGCCAAGGGTTCAACATGACTAGTGGGTTTTTTAGATCAATATTAGTTAAGTTCCTTTTCACATAAGCAAACACTATAGTACTCTTCTTTTTGTTTTTCCCTCATAAATCTCTTCTTGGCTTTATCAATAAGATGCCATGGATGCTTTTTATTGGGAAGTCCTTTCATCTTCTGGGTTGATGCAAAAAGTTGGGTCCACAAAAAACTCAAAAAAGTGGAAGTGTTTTTGCTGTTTTTTAGAATTTGTCACACTTGGATTTAGAATTTGAAGCACTTACACAATGAATATTTAAAAAAGTCAGTAATATGAAATTTAGTATCTTGAATCTAGTTTCCAAATATGTAATTTTTTCAAATACCCAAATGATAAAAATTGAATTTTGATAGGAATGTATAAAAATCACTTTTTTTTTTTACATTACCATGCATGTGTACGAACACCACTTTTTGATTTAAATAAAAATATATTTTCTATTTCCTTTTTGGGAAAGATATCTAACAACATGAAGATTGATGATTTTTTTTGTAATATTTTTTTTATTGAATTTTTATTTGCTTTAATTGTTGTTTTTAAAAGTCGTGTACGACCAACATAATTGGACCAAAACTAAACATTTTTTGAATCTTTTTTTTTTTTATTGTGTAGAGAGTTGTTTGAAAATTGATGCCATAAAAAATTAACCAAAAAGTTATTAAAAAAAAAAAAAAAACTTGATATTTCAAGTTGATGGACTAGTTTGCTTATAAATTAATTAATAAGTAAAAAATATAATCCAATCTTAACAAAAATTATATATTTGGAAATTAGACATTGCATTCTATAATGGGTTTTAATTTCATAGATTGATTTAGAAAAAGTCCATCAGCTATATTGCCAAAGTTGGACATTTCTCTTGAACTTGCCTTAGTTTTTTTAGTTGCAAGTCAAAGGCTAAGGGTTGGGTTGCTAAGCCTTTCCAGAGCCTAAAACCGAGGCAGCGTGTGGGTTGACAATTCAAAATTTTAAAAACGTGTACATGTTACAAAACATATGCGTTTTTTAAACTAAACGCGTATGCGTTATATAATGCATACACATCATCTATTTACCAATTGGAGAAAGGAAATGCGTATGTGTTCCTAAAATAGAACAAATGTGTTTCTTATATATTCGTTTTTTCCCAATTTGGAAAAAACTGATAGAGCACTTTATTTTGCAACATTCTTTTTCTGTAGTATGGTCTGAAAGCACCATTTTATGCATTTTTTATTTCAATGTTGTCTTATGCAATATCTTAACAAAGCATATTCTTTTCAAATTTTTGGAAGAGACAAGTGCAAGTTGGATTTTGTTAAGTGGAATTAGGTACAAGGACCTTTTACAAGAAGATTTGGAAAAAAAAAACTTTTGGATGTATTTATGATGTTTTTGTACTTCAAAGTTTATAGAAGAAAGGATCTCCATGTTATATAGTTTTATTTGAATATTTGAAGGATGTAGCAATTGGAAAATAGGTTAAGAATCATTTTTTTTATTGAGGGTTTGGTAATCATGGGATCAAAACAAAGGCAAAAAAATAAATGTAGAAAATTAATGACACTCGAAAAAATTGAAGCAAATAGAGAAATGGAGACAAAAAGACAAAGAGATGGAAGAGAAAGGATTCACCAAATGAAAAATTTGGAAGCATCTAGTTCTATGAATCTTGAAGAGGAAACCATTAAGGGTGAGATGAATGTAGATGATGCAAATGTGGAGATGGTGAATATGGAAGAAAATGCAATTATGGAGACAAACCCAACTATGCCTTTAACTTCAACTTTGAATGATATGGAAATAACACCTATGCAAATGACTTCAGGTATGTCTTCAAATCCACCTCCCAATGATATGAAAAATGCACATATTCAAACAATTTATCCAAGTATGGCTTCAAACCCAAGTCTTGATAATATTAATCTTAATTATTTAGATGAAGCTTGATACATCATTGATGAGATCAATAATTCTAGTTTTGAAACAATGCAAAAACAAAATAATGATGAAATCCCTTTTATGTTTGACAATGAAAATGAAACTCCTTGCATTAATGAAAATGAAACCACTTGTATGAATGAAAATGAAAATGTTTTTTTTTACAATTGAAAGAGATGTGTTAGATAACCTTCCTTGTAAAGTTTCTTGGAGACAAATGAGAACTCATGGAAATAGAATATATAATTTTTTTTTTATAGAAAGAAATTAGGATTTCAATGTCAACTCATGATGCAATTGATGAAAATGTGAAAAGTGTTAAGAGTTATCATGCATTAGCTAATAATCAATTAATCTGTAATTGATTATTAGTCTAATTTATTCACACTTTAGGTAAACTTAAGATTGCTTTATTAATTGAGTTAATATTAGATTATTATGTCTCATCTCATGTGATTTTGACACTTGTCATGATTTGATTCTTTTCTCATTTAAGGCTTTGCTCTTATAAGCATTCAACCCTTATTATAATTACTAATGGAGAATATTTGGAGCTTTCATATCTTTTAGAAAGTCTCTTCTATAGCTTTTTCTTGTTGAAAAATATTGCACATATTGTTTGTAGATCTCGTGTGGAAGGTGTCTTTGTTTGTTGTCTGATCTTGTGGCTCGTGGTTTTGTGCTTGTTTCACAATTCTAACAAAAAGTGATGAAAAAATTAGGCATTTATATAAAACCAAAAAAGAAAGATGATTTAATAAAACAAGTCAGATATTTTATTGCCATGCTATTGATTCTATAGGAAAGAAAAATCGGTCTAAAGATAAGAATGTTGCTCGTCGTGCAATGACAACTGCTTTAGTTAATAAATCAACTTCAAATAAAAGAATGTTAAGTAAGATTAGTAAATATATAAAAGTAAATCCTGAAACTTTGATAAGAGGAGCTAAAAGAAGAAAAAGTATTGAAAAATATCCAATTAATCAATGCCAAAGTTTTAGTGGTAGACTCCCAAGGCGGGACATGAAATTAACTAATGAAATCAAATTTTTAATTGAAAAATATTGACATGATAATACAAGAGTATCACCTAATATTGAAGATGTTTTAAAATGAGCATATATATATATATATAAAATACATCGAAAGATATCCTTTTCGAGGTGCCTATTTTTTAAATCAATTTCTCACATAAAAGTACAATAGGCGCCTCGAGAAGGATATCTCTCGGTGTATTATATATATATATATATATATTATTAAAATAATATGCTAGTAGTAGTCGCAACGCAACATGTAATATCTTAAATAAACGATTTTTAATATTTATATATTTTATATTAAATTATTATAATAATTAATATATTATAATATGATAGTATAATATTTGAAATATTATTTAAAAAAATAAAATATATAATTTAATTTTTAAATGTTAAGTTAAAATATATAAATATATTTAAGTATATTTATAATATTATAATAAAAAAATTATATCATCAATATTTAGTTAGAATTATTAAAAAATATTTAGTTAGGATTAGGGTTAAGGTTATGGTTAAGAGATATAGTTAAGGTTAGGGTTAGGGTTAGAGTTAATATAGTTAGGGTTCACATCAAAATTAGGGTTAGGATTAACATTAGGATTACAGTTACATTTAGGTTTCCAGTCAAGTTTAGTGTTAATAGATATAGTTAGGGTTGGGGTAATAATTGGGGTTAAGGTTATCAAGATTAGGGTTATAGTTATGTTCTCGATCAAGTTTAGGGTTAGGATTATAGTTAGCTTGGGGGGTTTGTGGTTTAGGTTAGGATTAGGGCTAGAAATATAGTTAAGATCAGGATTAGGGTTACAATTAGATTTAAGATCAATTTTAGGGTTAGGATTATGGTTAGGGTTATGATTTACATCATGATTATGGTTATGGTTGGGGTTAGGTTTTGGGTTAGAGATATAGTTAGGTTTAATGATCTGTTTTAGGATCTATGACCATTGCTATTTGAATGCTTTAACGATTACAACGATTGCTTCAAGCTTTACAAACGAAATTAACACATAAACCTTAATTAAATAAACGTAAATAACAAAGTGATGAAATCCATAATAAGAGAGGAGAGAAAATGCAAACAAAGTTGATAACAGAGTTCGTCATAAAATGACTACATCTCTAGGTCCCTCTCCAATGAGTGGATCAATTCGATTAACTCTCCAGAAAATCAGTATAAAACTCCAGCATGGTCTCTCCCTGGTTTAGAAGAAATTTGAAAAAGCTCCTCCAAAGTGCAAGGAACAAACTCTTGGAAAGCACGGAAGCCGAACAAAATTTCACCAAGGAATTTCTCTCTAAGTCACCACTTGGTTACCCAAACTCGAAACTCTCACCCCCTTTTATACATAAAATATGCCCAATATGGTTACTAACCATATGATTTACAAAAATTTCCATATCTCCCTTTATCTCCCATTTACAATGATAAATCACTAATAATCCCCTTAAAATATCCTTGAATTCCTTGAAATCTCTTTAAAAAAACCCTTAAAAATCTTTAAAATATATTTGATATCATTTTAAGCCCTTTATTTTTATGATGATTTCGGGCTTATCATAATCTTAAGAGGTTTATTAATTTAAATTTAGACGAATCCAACTTTAAACTCTAATTTAAATAAAGCTATTGCTGAAATCTTCTCAAATTAACAGTTTGGCGCACTGGTAGAAGCTTTTGTTAGGAGAGGGGAGGTTGGCGGTTCAAACCACCTTCCCTCCAAATTCGCCTTCAACACATAATAAATAGAATTTCCCATCTACTTTACTCGAAACATAGCAGATGGTGCATTGGTGGACCTGAAAAGTAGGGGTGAGGAGGTTGGGGGTTCGATTCCCGCAACCAGAATTTTAACAAACCAAACCTAATTTGTACGTCCCCCGAGGTGCCATGTGTCATTTTGTGATTGGTTTGTTTCGACTTGTACTACCACGTGTCAACATATGATTTGTTGTTTGTTGCCACATCACTGCCACGTGTTAGAGTTGGATTAGTCCACATCACTATACGATGTTGACAGTGCTACCATGTCACCATCTGCCATGTCACCACATGCCACGTCACATGCTAACATCATCATTCTGACTAGTCAACCCTTTTTGACTAAAACTTTGACTTGGCGTAACTTTGGCATACGTCAATTCGTGCGAAACAAATGCTGTCAGAAAGCTCTCGACGAGCTCTTTGCGATGATGCCAACTTTGACCACTTTTGGCGATGTCGAATTTTGACCATTTTCTACTCTGAGCCCCTAAGTTGAACAATGTTTGACCAAGCATAACTTGAGCGTCGTAACTCCGTTTGACTCCATTCGAATTGCATTGGAGTCAGGATTTCGAACTCTTTCTGATGATGTAGTTTCTGGAGAAAAATGAGAAACTTCAATTTTTGGTGAAGATCCTCTCGATTAGTCCTCCCCATTGGAGAGCTTTTGGACCTTCGAAAGCTTGATTACTTAGAAAGTAAGTGAGGGTAAAGTTCCCTCACTTTACCAATCTCCATCCATTTTTTCTTGCTCGGATTCATTCCCTTCAGTCCCACTCTAAGGTATTCAAAAACTCCTCTTTGTGAAGTCTTGACTTTCCTGGCTAAGATGACATCCTCTGGCAACTGACATGAATTCTAGTGACAGATCATCAACTGATGGAACCTGAATTTCTGTGTCTTCATTCAGTATCATTGGAGGCCTGTACAACCTCAGATTCTCAACATTGACAACTGAATAGATGTGCATGTATGGAGGAAGATTTAGGTGGAAGACATTGGTTCTGATCATTTCCAAGATCTTAAAGAGACCATACCGAATCGGCTTGAGATTCCTTCCTTCGCCTTGCATTCTTTCCTTGCTGATATGTAACCAAACTCTGTCTCCAACCTAGAAATGGTGATCGATGCGATGCTTATCATGTTGAGCCTTGTATTTGGTTTGGTTCTTCTCCAATTGTGTTTCCACTGCTTGATGGATTGCTTGGACTTTTTGGATGAACTTCAAATCCTTTTCTTCATCAAGGTGTCCATCTTCAACATCTTCCATCCTGAAAGCAAAATCCATTGGTGTTTTTGGAACATAACCAAAGCAAGTCTCAAAAGGAGACCTCTTTGTAGAAGAGTGTGCCACATGGTTGTAAGCATGCTACAGATAATGAAGACTCATCCCACAACTTGGGATGTTTGCTGCAATAACCTCTAAGCAGATGCACAACTGTCCTGTTTACTACCTCTATCTGTCTGTCGGTCTGCGGATGGAAGGCTGTACTCTTCTTTAGTTTGGTGTCCATGAGTCCCAACAAAGCTGACCAAAATTCCCCTAGGAATCGAGAATCTCGATTTGATACAATAGAAGTAGGTAACTAAAAGTGAACCCATACAAATTGAAAGTACATTTGCGCTATCAGTTCAACAGTGACTTGTATCTTACAAGGCATTAGAATACACATTTTGCTGAACTGATCAACTACTACAAACAAATAATCATGTCCCTTCCTAGACATAGGTAACCCTCTGACAAAGTCCATTGACACACTTTCCCATGGACGAGATGGTACAAGTAGAGGTGTGTACAACCCCAATTTTCTATTACTAGGTTTACTTGTTGCACACATGACACAACCTCTAATATACTTAGTTACAGTTTCTTGCATATGAGGCCAATAACAATACTTCTGCAGCTGAGTAATTGTCTTGCTTACCCCAAAATGTCCTACAATTAATGAGGTGTGTGCTTCAATGATTACGTGCGCTTGTTCATCTTTTGGAATGCATAACTTTCCCAAATGATACAATAGTTTATCCTACACATAGTAATCTTTCTCTTCTACATGTTTGCCTACAATTAGAGCTGAATAGGTTTCCTTAAAGTCTTCATCGTTAGCATACTGTTCCTGAAAACTTTCATGTACCATGGAACTACCTTTAAGGATAATCAAAGCATTCATAACAGGAGGCCTAGACAACATATCTGCTACTTTGTTATGGGCACATTTCTTGTACTTAATTACGAAATGAAACTGTAGAAGAAAACCCATCCACCTAAAGTGCCTACTTTGTTGCAGTTTAGACTGTGAATGCAAGTATTGAAGTCGCTGGTGATCAGTGTGGATTACAATTTCTTTCCCCATTAAGTAGTGTTTCCATTTCTTAACACTTTGAATTAATGCATAAAGTTCCTTATCATAAGTAGGATAGTTAATTACTTTACCTGAAAATGTCTCAAACTGATAGTAGATTGGTTTACCTCATTGCATTATCACTGCTTCCATGGCAAATCCACTCACATCTGTCTCGATCTGAAATTATTGGTGTAAATCAGGTAAATCCAAAATTGGTGCTGTGCTCAACTTTTCTTTCAAAGTGTTGAAGGCCTTCTGCTGTGGACCTCCCCACTGAAAAGTTGTCTTCGTACTGGTCAATGCGTGTAATGGTGATGCAATGTAGGAGAAGTTTGCAATGAACTTTCTCCAATATTGGACTGCACTTAAGAAAATTTTGACTTCAGTGACTGTACTTGGCTTAGGCCATTTTAAAATAGCTTCGACCTTCGCAGGGTCTACTTTCAATTGACCACCACCTAGAACATAGCCCAAGTACACTAAGGATGTCTTAGTGAATTCCCATTTAGACTTCTTTATAAAGAGTTTTTCTTTTCTCAATACATCAAAAACTTTCTTTACATAACTTACATGATCTTCCCAAGTTCGACTGAATACAAGAATATCATCTAGATAGACTATGAAAAAATCATCAATAAAAGGACGAAAGGCATCATTCATGACTCTCATAAATGTAGCTAGTGCATTGCGAAGCCCGAAGGGCATGACCAACCACTCGAATAGTCCTTGTTTTTTCTTAAATGTAGTTTTCCAAATGTCATCTTCTATAATTCTTATATGATGATATTCGCTATGCAAGTCTAACTTAGTGAAATAAACTGCATGTTTTAAATGATCAAGTAAATCATCAATTCAGGGAAGAGGATACCTATGCTTTACCGTAATCTTGTTTAGAGCTTGATAGTCGATACACATTCTCCAAGACCCATCCTTCTTTGGAACCAACACAATTGGAGAACCACAAGGAGATGTACTAGGACAGATGATTCCTTTTTCAACCAACTCCTGAACTTGATTTTTGATTTCTTCATTCTACAAAACTGATAAATGGTACATGCCGATGTTTGGAAGAGGCACATCTTACTGCAATTGGATTTCATTATGTATCTCTCTCTTTGGTGGTAACCCCTTTGGCTCCTGAAATAAGTCATTATAAGAAAAAACTATTTTGACCATCTCTGTTTTACACTCTGGATCACACTCCTTAAATGCTTTGGATTTTTCATCCTCTTTGGGTTTTACAAGCATTAATACAAAGATCTTGCTAGAATTGATCAACCTTTTCATCTGACCAACATTAACTAATGCAAGATTAGTCTTAACTTTGTGTGCACCTACAATGTATTCTATCACATCCTTAAAAAGATTATACTTATTCTCCCCCTATAAAAGATTGCTTTTCTATCATACAGATAAGGACTCCCTAACACAAGCCCACAAATATCGAAAGGAACAACATCTACCTCTACCTCATCAACAAAGTTTGTAGTGATAGCAAATCTCAATTTACATTGTTTTGTTACCTGCAATTGAGCATCATTGCAAACCCGTCCAAAAGGATATGGCTTTGGATGAGGTGTTGTAGCTAGATTAAGTTTCTTTCCCACCTCTTCAGATATTAAGTTGACTTGAGAACCCATATCAAACAGTGTGTCAATCTTAGTGTGCTTAGTTACAACTTGAATATGAAACAATTCATTCCGTTGTTTATCAACTTTAGGAGTAGATACTTTAATTGTACTTGCATTTTCATTAGAAACATTTGCATTAGAAGAGATAATTATACCTTTCCCTTTACCTTGGACCCCAACAACAACAATCTATGTTTCGTCTCCAGAGTCGGATCCAAGATCTTGTTGAATCATTGCAACAATCTTTTGCTTGCCTTTATTGCCTCCATATCTTTTCGACCTTAATTCGGGATGTAACTTCCAACATTTCGAATCATCATTCCCCTCTTTCTTGCAATGGGAGCATGTGGGCTTATAAGCCTCCTTAACTGTAGCTGTCTTCTTCCCTTTGCCTTTATCTTTGTCTTTTTCTTTACCCTTAGACTTCCCCTCAGACTTAGATGGTTTCTTTGAGAAATTATCACTGAAAGTGTTCTTACCCCTTGACTCTAGATGAGTGGCTTGGATTGACACTTCATCCAAATTATTAGGACTCAACATTAGAATAGTATGTCTTAGGTAAGAATGCAAACCACCTATATACTTGAGTAATGTATCCTGAGTATACAATGGAACATTTAAAGCAATAGCCCATTTTCTAAACTTATGGGTGTAATCTTGGAAAGACTAACCCTTACCTTGCCTAAAGGTTTTCCAATTCATTGTTAATTATTGCATATAACCTAAAGGATAAAATTGTTTTTTAAGGGCAGCAAAAAAATTCCATCCAAGTCATATTGACCTTACCATGGCGAGCAATTTCCTCCCTAGTCCTACTCTCCCACCAGGTGAGAGCTGTACCTCCCAACCAGAGAGTGGCTAGCTGGATCATAGAAGGATATTCTGCTAGGCCTTGAATCCTCCTAATAGCCCTTTCAAAACCTAGAAATTTTTTTAAAATATTTAATGTGTCCATTATTTTGTGCTCAAATGAAGATGACGGGATTTTGTATGCATTCTTGGTTGTAATCTGCAAAACAATGAAAGCAAACCAAGAAAACAAATGTCGGGTTCACCAAATGTGAGATGGGGTTAGAGAATCAAATAGAATAGGTAAAGTGATAGCCAACACTCCTAAACTATTAAACCACATCTAAACAAGAGAATACAAACAAATGGAGATTTCAAAGTGAAAGAAAATAAAATAAAGTACTCCCCATATTGTAGTTAATTCCTTCTCTTGCTCTCCTTCTTCTTGTTATGCAACTTTTCCCTTAGATTTGTTGAAATACTTGTGCAAGACCTACAAATGGTAGCAAGAAAGTTGGAGAAGAATAGCTGTTAAGCTAAAAATGGATAAGAAATGTTGCTTTTATAGATAACCATTTGAATGGACGGTTGAGATTAATCTTCTAGAAATATTCCAAGATCAATGGATGGGAATTCATGAGAGGGATGTTACGAAATGGATGGTTGAGATTAAGTCTCAGAAAAGATGCCAAGATCAATGGTC
>VDFB02047230.1:584481607-584497559 GCA_007258455.2 Sequoia sempervirens | reverse complement strand
TTAGCATTCAGTGTCAAGCACCTACCATCCTTGCAAGTGAATCTACATTAAGGTGGGGTTGCATGGTGCCTCCTCTTCTCTCTTATTAGGGATTTTTTCCTCGCATGGTGTTTTATCCTTCTCATTCCTTGGTGAAAGAATTTTGTTTCCATCTCTCAGAGGAGTTTCATCCTCTTAACCAGGTTTTCTCCTTTTCTTTATTTTTGAGAGATTGCATTTGTACATGGGTACCTAACATGAACTAGTAGTTGAGACCCATCATAATATTTGTATCATTTTCATTGGTTTTTTCCTCCCTAGTTGCACTTAAGGGGGGTTGTTTGTGTGAACATGGTGTTTTACCTAACTAGTTCACCTAGTAGGTCATATTGACATGTTAAGTTTATTTAGGTCCTAAGAATATTTCTAGAAGTCTTAGTTGGCATTATATCTTATCTTATTTTATGTAATTTACTTTTTGTGTCCTAGGTAATTTAATGTTTGTTGTCTCACGATATAGGATTAAGACACTTGTCATGACCTTGTTTAAGCCTATATCTCACCTTGGCTATATAACCAAGGGGTCTTCATTTGTGAATCGATCCAATTGTAATCTATCATTTTCATCCTTTGATAAAATACCATTATTATTTCATAGTTGATCTCTCTTGTACTCTCATAGAAGTTCCTAGATCTTAGGTGGATACAATCTTCAGCCAAATAATGTATTATATAGAGCATTCTATACCAACTCTTATAGAAAGCATATGGGGTTGGTGGATCACAACTTTAACAATTTTGGTCACTTCTCATTTAGCAATAATCCACTCGTATAGAAGGAAAGATCTCATGGAAGTATTTATTAAGATGACTATTGTAGATACATTCCCTATTATGTATTACATATTATTATAAATAATGATGCTATGTACTATTCCTCTACCTTGACATTGAAGGAATAACATAAATTCCTATATTTGATCTTGATTTAAATAGATCACACTTTTCATGATTTGGTCTAAAATTTATTGTGATATTGCTATCAGGATTCAACCATGTAGTTTTACGAGTCAACAATTTGACATGCTATGGAAAATACCTCCTACTTACCACTAAAAGTTATTTTTAGAGAAATTTAGCTAAATTCCTCTTAATTGAGTGGATAAAAGTATATGTTGATTGTTAGAGTCACCAATGGACTCAAGCCTCCAGGATCACCTACAAAACCAAAAGATGCCTTCCACAAGAGAACAAAAAGAGAAAAAATATTGCTTGATTATGGGCACAATGGATTTGATTAAACCCTGATATGAATACATGGATTGCATATATATGCAAGGTTGAAAGATAGGACAAGACAAGATTATGACAAGTGTCTTAATTTCATGCAATGAGACAACTAACATAGCAAATATTAAATGACCCAGGAAACAAAAAGTAAATGACATAAGATAAGATAAAATCACATGGTCCACCTAAGACTTCTAGAAATATTCCTAGATTCCCAAGTAAACTTAACATGTGCATAATATCTACTAGGTGAACTAGTTAGGTAAAATACCATATTCACACCAACACCCCCCTTAAGTGCAACTTAGGGAGAAATAAACAAATGTAAATTATGCAAAACATGATGATTAGGGGTCATGAATACTAGGCCATGTTAGGTACCCATGTAAATGCAATTTCTCATGTAGCTAAAGAAAATGAGAAAACCTAGTGGCACAAAACTCCTCCCTAAAAGAGAGAAAATACAATAAAGTGAAAGAAGGAAGCAAGAGGAATCAACATGACCCATCAAGGACTAATTCTATCACCAATATACAATTGACAGCCCCTCATAAGAGGGAAAGAGAGACTATGTAGCCCCCCCACAATGTGTAATATCTTGTAGAAATGGTGAATGATTGAAGAAAAAATCATGATCCAATGCCTACAAATAGTTCATTCCTCTCCTCAGGAAGAAACAAGACAAGTACAAGTGCAAGAATGTTTCCCATTCTATATATGAAATAGAAGGAAGATGAATCCAAATGTATGAATATTGTGTCTTTGAAATTTGTTCACATGTCGCTATGTCCATGGTAGATGATGATGCCACAATAAAATCAAGTACATGCCCAATCAATGAAGAAGGTGACAAACCAAAATCAAGTGGTAATGATGTTGAACAAGATCCAAAGACAAATATGATGTGACAATAACTATGATGGGACTGCCATCAAAGAGGATAAATAACCCTTCAAAGTTATCCTCCAAATTTGATATGTGAGACTCCACAAACAAGTTTGAAATACTTGTCAATTAATTATCCCAGAAAAATATATCTGAAAGACTATTATTTACCTACTAAAAAGAATCACTGGAATCTCTCAAAGAAGTAAATATGAACTCTAATGATGCAAGAAAAGATGGATTTATGATCTCAACAGGAGGAGTAGGAGTTGCAGGAGAGGTCTCTTGATTATCAAGATGTTCAAGTGTTGTATCATATTCAAGCTCTTCTAATGTATCATCATCAAAGGGTAGATTATCAACATCATCAAGTGAAAATAGGAAATCTGATGCAGTATCATCTGGGAATGGATAATTATGTGGATCTCCATAGATCTCCCAAATTCTATTCCAAAGTGTGTTTGGGCACTTAGTCTCTAAGATCTACCAAAATATGTCAACAAAAATGGTTGTACCAATCAATCCTATGTTATGATCATTTTTATTACCCTAAATTTATTTATTGCAATGTGTATCTAGCTCAAGTATTAGTCCATAAAGATGAGGCAAAATATTGAGCCACTTGCAATGTGGGTGATCCCATGCTTCTGCTTTAAAATTCTATGGAGGCACTGATTTTTGCTGAAATCACATATTTTTAGAAAATATAATGAGTTAAGCCTTAAAAGGTTCCATTTAAATAATTCCAATTGAAGAGGGTTTGATCAAACTACCTTAAATCAAACCCCCTTGGATAGAACCCTGCTAGTTTTAAACTATACCTATAATAGAGTCTCTTTTACACCTATCAAAATGATAAAACCACTTTTGATCACCTTTGGGGAATCAAATAATTCATTAAATTTTTTTGCAAGTATGTAGTCCTATTATGTTTCCCAAAAAAAGTATAATTTTATTATTATTATATTTATTTTTTATTTCTTGTGAATGTTCTTTTCACTAAAAATCACTTTGTTCCTCACATACGTGAAATATAGCAGATTATTAAAAAATAAAAATAAAAAATTAGTGCACCAGGATATTGAAGTCCATGATCCAACAAAGAAAAAATTAACTTCGATACATACAAGAAAAGTTATGCGTTATACGGTCGTGCTATGTCTGAATTATAATTTGTTTGAATTCGAAACTTGATTAAAGAAAAAATATTCAATATAAAACTATCTAACCAAGTGGAAGCACTAGATATCAGAGTTAAAAATCTAAATTTGGAGAATTAGAATTTTATCCTTCATGGAAAAGTTAAGGCAGGTTATAATGAGCGTGAATATTTTAAAATGTTGTTTTCTCAAAAACTAAGCTGAGGGAGATGGAAAAAGAAGTGCACCTGATTCCAAATTTTTGAAAATCTAATTAGAATCTATAGAAAAATGTGACGCTAAACTCTAGTTTGCATCATCTTCAACACCTCATGGTTTAGCTTATAGGAGCCCTAAAGTGAAGATTTTAGTTAAAAAAATTTATTTCAGCGTCCACTTTGGGCTAAAATTGTAAACCACTATTGTGGGATAACCCATGTGTCGATGCCTTTTGCCAAGACTTATAATTGTCCTTTGTCAGAATGATTATAGAAAGATGAGTTGCATAACCATGATTATTATAGTGATATACTCCTCAAATGATAAAATTAGAGATCAATACATATCAATTATTTGAAATGAAGTGATTTGATCAAAACGAAACTTTCCTACGTGCTAACATGCCCAAGTAATCCTCCAAAATAAAAATATGAACAAATATGAATAAAATATACCTAGGGATGAATCTTGAAAAAGTGTATGGATGGCTTTATAGATCTCCTCAATACCTTTTCAATTCCACAAGAATCACAAAAATCAGAGATCTAGGAAAAAATTTATGAGCTTAAGAGCAAAAGATGAATATTCAACTTCAAGCAAAAATGAAATATTCCAACAGTAAAGTTTGATAATGAGACTTACACCACTAATTTTTTTCAGAACCAACTTTTCTATGATATCTTGTTTTCCAAAATCGGATATATGAGTCAAAAGTTATGGCGATGTGGAAACAATTACCCAATTAGGGCTTGAGGGTCCAAAATTAAGCCCTCTAAGGGCTGGCAAGCGGTCAATCACATGACTAGGTGCTAGCGAACTAGATTGAGCACTATTATGACACACATTTAAACACCAATTTTAACACAATTCTCTGTGACAATCATTTGACCACCAAATTTAAGATAGTCACCCAAATTTTTTAAAAAAATCCATTTTTTTGCCAAAATATGAAGTGTTTCATATGAAAATGTGGTTTTTGGACTCAATAGTGAGATCCTTTTTGCCCCAAAGTGCACCCATAAAAAACTCATACCTAATTATCTCCTAGATCTGAGAAGGGGCTTGCAAATTTGAAGCTCTAATACCATGTTAGAGTCTCCAATAGATTGAAGCCTCCAGGATCACCTGCAAAACCAAAAGATGCCATCCACAAGAGAGAAGCAAGAGCAAAAATATCATGTGATTATTGGAACAATGGATTTGATTAAACCCCAATATGATTACATGCATTACATGACTTGAATTTCATATGATTTGCATTGCTTATATACGCAAGATTGAAAGATAGGACAAGACAAGATTGTGACAAGTTTCTTAATCCTATGCAATGAGACAACTAGCACAACAAATATTAAATTATCTAGGACACAATAAGTAAATGACATAAGATAAAATCACATGAACCTAAGACTTGTAGAATGATTCCTAAATCCCTAAGTAAACTTAACATGTGAATAGGACCTGCTAGGTGAACTAGTTAGGTAAAATAGTATATTCACACCAACATTGACCAATTCATCTCAACAACAAAGGAAGTATAAACCCATGAGAGGAGGTGAATGATAAGTATATGTAGATATTTGGGAGGTCCATATAGTTGTCACCAACTGATAGGATCATCTTTTGTCAAAATGTGTCTATCCTTGTTGAACTCTTACAACCATCGAGTTTAGTAAACCTAATTCACTTTGCTTTGATTTATAATGATTCCTTTGCAATATATTTTCTCAAGGGCCTTCATGAAATCCCTTCTTGACATCCTCATAATTGATGGGAATAACAATACCAATCCTCTCCTCATACCATTTTGGATTCGTTGCATATGTGACCATGTGTTCAAGGGTGTTCAATTTCTCCCACCTTTACTAAATGATAGGTTGAAATGCTTGTAGTAGAACTATATGGTGATCTCTTTCACAAATTATAACCTTCTTCTAGCTAAGAATATATCTCATCAAGGTTGGGGATGTCATAGCCCTAATATATAATGATGGTAAAAATAAGGCATACAATAGATGTGATGTTTCTCATATTTTATCAAAATACATATCAGTGACCACTACCTCCTTCATCCTCTCTCTACTTGATCTTGTAAATCCCTCATCTAGTTGACTCCCATGTCATTATTAGTTGCAAGGGATCCTAAAACTCAAGTATCCTCTCTAATAAAATGAAATAGGATGCAAACTTAGCCTTAATTAGAACAAGGAATTCCTTGTTTGAAAAAAATTGAAAGAGGGACGATTATGTGTTTTGGTTGCATTAAATGTTTGCACCTCCTTCTATCTTTGGTACTTGTTTGACCCAAGTAATTTTATCATTGTTATTTAGTGCATTATTCATTATATACATGCAACATGATGTCCGATAGATGTGTCTTTGGGTAGCCTCAATTAATTTCCTTGTTATCTTACATGCATGGATGAATACAAACACTATAGTAGAAGGTCAAGCCTTCTTTATGGGACCTCTCAAAATCTAAAACTAAAACTCTACATCCTTGTGATTTCTAGAACAATTAACTACCCTCAAAAAATAAGGTCCTTACTTACATATGGCTGTCCTTGATGATGAGGTGGTATTTTTCCATCCATCCATGATTATGTTGCATCCAATTGACATCCATGTGGCCTTCATCTCCTACATTAGTAAGCTAAAATTAAAATAAAATCTTCCCAAGATTGTGGCTCTCAAGTTTGTATCACTAAGAGGCACATATAATGGACATGCTTTGCATGCCTTGGCAGAAGGAAGATTTTCTTCTTCTTTGGTTTGAAGTATCAAATACAACATTTTCCCCTATTCTTATAAATATTTTAAAGGTTTTTAGTCTCTTGATTAAATATCAAGTAATTTGAAAGTGCTAAATTATTACGATATAATTTTCATGTGCATATATTTTTTGAAACAACTAGACCACATTTTGCTTGGTATAATTTTATGTGTATGTCTTTTTCAAAATTACTAGATCACATTTTGCATACATTTATCTCCTTGTTGAGTAGTGTATGAAGTGTTTTTTCTATTAGATTCCTTTTAGAACCTTATTTAGGAAGTTCCCAAAGTTGTTTATCAATATTGATAGTCATTTTTTAGGTTTAGATATCAAGGAAAAAAAATTAAAAGTTTGTAGATAGTTGGATCAATTCATGCACATAGATTAATCATGAATGCAAAGGTCAAAATTTGTGAGCATGGAGATTGTTTATGGACATGTAAACTGACCTACAACACCAAAAAATATATTTACTAGTTTAAAAGAGGTCATCAAATAGGATGAAGAGTTTAGACATAAAGATGAATCATCTTATGTCATTTGTCACAATCAAATCAACATAAAGTTGAGACCGAAGTACCTTTATTTATTTTTAATTCCTATGCACATTTATTTATGCATCTAGTTGCTTGTTAAAGTCTCAAATTTAAATATCCTGGTCATTTACTAATTATTGCTCATTGCCTTTAATTATAGCATAGATTTATATATGTACGTGTGTGTTTTACTCAAAATGTAATGGTAAAAATTATATATCTTACATTTTACCATTCTTTTTGGACCAATTTGCATGTGTGTCCTACGTACTTGGTCTTAGCACATGATTTTATTGATTTGGTGGCCTGTCTTACCCAAATCCCTAAATTGACCTAAAAAATAGAACTAAACCATCCTTAAAATTTTATTGGCTCTCAAATTACTTGTTTCTCTTTGGATTCATTTATGCAATTATGGATTAGTTTGAATTTATCTCTACACTTGTTGATTCAAACCATGAAGTTTTAAATTTAAAATGGTCCAAAGTTAATCCCTTCCTAATATTAATCATGTGTTGACTCTCATGCTAAAACTTTAATTATTGTGTCTAAGTCAACATTAAAGATACCACTCATCATCTAGAATCCATCATTCCACCCAGGAATCATTTTGGAGGTGTCTTTAGTGAATCAAATCTCTTTCAAAATCACTCATCCCTGTCATAGATTAATGCTAAATTTGTATATTTTGATTGGGTCATATCTTTGTCAACCAATTCTAAAACCCTAATTTCTTCCAAGTTCCAAGTTATCTTCATTAGGATAACGCTTAATGCATTCATTGCATGCCATCTTTAATTTTTTTAATATATTGAAAAGTAATTTACAAATATGGCTCATAGAGTGCAATAGTACTAAGGATACAAAATCTATGTACAAAATATTACAAAACATATCCAAGACAAAAAATCATCACATATCAACCACACAAAAAACTAGAGAACACCATATTCATAAACTTAGTATAGCAACCACCAAAACTGAGACAATCCTCACTATAACATTATAGTATTGTACATGTGACCCCTACTATTTATTGCATATTATTATAAACAATGATCACTCATACCATTCCTCCACCTTGACATTAAAGACAAAAAAACAATTTCTTTTGCTTGATCTTTGATTTAAATAAATTATACTTTTTATGATTTGATCTGCAAATTGTTTTTGAGTAGTTTAGCTAAAAAATGTATCTTCCAAAAACAACACATGATATAACTTCAATCCAATTCACTTCTTCCTTTTCAGGGCTTTGAAAAGGTAGCTTAGGGACATTGGTTATATATCCATGTCTTCTTTTGGTATTTATGTAGATTTGCATAAAAATAAAAGATTTTATTTATTTATTATATAATTTTAATAAAGATTGATCTTTAAATTCGAAGTCATGTTTAATTGTCTTTATTGACATTTATATTCTTTCATTCAAAATTTTCTTTGAACTTCTTCTTCTTCTCTATTCATTTTGTTGATAACAATTTTGATCGAACCTTACAATTTTTTCCTTCTTTATAATCCACTAAGTTTTTATTAACAAATAAATTATAAAACAATAACTATAAAAAAATTCCAATTTATTGCAATAACATTGACTAATTTCGTCAAGAGGGATCTACAATAGAAGCTAAATTTGTGTTAACATTTTTTTCTTTTTAAAAATAATTGATGGGTGACTGCCTATCAAAACCATTATGAGAATCTCCTTGAAATACCCCTATCAGTATTCGAACTGCCAGTATTTGAAGAGGAAGAGACACAAAATTAATTGAAAGTCATAATGCATAAATGCTAAAGAAAATTAAATGCTCAGTTGTAGAATGCAATGATGCATGGCTACATGTTTATCTTTTCGTAACGACAAATCTTCCACTACCGCAAATCTTCCACTGCATGTTTAGCTTTTCATTGTAATAAGGATTTAAAAAAACCTTCCACTCCCTATAGAATGTAATGCATCGTGCATGTCTAGATTTTCTGTAATGGAAAATCTTCCATTGGAAAGCACCCCTACTTTGGTCTTTGATGGTTTTTAACCATCGATTGCAGATTATTTCATTGTTCAAGTAGTTTTTAGTAGAAAATTTTAATCTGGGTGTTGAGAATTTCTCCATTTATTTATTCATCTTTTTTTCAACAGTGGTGCAGGAATTCATTGTAAATTCTCGAGGATTACAATAGTTCACATGCAAATGGCTGCCTGCAAATCAGGAAGCCTGGGCTCTTATATGTATCTGCCATGGTAAGCCTTATTTTTCTTTGGGTTTCAAAATAGTAGCTAAATTCCTAAATTTCGTTACATTAAAGCTTATTCTTATGTGAAAAGCTTCCAAGAGCTTGTAAATGACACTGCAACTTTCTTCAAGAGCATTGTTGGTATTTCTACTATGAAAAGTCCTTTCTATCTCAATACTATTTTAAGATTTCATGTAGTAATTCTGCTAATGAAAATATTATGGGTAGAGAAAGAAGAATATAAAAAGAAAGCAAGGTTCTTGTATGGAGATTGCATGGGTGGGGCCGTTAAGCTTCTCATAAATAGAGAACGACCTGGTTATTGGAGCGATGCAGTGCTCATTGCACCTATGTGTAAGGTAAATAAGATGCAAATAGTAATACTAGGATGATAATAATAAATTCTAAAAATTAAAGAGAATAAAGTTGAAACTGGCTTACAAAGTGTTGTACTTTATAATAGATAGTAGACAATGTCAAGCCTCATCCCCTGCTTATCAACATATTAAAATTGTTGACTTATATTATCCCTATGTGGAATATAGTGCTAATTAAGGATATTATCGAAGAGGCAACATGTAAACATGCATAATCAACAGACAAAATATCCCCATTCTTTTGGGTTTGGGTCTTTGTAGGGATTTGATAATCTGGAATGGGTGCTATGTTTTCCATAACATTATGGTTTATTTGGTGTAGTAAAGTTTATAAAAAATATAGCAAGTTTTGAAAACGCTTAAAGGTAGAGAAAAAAGATTGATTTTGTATTTTAGAATTTTAATTGTTTTTATTAGGTAAACAACATTTACAGGTGTTGTACCCTTTCACAAAGAGCCACAAGGGCCAATAGAGTTCAAGACCAAAAAAACATCAAAAACAAGCAAAAAAACAAACACAATGGACCAACAACAGATGGATAGACAACAGATGAACAAAAACTAACTGGCATCTCCCCAGTTCTTTGACAAGAGATTAACAACATCATCTCCGACCCATTCCTGATGATCTTCAACATTCTTGTTGTCCATTTCATCCTTCATAACCGCTGACAGGGTGCTGGTAACACAGTGGACCAACTTAACTGTGAAGCGGGTCAAACCACCACAATTTTTTTTGTCCAACTTATCCAATCTTTCTTGCAGCACACAAAACTCCTCCTTCCCAACCGTAGTCTTACTAGTATCAGTACGCTCAATGTCCAATGGTTTTGAAGACAAAGAGGTCAAGTCCTCCTTCTGCACTTTGCCAATTTTCAGAATGGTGTTGGGCCCTCTAGCATACTCTCCTCACTCTCAGACTCCTCTTCGTCCCTGTTATCTTTGTTGTTAAACTGCTCCTCTTCCATATCCAAGTCTTTCACCTACACTTTTTTGCTATTCTTAGCCAGCCTACCAAAATGTTGAATAACTAATAATCATATTTAGTTGTCTCTGAAAAGAACTGTTAGTTTCTATTTATATGCAAAATTTTCATTTATTCTAAAAAAATAGTATAATTTCATTAATTTGTAAGCAATATTACTAGTGATTAGAATAACTATTGTGCATCATACAAAATAACTAATATTAAAGTTTTGATGATGTCAATAAAGATTAATTTATCTATTTGTTATATATTATTTTTATTAACAAAGAAAGAAATTATATGATTGATATGTTGAAAGTTTAGATGACTAATATATTATAGTTAACATGTTGAAAGTTTATGATAAAAATAGACCCCAAGATAAAATGAGATATATGAACTATAATAAACTAATAATTTATACTAAATATGAATAATAGTAACTTCATTCATAAAATTTAATTAGCCTATTTAATTTTGTATAATAAAAGCAAATCTTTGATCCATCATAAATGAACATGTTAAGTAACATAGGAAAGAGTTATATATAATACATAATAAGCCATTCAGACGTGTTGTATGATAACTTCTTCAACCATTCATACTAAGTGCTCTATTATACACCCATTCTACATAGTTTTAGTTCAACGAAGACTTCTGTAAATCAAATAAAAGAGATTTGATGAAACAAAAAAATCAAAATAAAAGAGATTTGATGAAACAAAAAATCAAATAAAAGATATTTGTTGAAACAAAAAGAACAAACAAATAAATAAATAAATAAATAATAAAAATAGTTCAAATATTTGAATAAACTAAAAGAACAAATAAATAAATAAATAATATTTTTGATCGCAGAGAAATCAAAGATTTGATCACAAAGATAAATCAATCAAAAAAGAAAATTAGAGAATGATAACTCTTCGTGTATTTTATATATATTAATATTTAATATATGTATGAAGACAACAATGAAGACCAAACAAAATCTTCCATTACTATTATACATGCTTTCACAATGTCTATTCAATAAATTTGATTCAATGGCTTTAATATGTGTGTTATTTTGGGCACCACAATAATTGTTAACATATTATACATAATTGTATGCTTTTCAACTACCATAATTTTTTTTTTAAATACTCCATTGTATGCTTTTGTAATTTCTATTGATTAAAAATAAATGATAAAAAAATCTTATATAAATTTAAGAATGTCAAGTTATTTATTGAATTCAATTTCCAATATAACTTACATTTGAAATGTTTTTAATCTCTTTTCAACATGCATGTTTGCTAAATAAAGATCATGTAACTTTGCATCATTTTTATATGGTTAATATAAAATGAATTCCTAGATATGTGTTCTAATGGTCATTTTTGTGTTTCACTTTATACTTTAATACTTATTTCTAAAAAGTTTCTAATAAATTGCACTTAATTAAGTAGGGCTTCTTATACTCTGTGGATTGCATGTATATTTTCATTTCTGCTGCATTTAATGGAAGCGTTCAACAGCGATAAAATCTTATTTACACTTTATTACATTGAAATATTTTTGTACATAAAATAAAAAAGAATGGATAGAAGCAAAGATGAAAATGCAACTCTTATTTAAATTAAAGAGATTTAAATCAAAAACTTTCCTGTGTAAATGAAATAATTTACATGCAAAAAGAGGAAAAAATAAAATAGAAAGATTGTTTTTATATCTAAATTTAAAATGAATATGAAATTTTATTTAATTCATTTGTATAGATAATCACTACAATTTAATTAATTATTTAACAACTAAATAATATGTTTTTATAGAATTTTAAAATAAGAGTTTAATTTAATTTTAGAATAAGAATTTAAAGTTTTTCAAAGATATTGTGGTGAATTTCTCTTGCAAAATGTCAGTAAGAGATTTGGAAATCAAAACTTGTATTTATTATGGGGTATTTATGATTTTTAAAATGTATTGAAATTAAACTCTTATTTAAATTAAAGATTTAAAAGATAAAGAAACTTTCCTATATAAGGAAAAATAAAATAGAAAGATTGTTTTTATATCTAAATGAATATGAAATTTTATTTAATTTATTTGTATAGATAATCACTACAATTTAATTAATTATTTAAAAACTAAATAATAATTTTTTTTATAAATTTTAGAAATTAGAATTTAATTTAATTTTAGAATGAAATTTAACTTTTCAAAATATTGTGGTGAAAGAGATTTAAATAAAAAACTTCCCTATGTAAATTATTTTATGATTTTTTTAAATGCATTTTTTAAGTATAATTTTATTTTATAATTATACTAAAAGAAAAAAAAATAGAAAATTTGATTTTATAAATACATTCTTGTCTTTTGCTTTAAAACTAGTTGGATGTGTTGCCATCTTTCTATTATTTAGCTTTGCTTTGTTTAGCTTTCTTTATTCATGCAGCCTATTTGCATGAGTTTTCCTTTATTGTTGTTATCTCTATAACTCTTTATATAAAAGATCATTGTAACGGATTTTGATATTTAGTTGAATAATATTGCATTTGTTGATTCAGTAACTAAACTTATTGCACTATCTTTTATGGCCATGGGATTGTTTTGATCAATAAAATTTGGAGCCAAAACGATGGATACTGTATTTTTCTATTTTATTTTACTGTATTTTTCTATTTACAGGGATATCATCATGAATTGAAAGTTTTTTCTCTTTGTCCTTGTATATTGGAGATGAGTAGGAAGAAGAAATTCATAAAAAATTTTTTTACCATGCTAATTACAATTGACCAGAATTATATATAAAAAATTTCATCGCCCATGCCTTTCTTCTTTTCATTTTTGTTTCATCGTTTACTTTGTATCCCACTGTATTGATTTGACTTTCAGTTTCTTTGATCAAATAGAAAGGTAAAGAAATCCTTCTTTCACCTGTAACAATGACCTTGAAAATTAGGCAATGGTGAAAGCGAGTTGTTGCGCTCCGGCAGAGAGAATGGATTGTACGAAATGTAAGCCTTTGCTTGGGTCCATAAGCAATGAGATTTGGTGAGCTGGTCACCATTGACAACCAACTCACATCTACAATATGGCGAACATCAAAATCTACTAGAGTTGATGAAAAGGCTATGCCAGTCATTTTTCTATATTTTTCCTTTTGCACCTACCAAAATTTTCCCTAAATTACAATATTATATGCTTTTGTTTTCACATTGGGGTTTATTCAAAGATTCATATTATATCCTCATGTTAAACTGAGTGTAGGAATAAATTGTATAGTCTAACGTTGAGATTAAGTTTATCGGATGATGTCAATGAAAAATCATATAAATTATCGTTATCATATAAATTATTGTTTGGTTTTCATGCTTGTAATTAAATAAGCTGCATACTAAATATTGTTCAATGCTTTCAACTGATTTCTTTAGCAATAAATTATTGTATCAGCCTTATAAAAAAAATGGTGTGTAAAATTAGTCTGCAACCCTGAGGTCTAATTGTAGAATAAATAAAATAACAATACATAGATATTAATTAGTGTGTCCTCTATGTGTGAGCAACATTAGCGGACCTCAAAAGGTTAGCATACATATGCTTACCAAGTCTAATTTCAAATTTGAGATAGAATACACTGAATAATTTAATTGGTAATTTTTTAGTAGTGAGTGAATACTTTGTTTCCCAATTTTATTCCTATCAATTAAGGAAACTTTCAAATATAAATATGGAAAAATAAATTAAAGAGATTTAATTGAAAAAATCAAAGATAAATCACAAACACCAAGTTATCCTTCTAATGCCACTAAGTAATTGAGAAGAGCAAGATAACTATCAAAATAATATTAATATTTTAGATCTATATTTGTTATGTAAAGATATCTCTGTTTTATAAATATTGTGTAGAAATAACATATGTATTCACAAGTATACTAACCTTCAAGAAATTGTGTCTATATATATATCAATTCCATTAAATCTAAAGTTACTTGATAGCATGCATTTTCTTTATGTTTACTATCCTTTATGCATTTTTCAAATTAGTTTAGAAATTATATTTATTTTCCTATTTAATAGTAATGTAAGAGCTAATAATAATTTTCATGCACAACAACAAAATGTTAGATCAAATCCGTACAACATGGGTGTACAATTGGTTGTCAAATTATCACCCATATCTTCCACCCAATGTCCTCCTTTGTATAGAGGAACTAAGTGTTCGATATTGGGTGAGACAGGATGGTGAAGAGAATAAATAACAATGGACCACGGACTTCTCAAATAAAATTTCCTAATTATGTTGTATACTTTAACTCCCTATATGAATCAAAGATCAAAATGAGCTTACATGTCAAATTTCATCATCTATAGATTGAGATTATAGATTTTTGTGATTGGTCAGTTGCTCTTTACCATGAGATTCAAGATCTTTACCTCGCCAGATGCATATGGAAGATCACAATTAGACCAACGGTAAATATCAAAAGACACTCTATTTGATGAACTGAGTATGAAGTTCATGAGATTTCTTAAGGGACCATCCAAAATTAGTAATCACATGGGCCCACCTGAGGAATGGATTCTTGCAACTCTTAAGTTCAGGTACTCCATTAGATTCATGGTGCATCAGGTAATGCCATCATTTAGGCTGTTACATAAAAACTATGGTATACCTACCTCGTCTATTGTGAAGTCCAACTTGACAATTAAAGTTCAGACTAATCTTGATGATACTAAAGATGGCGAGTTATTAGCAGTACATCTGTGGTTAATTAGATGAAATGATTGTACAAAAATTATGTGACAAATGTTCCCAAACTATATAAGCATTGCATCTATGAGTATATTCATTTTTTATAATATTTTTAAAAATGTGTGTTAGATTTATTACTCATGCATAAATGTTTAGTTAAGTGGAAATATTTCAAATATTTATTCGACAAATGTTTGCAAAATAATCTTTAAACATAGTATTTATGCATGAATTCAATCAAATATAAAGTTTAATTCCCTCTTATGAAATTATATTTTTTGGTGGTATTTCAAATGATTTTGGTGACATCCCAACATACTAAGCCATTTAATAGGTTATTCAAATGGTTAAATTTTATATTCAAAAATCTATTTGAATGAAATCAAATAATCAACCAATTGCATGAAATCTTGTAAAAGTTTAGATAAAATTATTTATCAACTTGAACACATGATACATGGAAATTAAAATACTAAATAATGCATAAAAACAATCTACATAATGCATAACAAACATTTGATCAAAGCAAATCTAAAATATAAAAGAAAAACACACACACACATATATATATGAAGTTTTTTCATTATTTATTTTATCCACAATTTGTATTACTAAAAATTATTATTTTTGAATTATATTTTATGAAAAAATATGGATACTTTTGTTCTTATCATTCCCAAATGATAACCTTAATTTTATTGTTCTTTTATTTTCAGCGAATAATCTAATTTAAAATGGTAGATTCACAGAATGAATCGGAAATCATAGTTGAAAGTCCAACTGTCTCTGTAAGGTCAAATGATTTTGTTGAAAC
>VDFB02047230.1:584440532-584481507 GCA_007258455.2 Sequoia sempervirens | reverse complement strand
TATGGTTCTACCCTGTAAAGCCATAAAAAAATGAGCATATTTCATGTATTTTTTTGATAGATTAGTAAGGATTCTATTGAGGCCCTCGTCCACGTGAAATGACATATACAACCAATAAATGACACCATTAACCTCACCAAGAAGGCTAAAGCCTTTCAAGACTATAGGCATACAAAAATATTAGATCCGATCTTGATAGAGCTGAAATCTACAAATTATTTAAAACCCAAACAACCTATAAGATAGCAAAAAATAACCTCTTCGAGCTTAGTCTTACAAAAATAAGCCTTTTATAGCCCTATGACCACCCATCACCTCTTCACTCCTATCAACCTTGTCTAGATGAACCCTATAGACTTAAAAATTGACACTCTTAATCCATACACAATTTGACATAACTTGTGGTCTTGGGCATTGGCTTAACATAAGCTCCTCTCATGGTACGATCTTCCCTTGTGTGCACAACACATTTACAAGATGCTTCACACATGGATCTGACTTTTCTAGAATGGCTTCACACACATTTGTGTAAGCATTAATCCCAACAATTGTGCAACTCAATGCAAGATAACTGTGCACATACTCTTTAGTCATGCTACATAAGTTTAGAAGTCTTCACTTTTGTACAACAACATTGCCAACTCTTGCAACCTTTTTGCATTTTGTGAGACTTCCACATGGGCAACAAATTCACCTAAACCCATGAATTATGCTCAATTCTATATGCATTTGGCATTTAGCAATATTTGCTCATGTTAGTGCTAGATGCCAAACATTTAGGTACTCTTCTTGCACCTTTTTAGTTGCACATTCTCTTTAGTTCTTAAGTCTCTTGCACATTGAACTCAACAACATTAGCATTGCGCAAAATAATAGAGGGAGAAAATGTCTTCAATGGGTGATCCACACAAATCACAACCTTTGGGATAATCTACATAAGAGCATTTAGTTATTTCTTAGGTGCATCTTTAGAAAAGGCTAGCCTCTATAGCTTTGCCCTCAAGGTGGGCAACACCTAGACACATCAAAAGCTCTCCTTGAGTATAGAAGCACACAAAGTATTCACAACTTCAATTTGGTCGTCAAGCTCTTAGTTTCACTACACTAGACTCACATCACAATGAACAACTTCCATATTAAAATGCTTCCAAGTTGTGCTTAGCACAAATCTTACACAACATGATTTCAACAATCTGAGTGAATGAGCCACTTCCTAATTTGGCTTTGCTAGGTCAAATCTTTAATATCGATGCCCTGCAATGTTCTACATTCTAGCTTACATATAAAGACAAGCTTTTGTTGACAAGGATGCATGAGATCAACAAACACCTTCACTTGATGGAGTGTAGGGACAATCTCCCCTTGACATTTGCAAGTACATGGATAGTTAGGATTGCACTTTATATTCTAACAATGTAGACATACTTTGGACCTTTATTGGTTCCATGGAAGTACAATTGCCTCAAATCTTTATTAATTCTTGAGCTTCACATTTGTAAGTCATCGACAAACGTACGTGTCACCAAGTCGCTTTACAAGAAAGGGTGCAACCAGCGCCACTTTTTGCATTGGCACCTCTGTCTTCCTAATGGAATGAGAGTGTCACTTTAGAATAAATGGTAAAGTAATCTAGACATAATCGCCAAGGGTTCAACATGACTAGTGGGTTTTTTAGATCAATATTAGTTAAGTTCCTTTTCACATAAGCAAACACTATAGTACTCTTCTTTTTGTTTTTCCCTCATAAATCTCTTCTTGGCTTTATCAATAAGATGCCATGGATGCTTTTTATTGGGAAGTCCTTTCATCTTCTGGGTTGATGCAAAAAGTTGGGTCCACAAAAAACTCAAAAAAGTGGAAGTGTTTTTGCTGTTTTTTAGAATTTGTCACACTTGGATTTAGAATTTGAAGCACTTACAAGCCCATTATTTAAAGGTGATTAATATAATTTAATTATCAGAATCTGGTTTCAAATATGTAATTTTTTCAAATTACAAATGATAAAAATTAGATTTTGATAGAATGTGCAAAATCACTTTTTTTTTTTTTTTTTTTACCATACCATGCATGTGTCTGCATTTATTTGATTTAAATAAAAATATATTTTCTATTTCCTTTTTGGGAAAGATATCTAACAACATGAAGATTGATGATTTTTTTTGTAATATTTTTTTTATTGAATTTTTATTTGCTTTAATTGTTGTTTTTAAAAGTCGTGTACGACCAACATAATTGGACCAAAACTAAACATTTTTTGAATCTTTTTTTTTTTTATTGTGTAGAGAGTTGTTTGAAAATTGATGCCATAAAAATTAACAAAGTTATTAAAAAAAAAAAAAAAACTTGATATTTCAAGTTGATGGACTAGTTTGCTTATAAATTAATTAATAAGTAAAAAATATAATCCAATCTTAACAAAAATTATATATTTGGAAATTAGACATTGCATTCTATAATGGGTTTTAATTTCATAGATTGATTTAGAAAAAGTCCATCAGCTATATTGCCAAAGTTGGACATTTCTCTTGAACTTGCCTTAGTTTTTTTAGTTGCAAGTCAAAGGCTAAGGGTTGGGTTGCTAAGCCTTTCCAGAGCCTAAAACCGAGGCAGCGTGTGGGTTGACAATTCAAAATTTTAAAAACGTGTACATGTTACAAAACATATGCGTTTTTTAAACTAAACGCGTATGCGTTATATAATGCATACACATCATCTATTTACCAATTGGAGAAAGGAAATGCGTATGTGTTCCTAAAATAGAACAAATGTGTTTCTTATATATTCGTTTTTTCCCAATTTGGAAAAAACTGATAGAGCACTTTATTTTGCAACATTCTTTTTCTGTAGTATGGTCTGAAAGCACCATTTTATGCATTTTTTATTTCAATGTTGTCTTATGCAATATCTTAACAAAGCATATTCTTTTCAAATTTTTGGAAGAGACAAGTGCAAGTTGGATTTTGTTAAGTGGAATTAGGTACAAGGACCTTTTACAAGAAGATTTGGAAAAAAAAAACTTTTGGATGTATTTATGATGTTTTTGTACTTCAAAGTTTATAGAAGAAAGGATCTCCATGTTATATAGTTTTATTTGAATATTTGAAGGATGTAGCAATTGGAAAATAGGTTAAGAATCATTTTTTTTATTGAGGGTTTGGTAATCATGGGATCAAAACAAAGGCAAAAAAATAAATGTAGAAAATTAATGACACTCGAAAAAATTGAAGCAAATAGAGAAATGGAGACAAAAAGACAAAGAGATGGAAGAGAAAGGATTCACCAAATGAAAAATTTGGAAGCATCTAGTTCTATGAATCTTGAAGAGGAAACCATTAAGGGTGAGATGAATGTAGATGATGCAAATGTGGAGATGGTGAATATGGAAGAAAATGCAATTATGGAGACAAACCCAACTATGCCTTTAACTTCAACTTTGAATGATATGGAAATAACACCTATGCAAATGACTTCAGGTATGTCTTCAAATCCACCTCCCAATGATATGAAAAATGCACATATTCAAACAATTTATCCAAGTATGGCTTCAAACCCAAGTCTTGATAATATTAATCTTAATTATTTAGATGAAGCTTGATACATCATTGATGAGATCAATAATTCTAGTTTTGAAACAATGCAAAAACAAAATAATGATGAAATCCCTTTTATGTTTGACAATGAAAATGAAACTCCTTGCATTAATGAAAATGAAACCACTTGTATGAATGAAAATGAAAATGTTTTTTTTTACAATTGAAAGAGATGTGTTAGATAACCTTCCTTGTAAAGTTTCTTGGAGACAAATGAGAACTCATGGAAATAGAATATATAATTTTTTTTTTATAGAAAGAAATTAGGATTTCAATGTCAACTCATGATGCAATTGATGAAAATGTGAAAAGTGTTAAGAGTTATCATGCATTAGCTAATAATCAATTAATCTGTAATTGATTATTAGTCTAATTTATTCACACTTTAGGTAAACTTAAGATTGCTTTATTAATTGAGTTAATATTAGATTATTATGTCTCATCTCATGTGATTTTGACACTTGTCATGATTTGATTCTTTTCTCATTTAAGGCTTTGCTCTTATAAGCATTCAACCCTTATTATAATTACTAATGGAGAATATTTGGAGCTTTCATATCTTTTAGAAAGTCTCTTCTATAGCTTTTTCTTGTTGAAAAATATTGCACATATTGTTTGTAGATCTCGTGTGGAAGGTGTCTTTGTTTGTTGTCTGATCTTGTGGCTCGTGGTTTTGTGCTTGTTTCACAATTCTAACAAAAAGTGATGAAAAAATTAGGCATTTATATAAAACCAAAAAAGAAAGATGATTTAATAAAACAAGTCAGATATTTTATTGCCATGCTATTGATTCTATAGGAAAGAAAAATCGGTCTAAAGATAAGAATGTTGCTCGTCGTGCAATGACAACTGCTTTAGTTAATAAATCAACTTCAAATAAAAGAATGTTAAGTAAGATTAGTAAATATATAAAAGTAAATCCTGAAACTTTGATAAGAGGAGCTAAAAGAAGAAAAAGTATTGAAAAATATCCAATTAATCAATGCCAAAGTTTTAGTGGTAGACTCCCAAGGCGGGACATGAAATTAACTAATGAAATCAAATTTTTAATTGAAAAATATTGACATGATAATACAAGAGTATCACCTAATATTGAAGATGTTTTAAAATGAGCATATATATATATATATAAAATACATCGAAAGATATCCTTTTCGAGGTGCCTATTTTTTAAATCAATTTCTCACATAAAAGTACAATAGGCGCCTCGAGAAGGATATCTCTCGGTGTATTATATATATATATATATATATTATTAAAATAATATGCTAGTAGTAGTCGCAACGCAACATGTAATATCTTAAATAAACGATTTTTAATATTTATATATTTTATATTAAATTATTATAATAATTAATATATTATAATATGATAGTATAATATTTGAAATATTATTTAAAAAAATAAAATATATAATTTAATTTTTAAATGTTAAGTTAAAATATATAAATATATTTAAGTATATTTATAATATTATAATAAAAAAATTATATCATCAATATTTAGTTAGAATTATTAAAAAATATTTAGTTAGGATTAGGGTTAAGGTTATGGTTAAGAGATATAGTTAAGGTTAGGGTTAGGGTTAGAGTTAATATAGTTAGGGTTCACATCAAAATTAGGGTTAGGATTAACATTAGGATTACAGTTACATTTAGGTTTCCAGTCAAGTTTAGTGTTAATAGATATAGTTAGGGTTGGGGTAATAATTGGGGTTAAGGTTATCAAGATTAGGGTTATAGTTATGTTCTCGATCAAGTTTAGGGTTAGGATTATAGTTAGCTTGGGGGGTTTGTGGTTTAGGTTAGGATTAGGGCTAGAAATATAGTTAAGATCAGGATTAGGGTTACAATTAGATTTAAGATCAATTTTAGGGTTAGGATTATGGTTAGGGTTATGATTTACATCATGATTATGGTTATGGTTGGGGTTAGGTTTTGGGTTAGAGATATAGTTAGGTTTAATGATCTGTTTTAGGATCTATGACCATTGCTATTTGAATGCTTTAACGATTACAACGATTGCTTCAAGCTTTACAAACGAAATTAACACATAAACCTTAATTAAATAAACGTAAATAACAAAGTGATGAAATCCATAATAAGAGAGGAGAGAAAATGCAAACAAAGTTGATAACAGAGTTCGTCATAAAATGACTACATCTCTAGGTCCCTCTCCAATGAGTGGATCAATTCGATTAACTCTCCAGAAAATCAGTATAAAACTCCAGCATGGTCTCTCCCTGGTTTAGAAGAAATTTGAAAAAGCTCCTCCAAAGTGCAAGGAACAAACTCTTGGAAAGCACGGAAGCCGAACAAAATTTCACCAAGGAATTTCTCTCTAAGTCACCACTTGGTTACCCAAACTCGAAACTCTCACCCCCTTTTATACATAAAATATGCCCAATATGGTTACTAACCATATGATTTACAAAAATTTCCATATCTCCCTTTATCTCCCATTTACAATGATAAATCACTAATAATCCCCTTAAAATATCCTTGAATTCCTTGAAATCTCTTTAAAAAAACCCTTAAAAATCTTTAAAATATATTTGATATCATTTTAAGCCCTTTATTTTTATGATGATTTCGGGCTTATCATAATCTTAAGAGGTTTATTAATTTAAATTTAGACGAATCCAACTTTAAACTCTAATTTAAATAAAGCTATTGCTGAAATCTTCTCAAATTAACAGTTTGGCGCACTGGTAGAAGCTTTTGTTAGGAGAGGGGAGGTTGGCGGTTCAAACCACCTTCCCTCCAAATTCGCCTTCAACACATAATAAATAGAATTTCCCATCTACTTTACTCGAAACATAGCAGATGGTGCATTGGTGGACCTGAAAAGTAGGGGTGAGGAGGTTGGGGGTTCGATTCCCGCAACCAGAATTTTAACAAACCAAACCTAATTTGTACGTCCCCCGAGGTGCCATGTGTCATTTTGTGATTGGTTTGTTTCGACTTGTACTACCACGTGTCAACATATGATTTGTTGTTTGTTGCCACATCACTGCCACGTGTTAGAGTTGGATTAGTCCACATCACTATACGATGTTGACAGTGCTACCATGTCACCATCTGCCATGTCACCACATGCCACGTCACATGCTAACATCATCATTCTGACTAGTCAACCCTTTTTGACTAAAACTTT
The DNA here is from genome assembly GCA_007258455.2 of Sequoia sempervirens. Taxonomy (NCBI): domain Eukaryota; kingdom Viridiplantae; phylum Streptophyta; class Pinopsida; order Cupressales; family Cupressaceae; genus Sequoia; species Sequoia sempervirens. The sequence continues at coordinate 584,474,761 of VDFB02047230.1, read as the reverse complement.
GACTTGGCGTAACTTTGGCATACGTCAATTCGTGCGAAACAAATGCTGTCAGAAAGCTCTCGACGAGCTCTTTGCGATGATGCCAACTTTGACCACTTTTGGCGATGTCGAATTTTGACCATTTTCTACTCTGAGCCCCTAAGTTGAACAATGTTTGACCAAGCATAACTTGAGCGTCGTAACTCCGTTTGACTCCATTCGAATTGCATTGGAGTCAGGATTTCGAACTCTTTCTGATGATGTAGTTTCTGGAGAAAAATGAGAAACTTCAATTTTTGGTGAAGATCCTCTCGATTAGTCCTCCCCATTGGAGAGCTTTTGGACCTTCGAAAGCTTGATTACTTAGAAAGTAAGTGAGGGTAAAGTTCCCTCACTTTACCAATCTCCATCCATTTTTTCTTGCTCGGATTCATTCCCTTCAGTCCCACTCTAAGGTATTCAAAAACTCCTCTTTGTGAAGTCTTGACTTTCCTGGCTAAGATGACATCCTCTGGCAACTGACATGAATTCTAGTGACAGATCATCAACTGATGGAACCTGAATTTCTGTGTCTTCATTCAGTATCATTGGAGGCCTGTACAACCTCAGATTCTCAACATTGACAACTGAATAGATGTGCATGTATGGAGGAAGATTTAGGTGGAAGACATTGGTTCTGATCATTTCCAAGATCTTAAAGAGACCATACCGAATCGGCTTGAGATTCCTTCCTTCGCCTTGCATTCTTTCCTTGCTGATATGTAACCAAACTCTGTCTCCAACCTAGAAATGGTGATCGATGCGATGCTTATCATGTTGAGCCTTGTATTTGGTTTGGTTCTTCTCCAATTGTGTTTCCACTGCTTGATGGATTGCTTGGACTTTTTGGATGAACTTCAAATCCTTTTCTTCATCAAGGTGTCCATCTTCAACATCTTCCATCCTGAAAGCAAAATCCATTGGTGTTTTTGGAACATAACCAAAGCAAGTCTCAAAAGGAGACCTCTTTGTAGAAGAGTGTGCCACATGGTTGTAAGCATGCTACAGATAATGAAGACTCATCCCACAACTTGGGATGTTTGCTGCAATAACCTCTAAGCAGATGCACAACTGTCCTGTTTACTACCTCTATCTGTCTGTCGGTCTGCGGATGGAAGGCTGTACTCTTCTTTAGTTTGGTGTCCATGAGTCCCAACAAAGCTGACCAAAATTCCCCTAGGAATCGAGAATCTCGATTTGATACAATAGAAGTAGGTAACTAAAAGTGAACCCATACAAATTGAAAGTACATTTGCGCTATCAGTTCAACAGTGACTTGTATCTTACAAGGCATTAGAATACACATTTTGCTGAACTGATCAACTACTACAAACAAATAATCATGTCCCTTCCTAGACATAGGTAACCCTCTGACAAAGTCCATTGACACACTTTCCCATGGACGAGATGGTACAAGTAGAGGTGTGTACAACCCCAATTTTCTATTACTAGGTTTACTTGTTGCACACATGACACAACCTCTAATATACTTAGTTACAGTTTCTTGCATATGAGGCCAATAACAATACTTCTGCAGCTGAGTAATTGTCTTGCTTACCCCAAAATGTCCTACAATTAATGAGGTGTGTGCTTCAATGATTACGTGCGCTTGTTCATCTTTTGGAATGCATAACTTTCCCAAATGATACAATAGTTTATCCTACACATAGTAATCTTTCTCTTCTACATGTTTGCCTACAATTAGAGCTGAATAGGTTTCCTTAAAGTCTTCATCGTTAGCATACTGTTCCTGAAAACTTTCATGTACCATGGAACTACCTTTAAGGATAATCAAAGCATTCATAACAGGAGGCCTAGACAACATATCTGCTACTTTGTTATGGGCACATTTCTTGTACTTAATTACGAAATGAAACTGTAGAAGAAAACCCATCCACCTAAAGTGCCTACTTTGTTGCAGTTTAGACTGTGAATGCAAGTATTGAAGTCGCTGGTGATCAGTGTGGATTACAATTTCTTTCCCCATTAAGTAGTGTTTCCATTTCTTAACACTTTGAATTAATGCATAAAGTTCCTTATCATAAGTAGGATAGTTAATTACTTTACCTGAAAATGTCTCAAACTGATAGTAGATTGGTTTACCTCATTGCATTATCACTGCTTCCATGGCAAATCCACTCACATCTGTCTCGATCTGAAATTATTGGTGTAAATCAGGTAAATCCAAAATTGGTGCTGTGCTCAACTTTTCTTTCAAAGTGTTGAAGGCCTTCTGCTGTGGACCTCCCCACTGAAAAGTTGTCTTCGTACTGGTCAATGCGTGTAATGGTGATGCAATGTAGGAGAAGTTTGCAATGAACTTTCTCCAATATTGGACTGCACTTAAGAAAATTTTGACTTCAGTGACTGTACTTGGCTTAGGCCATTTTAAAATAGCTTCGACCTTCGCAGGGTCTACTTTCAATTGACCACCACCTAGAACATAGCCCAAGTACACTAAGGATGTCTTAGTGAATTCCCATTTAGACTTCTTTATAAAGAGTTTTTCTTTTCTCAATACATCAAAAACTTTCTTTACATAACTTACATGATCTTCCCAAGTTCGACTGAATACAAGAATATCATCTAGATAGACTATGAAAAAATCATCAATAAAAGGACGAAAGGCATCATTCATGACTCTCATAAATGTAGCTAGTGCATTGCGAAGCCCGAAGGGCATGACCAACCACTCGAATAGTCCTTGTTTTTTCTTAAATGTAGTTTTCCAAATGTCATCTTCTATAATTCTTATATGATGATATTCGCTATGCAAGTCTAACTTAGTGAAATAAACTGCATGTTTTAAATGATCAAGTAAATCATCAATTCAGGGAAGAGGATACCTATGCTTTACCGTAATCTTGTTTAGAGCTTGATAGTCGATACACATTCTCCAAGACCCATCCTTCTTTGGAACCAACACAATTGGAGAACCACAAGGAGATGTACTAGGACAGATGATTCCTTTTTCAACCAACTCCTGAACTTGATTTTTGATTTCTTCATTCTACAAAACTGATAAATGGTACATGCCGATGTTTGGAAGAGGCACATCTTACTGCAATTGGATTTCATTATGTATCTCTCTCTTTGGTGGTAACCCCTTTGGCTCCTGAAATAAGTCATTATAAGAAAAAACTATTTTGACCATCTCTGTTTTACACTCTGGATCACACTCCTTAAATGCTTTGGATTTTTCATCCTCTTTGGGTTTTACAAGCATTAATACAAAGATCTTGCTAGAATTGATCAACCTTTTCATCTGACCAACATTAACTAATGCAAGATTAGTCTTAACTTTGTGTGCACCTACAATGTATTCTATCACATCCTTAAAAAGATTATACTTATTCTCCCCCTATAAAAGATTGCTTTTCTATCATACAGATAAGGACTCCCTAACACAAGCCCACAAATATCGAAAGGAACAACATCTACCTCTACCTCATCAACAAAGTTTGTAGTGATAGCAAATCTCAATTTACATTGTTTTGTTACCTGCAATTGAGCATCATTGCAAACCCGTCCAAAAGGATATGGCTTTGGATGAGGTGTTGTAGCTAGATTAAGTTTCTTTCCCACCTCTTCAGATATTAAGTTGACTTGAGAACCCATATCAAACAGTGTGTCAATCTTAGTGTGCTTAGTTACAACTTGAATATGAAACAATTCATTCCGTTGTTTATCAACTTTAGGAGTAGATACTTTAATTGTACTTGCATTTTCATTAGAAACATTTGCATTAGAAGAGATAATTATACCTTTCCCTTTACCTTGGACCCCAACAACAACAATCTATGTTTCGTCTCCAGAGTCGGATCCAAGATCTTGTTGAATCATTGCAACAATCTTTTGCTTGCCTTTATTGCCTCCATATCTTTTCGACCTTAATTCGGGATGTAACTTCCAACATTTCGAATCATCATTCCCCTCTTTCTTGCAATGGGAGCATGTGGGCTTATAAGCCTCCTTAACTGTAGCTGTCTTCTTCCCTTTGCCTTTATCTTTGTCTTTTTCTTTACCCTTAGACTTCCCCTCAGACTTAGATGGTTTCTTTGAGAAATTATCACTGAAAGTGTTCTTACCCCTTGACTCTAGATGAGTGGCTTGGATTGACACTTCATCCAAATTATTAGGACTCAACATTAGAATAGTATGTCTTAGGTAAGAATGCAAACCACCTATATACTTGAGTAATGTATCCTGAGTATACAATGGAACATTTAAAGCAATAGCCCATTTTCTAAACTTATGGGTGTAATCTTGGAAAGACTAACCCTTACCTTGCCTAAAGGTTTTCCAATTCATTGTTAATTATTGCATATAACCTAAAGGATAAAATTGTTTTTTAAGGGCAGCAAAAAAATTCCATCCAAGTCATATTGACCTTACCATGGCGAGCAATTTCCTCCCTAGTCCTACTCTCCCACCAGGTGAGAGCTGTACCTCCCAACCAGAGAGTGGCTAGCTGGATCATAGAAGGATATTCTGCTAGGCCTTGAATCCTACAATACACTTCTACCTGTTGGATCCAATCATCTAACTTTTCGGCATTTAACTTACCACATTACTTAGGCAATTCAAATTTTACATCCAGTTTAATATTAGGCTTAGATTTGCTTTTGAAAGGACTAACAGTAGTAGAAGAGGAAGAAGAAGGGGAAGATGGATAAGAAGGGGAAAATGGAGCTTCTGGAGCTTTTTCCTTTTTGTCCTTTCAATCTTCCTTCTTTTCTCGCTTCGATGGACCTCCCTTTTCGCGCTTCTTCTTTTCCGCATAAAGCTCTTCCACCATAGCCTTCATGTCAAGAAAGGCTCGTTGAAAAGAGTTGTCATCAAGCTCTTGCTCAGTACTTTTCCCAGCTTCAGTTTCTTCCATTGTTGGCAAAGTCCTTTGTTTGCCAATCTCAGGATTGTATTCTTCTAGCTCGTCTTCACCTCGCTAAAGCTTGGAGCACGTTAGCATTCAATTCTGCAATACTAGTCAAAACAAAGCTCTGATACCAAATTTGATCTGTTTTAGGATCTATGACCATTGCTATTTGAATGCTTTAACAATTACAACGATTGCTTCAAGCTTTACAAACAAAATTAACACACGAACCTTAATTAAATAAACGTAAATAACAAAGTGATGAAATTCATAATAAGAGAAAAGAGAGAAAATGCAAACAGAGTTGATAATGAAGTTCGTCGTAAAACGACTACGTCTCCGGGTCCCTCCACAATGAGTGGACTGATTCGATTATTTCTCTAGAAAATCAGTACAAAACTCTAGCATGGTCTCTCCTTGGTTTACAATTGTTTTTAAAAAGCTCCTCCAAAGTGCAAGGAACAGACCCCTGGAAAGCACGAAAGCCGAGTAAAATTTCACCAAGGAATTTCTCTCTAAGTCACCATTTGGTTATCGAAACTCGATACTCTCACCCCCTTTTATACATAAAATATGCCCAATATGATTACTAACCATATGATTTACAAAAATCTTGCATATCTCCCTTTATCTCCCATTTACAATGATAAATCACTAATAATCCCCTTAAAATATCCTTTAAATCCTCAAAAACCTCTTTTAAAAAACCCTTAAAAATCTTTAAAATATATTTGATATCATTTTAAGCCCTTTATTTTTATCATGTTTTCAGGCTTATCATAATCTTAAGAGGTTTAATAATTTAAATTTAGGGGAATCCAACTTTAAACTCTATTTTAAATAAAGTTGGTGCCAAAATCTTCTCAAATTAATGGTTTGGCACACTGGTAGAAGCTTTTGTTAGGAGAGGGGAGGTTGGTAGTTCAAACCACCTCCCCTCCAAATTCACCTTCAACGCATAATAAATAGAATTTCCCATCTACATTACTCCAAACATATCGGATGGTGCATTGGTGGACCTAAAAAGTTGGGGTGAGAAGGTTGGGGGTTCGATTCCCCCAACTAGAATTTTAACAAACCAAACCTAATTTGCACGTCCCCCGAGGTGCCATTTGTCACTTTGTGATTGGTTTGTTTCGACTTGTACTACCACATGTCAACATATGATTCATTGTTTGTTGTGACATCACTGCCATGTGTTAGAGTTGGATTAGTCCACATCACTGTACGGTGTTGACTGTGCTACCATGTCACCATCTGCCATGCCACCACTTGCCACGTCGCATGTTGACATCATCATTTTGACTAGTCAACCCTTTTTGACTAAAACTTTGACTTGGCGTAACTTTGGCATACGAACTTGAATTTGCGCGAATCGAATGCCATCGAAAAGCTGTCGACGAGCTCTTCTCGATGATGCCAACTTTGACCACTTTTGGCGATGTCAAATTTTGACCTTTTTCTAGCCTAAGCCCCTAAGTTGACCAATGTTTGACGAAGCATAACTCGAGCGTCATAACTCCATTTGACTCCATTCAAATTGCATTGGAGTCAGGATTCTGAGCTCTTTCTGATGATGCAGTTTATGGAGAAAAACGAGGAACTTCAATTTTTGGTGAAGATCCTCCAGATCAGTCCTCCCCACTAGAGAGCTTTTGGACCTCTGAAAGCTTGATTGCTTAGAAAGTAAGTGAGGGTAAAGTTCCCTCACTTTACCAATCTTCCTTTTTTCCTTGCTCGGATTCATCCCCTTCAGTCCCACTCTGAGGTATTCAACAACTCCTCTTCGTGAAGTCTTGACTTTCCTGGCTAAGATGACATCCTCTGGCAACTCTGACATGTCTTTTGGTGACATATCATCAATTGATGGAACTTGAATGTTTGTGTCTTCATCCAGTATCATTGGAGACTTGTACAACCTTAGATTCTCAACATTGACAGCTGAATAGATGTGCATGTATGGAGGAAGATTAAGGCAGAAGGATTTGGTTCCGATCTTTTCCAAGATCTCAAAGGGACCATACCAAATCGGCTTGAGCTTCCATTCGTCACCTTGCATTCTTTCCTTGATGATATGTAACCAGACTCTGTCTCCAACCTAGAAATGGTGATTGATGCGATGCTTATCATGTCGAGCCTTGTATTTGGCTTGGCTCTTCTCCAACTGTGTGTCCACTGCCTGATGGATTGCTTGGAATTTTTGGATGAACTTCAAAGCCTTTTTTGCATCATGGCATCCATCTTGAACATCGTCCTTCCTGAAAGCAAAGTTCATCAGTGTTTTTGGCACATAACCAAAGCAAGTCTAAAAAGGAGACCTCTTTGTAGAAGAGTGTGCCACATGGTTGTAAGCATAATGCACATAATGAAGAATCTCATCCAACAACTTGGGATGTTTGCTGTAGTAACCTCTGAGTAGATGCATAACTGTCTTGTTTACTACCTCTGTCTGTCTGTCGGTCAGCGGATGGAAGGCTGTACTTTTCTTCAGTTTGGTGTCCATGAGCCCCAACAAAGCTGACCAAAATTCCCCTAGGAATTGAGAATCTCGATCCAATACAATAGAAGTAGGTAACCCAAAGTGAACCCATACAAATTGAAAGTACATCTGAGCTGTCAGTTCAACAGTGACCTATTTCTTACAAGGCATTATAATACACATTTTCTTGAACCGATCAACTACCACAAACATATAATCATGTCCCTTCCTAGACATAGGTAACCCCTTGACAAAGTCCATTGACACACTCTCCCATGGACGGGATGGTATAGGTAGTGGTGTGTACAACCCCAATTTTCTGTTACTAGGTTTACTTATTGCACGCATGACACAACCTCTAATATACTTAATTACATTTTCTTGCATACAAGGCTAATAACAATACTTCTGCAGCTGAGTGATTGTCTTGCTTACCCCAAAATGTCCTGCAATTAATGAGGTGTGTGCTTCTTTGTTTACCTATGCTTGTTCATCTTTTGGAATGCATAACTTTCCCAAATAATACAACAATTTATCTTGCACATAGTAATATTTCTCTTCTACATGTTTGCCTAAAATTAGAGCTGAATAAATTTCCTTAAAGTCTTCATCGTTAGCATACTGTTCCTGAAAACTTTCATTTACCATGGAACTACCTTTAAGGATAATCAAAGCATTCAAAACAAGAGGCCTAGACAACATATTTGCTACTTTGTTATGGGCACCTTTCTTGTACTTAATTACCAAATGAAACTGTTGAAAAAAACCCATCCACCTAAAGTGCCTACTTTGCTGCAGTTTAGATTGTGGATGCAAGTACTGAAGTGGCTGGTGATTAGTGTGGATTACAGTTTCTTTCCCCATTAAGTAGTGTTTCCATTTCTTAACACTTTGAACTAATGCATAAAGTTCCTTATCATAAGTAGGATAGTTAATTACTGTACTTGAAAATGTCTCAAAGTGATAGCAGATTGGTTTACCTCTTTGCATTAGCACTGCTCCCATGGAAAATCCACTCGCATCTGTCTCAATCTCAAATGGTTGGTGTAAATCTGGTAAATCCAGAACTAGTGTTGTGCTCAAGTTTTCCTTCAAAGTGTTGAAGGCCTTCTACTGTGGACCTCCCCACTGAAAATTTGTCTTCGTATTGGTCAATGCGTGCAATGTAGGAGAAGTTTGCAATGAACTTTCTCCAATACTGGATTGCACCTAAGAAAATTTTGACTTCAGTGATTGTACTTGGCTTAGGCCATTTTAAAATAGCTTCGACCTTCGCAGGGTCTACTTTCAATTGACCACCACCTAGAACATAGCCTAAGTACACTAAGGATGTCTTAGCGAATTCACATTTATAAATCTTTACAAAGAGTTTGTCTTTTCTCAATACATCAAAAAATTTCTTTACATGACTTACATGATCTTCAAAAGTTTGACTGAATACAAGAATATCATCTAGATAGACTATGAAAAAATCATCAATAAAAGGACGAAATACATCATTCATGACTCTCACAAATGTAGCTGGTGCATTGCAAAGCCCGAAGGGCATTACCAAGCACGCAAACAATCCTTGTTTTTTCATAAATGCAGTTTTCCCAATGTCATCTTTTGCAATTCTTATCTGATGATATCCACTAAGCAATTCTAACTTAGTAAAATAAACTGCATGTTTTAACTGATCAAGTAAATCATCAATTCGGGGAAGAGGATACCTGTTCTTTACTGTTATCTTTTTTAGAGCTTTATAGTCGATACACATTCTCCAAGACCCTTCCTTCTTTCAAACCAACACAATTGGAGAACCACAAGGAGATGTACTAGGATGAATGACTCCTTTTTCAACCAACTCCTGAACTTGCTTTTTGATTTCTTCATTCTGCAAAACTGATAAATGGTACATGCCAATGTTTGGAAAAGGCACATCTTGTTGCAAGTGGATTTCGTGCTGTATCTCTCTCTTAGGTGGTAACCCCTTTGGCTCTTGAAATAAGTCATCATAAGCAGAAAATATTTTGACCATCTCAGTTTTACGCTCTAGATCACACCCCTTAAATGCTTCAGCCTTTTTATTCTCTTTGGGCTTTACAAGTATTAATACAAAGTTCTTGCTAGAATTGACCAACCTTTTAATCTGATCAACATTAATTAGTGCAAGATTAGTCTTAACTTTGTGTGCACTTACAATGTATTCTATCCCATCCTTTAAAAGATGATACTTATTATCCCCCCTATAAAAGATTTCTTTTCTGTCATACAGATAAGGACTCCATAACACAATCCCACAAATATCCAAAGGAACAACATCTACCTCTACCTCATCAACATAGTTTGCAGTGATAACAAATCTCAATTTACATTGTTTTGTTACCTGCAATTGAGCATCATTGCAAACCCATCCAAGTGGATATGGCTTTGGATGAGGTGTTGTAGCTAGATTAAGTTTCTTTACCACCTTTCCAGATATTAAGTTGACTTGAGAACCCATATCAAAAAGTGTGTCAATCTTAGTGTGCTTAGTTACAACTCGAATATGAAACAATTCATTCCATTGTTTATTAGCTTTAGGAGGAGAAGATACTTTAGTTGTACTTGCATTTACATTAGAAGAGAGAATTATACCTTTCCCTTTACCTTGGACCCCAACAACAACAATCTGTGTTTCGTCTCCAGAGTTAGATCCAAGATCTTGTTAAATCACTGTAGTAGTATTTTGCTTGCCTTTATTGCCTCCATATCTTTTTGGCCTTTATTTAGGATGCAACTTCAAACATTTTGAATCATCATGCCCCTCTTTCTTGCGATGGGATCATGTGGGCTTATCACCCTCCTTCTTAATTGTAGCTATCTTCTTCCCTTTGCCTTTATCTTTGTCTTTTTCTTTACCCTTAGACTTCCCCTCAGACTTAGATGGTTTCTTTGAGAAATTATCACTGTAAGTGTTATTACTCCTTGACTCTAGATGAGTGGCTTGGATTGACACTTCATCCAAATTATTAGGACTCAACATTAGAATAGTATGTTTTAGGTAAAAATGCAAACTACCTATGTACTTGAGTAATGTGTCCTGAGTATACAATGGAACATTTAAAGCAATAGCCCGTTTTCTAAACTCATGGGTGTAATCTTGGATAGACTGACCCTTACCTTGCCTAAAGGTTTGACAATTCATTGTTAATTATTGCATATAACCTAAAGGATAAAACTATTTTTTAGGGGCAGCAAAAAATTCCATCAAAGTCATATTGACCTTACCATGGCAAGTAATTTCCTCCCGAGTCCTCCTCTCCCACTAGGTGAGCTGTACCTCCCAACCAGAGAGTGGCTAGCTGGATCATAGAAGCATCTTCTACTAGGCCTTGAATCCTACAATACACTTCTACCTGCTGGATCCAATCATCTAACTTTTCGGCATTTAACTCACCACAGTACTTAGGCAATTGAAATTTTACATCCAATTTAATAATAGGCTTAGACTTGCTTCTGAAAGGATTAATATTAGTAGAAGAGGAAGAAGAAGAAGGGGAAGATGAGAAGAAGGGGAAGATGGAGGAGATGGATCTTTTGGAGCTTTTTCTTCTTTGTCCTTTCGATCTTCCTTCTTTTCTCGCTTTGATAAACCTCCCTTTTCGTGCTTCTTCTTTTTTGCATAAAGCTCTTCCACCATAGCCTTCATGTCGAGAAAGGCTCGCTGAAAAGACTTGTTATCAAGCTTTTGCTCAGTACTTTTCCCAGCTTTAGTTTCTTCCATTGTTGGCAAAGTCCTTCGTTTTCCGATCTCAGGATTGTATTCTTCTAGCTTGCCTTCACTTCGCTGAAGATTGGAGCGCATTAGCATTCAATTCTGTAATACTAGTCACAACAAAGCTCTTATACCAAATTTGATCTGTTTTAGGATTTATGACCATTGCTATTTGAATGCTTTAATGATTACAACGATTGCTTCAAGCATTACAAATGAAATTAACACACGAACCTTAATTAAATAAACATAAATAACAAAGTGATGAAATCCAGAATAAGAGAGAAGATAGAAAATGCAAACAGAGTTGATAACAAAGTTCGTCATAAAATGACAACATCTCTAGGTCCCTCTCCAATGAGTGGACCGATCCGATTAATTCTCCAGAAAATCAGTATAAAACTCCAGCATGGTCTCTCCCTGGTTTACAAGAAATTTGAAAAAACTCTTCCAAAGTGGAAGGAACAAACTCTTGGGAAGCACGGAAGCCGAGCAAAATTTCACCAAGGAATTTCTGTCTTAGTCACCAATTGGTTACCCAAACTCGAAACTCTCACCCAATTTTATACATAAAATATGCTCATTATGGTTACTAACCATATGATTTACAAAAATCTTCCATATCTCCCTTTATCTCCCATTTACAATGATAAATCACTAATAATCCCCTTAAAATATCCTTGAAATCCTTGAAATCCTTGAAATGTCTTTAAAAAAACCCTTAAAAATCTTTAAAATATATTTGATATCATTTTAAGCCCTTTATTTTTATGATGATTTCGAGCTTATCATAATCTTAAGAGGTTTAATAATTTAAATTTAGGCGAATCCAACTTGAAACTCTAATTTAAATAAAGCTGTTGCTGAAATCTTTTCAAATTAATGGTTTGGCACATTGGTAGAAGCCTTTTTTAGGAGAGGGGAGGTTGGCTGTTCAAACCACCTTCCCTCCAAATTCGCCTTCAACACATAATAAATAGAATTTCCCATCTACATTACTCGAAACATATAAGATGGTGCATTGGTGAACCTAAAAAGTATGGGTGAGGAGGTTTGGGGGTTCGATTCCCCCAACTAGAATTTTAACAAACCAAACCTGATTTGCATGTCCCCTAAGGTGCCATGTGTCACTTTGTGATTGGTCTGTTTTGAATTATACGACAATGTGTCAACATATGATTCGTTGTTTGTTGCCACATCACTGCTACATGTCAGATTTGGATTAGTTCACACCACTGTACGGTGTTGACTGTGCTACCATGTCACCATTTTCCACGTCACCACCTACCATGTCACATGCTGACATCATCATTCTGACTAGTCAACCCTTTTTGACTAAAATTTTGACTTGGCATAACTTTGGCATACAGATTCCAATTCGCACGAAACGAATGCCATTAGAAAGCTCTCGACGAGCTCTTCACAATGATGCTAACTTTGACCACTTTTGGCGATGTCAAATTTTGACCTTTTTTTAGCTTGAGCCCCTAAGTTGACTAATGTTTGACCAAGCAGAACTTGAGCGTCATAACTCCGTTTGACTCCATTTGAATTGTGTTGGAGTCAGGATTCCAAGCTCTTTCTGATGATGCAGTTTTTGGAGAAAAATGAAAAACTTCAATTTTTGGCGAAGATCCTTTGGATCAGTCGTCCTCATTGGAGAGCTTTTGGACCTCTAAAAGCTTGATTACTTAGAAAGTAAATGAGAGTAAATTTCCCTCACTTTACCAATCTCCATCCATTTTTCCTTGCTCGAATTCATCCCCTTCAGTCCCACTCTGAGGTATTCAACAACTCCTCTTCGTGAAGTCCTAACTTTATATGCTAAGATGACATCCTTTGACAACTCTGACATGTATTCTGGTGACATATCATCAACTGATGGAACTTGAATGTTTGTGTCTTCATCCAGTATCATTGGAGGCCCATACAACCTCAGATTCTCAATATTGACAACTAAATAGATGTGCATGTATGGAGGAAGATTAAGGCGGAAGGCATTGGTTTTGATCTTTTCCAAGATCTCAAAGAGACCATACCGAATCGCTTGAGCTTCCTTCCTTTGCCTTGCATTATTTCCTTGCTGATATGTAACCAAACTCTGTCTCCAACCTAGAAATGGTGATTGATGCGATGCTTATTATATCGAGCCTCTTATTTGGCTTAGCTCTTCTCCAACTATGCTTCCATTGCCTGATGGATTGCTTCGACTTCCTGGATGAACTTCAAAGCCTTTTCTGCATCATGGTGTCCCTCTTCAACATCGTCCTTCCTGAAAGCAAATTCCATCGGTGTTTTTGGCACATAATCAAAGCAAGTCTAAAAAGGAGACCTCTTTGTAGAAGAGTGTACCGCATGGTTGTAAGCATGCTGCACATAATGAAGACTCTCATCCCACAACTTGGGATGTTTGCTGTAGTAACCTTTGAGCAGATGCACAATTGTCCTATTTACTACCTCTGTCTGTCCGTCAATTTACAGATGGAAGGATGTACTCTTCTTTAGTTTGGTGTCCATGAGTCCCAACAAAGCTGGCCAAAATTCCCCTAGGAATCAAGAATCTTGATCCAATGTACAATAGAAGTAGGTAACCCAAAGTGAACCCATACAAATTGAAAGTACATCTGAGTTGTTAGTTCAGCAGTGACCTATTTGTTACAAGGCATTAGAATACACATTTTTCTAAACCGATCAACTACTACAAATATATAATCATGTCCATTCCTAGAGATAGGTAATCCCCCGACAAAGTCCATTAACACACTTTCCCATGGATGGGATGGTACAGGTAGAGGTGTGTACAACCCCAATTTTCTGTTACTAGGTTTACTTGTTGCACACGTGACACAACCTCTAATATACTTAGTTTCAATTTCTTGCATACGAGGTCAATAACAATACTTCTGCAGTTGAGTGATTGTCTTGTTTACCCCAAAATGTCCTGCAATTAATGAGGTGTGTGCTTCTCTAATTACCTACGCTTGTTTATCTTTTGGAATGCATAACTTTCTCAAATGATACAACAATTTATCTTGCACATAGTAATCTTTCTCTTCTACATGTTTGCGCGCAATTAGAGCTGAATAGATTTCCTTAAAGTATTCATCGTTAGCATATTGTTCCTAAAATTTTTATGTACATGGAACAACCTTTAAAGATAATCAAAGCATTCATAATAGGAGCCCTAGACAACATATCTGCTACTTTGTTACAGACAGCTTTCTTGTACTTAATTACCAAATGAAACTTTTGAAGAAATCCCATCCACCTAAAGTGCCTACTTTGTTGCAGTTTAGACTATGAGTGCAAGTATTGAAGTGGCTAGTGATTAGTGTGGATTACAGTTTCTTTCCCCATTAAGTAGTGTTTCCATTTCTTAACACTATGAACTAATTCATAAAGTTCCTTATCATAAGTAGGATTGTTAATTACTACACCTGAAAATGTGTTAGAGTGATAGCAGATTGTTTTACCTCTTTGCATTAGCACTACTCCCATGGCAAATCCACTCACATATGTCTTGATATCAAACAGTTGGTGTAAATCTGGTAAAGCTAGAACTGGTGCTATGCTCAACTTTTCCTTCAAAGTGTTGAAGGCCTTTTCATGTAGACCTCCCCACTAAAAAGTTGTCTTCGTACTGGTCAATGCGTGCAATGGTGATGCAATGTAGGAGAAGTTTGCAATGAACTTTCTCCAATACTAGACTGCACCTAAGAAACTTTTGACTTCAGTGATTGTACTTGGCTTAGGCCATTTTAAAATAGCTTCGACCTTCGCAGGGTCTACTTTCAATTGACCACCACCTACAACATAGCCTAAGTACACTAAGGATGTCTTAGCGAATTCACATTTAGACATCTTTACAAAGAGTTTTGCTTTTCTCAATACATCTAAAAATTTCTTTTCATGACTTACATGATCTTCCCAAGTTCAACTGAATACAATAATATCATCTAGATAGATTATGAAAAAATCATTAATAAAAGGATGAAAGACATCATTCATGACTAATAAATGTAGCTGGTGCATTGGAAAGCCTGAAGGGCATGACCAACCACTCGAACAATCCCTATTTTTGTCTTAAATGCAGTTTTCCAAATGTCATCTTTTGCAATTCTTATCTGATGATATCCACTACGCAAGTCTAACTTAGTGAAATAAACTGTATGTTTTAACTGATAAAGTAAATCATCAATTCGGGGAAGAGGATACCTATTCTTTATCGTTATCTTGTTCAGAGCTCGATAGTCGATACACATTCTCCACGACCCATCCTTCTTTGGAACCAACACAATTGGAGAACCACAAGGAGATGTACTATGATGGATGACTCCATTTTCAACCAACTCCTGAACTTGCTTTTTGATTTCTTCATTCTGTAAAACTGATAAACGATACATGCCGATGTTTGGAAGAGGCACATGTTGCTGCAACTGGATTTCATGCTGTACCTCTCTCTTAGGTGGTAACCCCTTTGGCTCCTGAAATAAGTCATCATAAGTAGAAACTATTTTGACCATCTTAGTTTTACACTCTGGATCACACCCCTTAATGCTTCAAATGTTTCATCCTCTTTGGATTTTACAAGCATTAATACAAAGTTCTTGCTAGATTTGACCAACCTTTTCATCTGACCAACATTAACTAGTGCAAGATTAGTCTTAACTTTGTGTGCATTTACAATGTATTCTATCCCATCCTTAAAAAGATGATACTTATTCTCCCCCCTATAAAAGATTGCTTTTCTTTCATACAGATAAGGACTCCCTAACACAAGCCCACAAATATCGAAAGGAACAACATCTACCTCTACCTCATCAACAAAATTTGTAGTGATAGCAAATCTAAATTTACAATGTTTTGTTACCTGCAATTGAGCATCATTGCAAACCCATCCAAGCGGATATGGATTTGGATGAGTTGTTGTAGCTAGATTAAGTTTCTTTCCCACCTCTCTAGATATTAAGTTGACTTGAGAACCCGTATCAAACAGTACATCAATCTTAGTGTGCTTAGTTACAACTCAAATATGAAACAATTCATTCCGTTGTTTATTAGCTTTAGGAGGAGTAGATAATTTAGTTGTACTTGCATTTGCATTAGAAACATTTGCATCAGAAGAGAGAATTATACCTTTCCCTTTACCTCGGACCCCAGCGGCAACAATCTGTGTTTCATCTCCAGAGTCAAATTTAAGATCTTGTTGAATCAATGCAACAATCTTTTGCTTGTGTTTATTGCCTCCATATCTTTTCGGCCTTAATTCAACATGCAACTTCCAAAATTTTGAATCATCATGCCCCTCTTTCTTGCAATTTGAGCATATGGGCTTATCACCCTCCTTAACAATAGTTGTCTTCTTCCATTTTCCTTTATCTTTGTCTTTTTCTTTACCCTTAGACTTCCCCTTAGACTTAGATGGTTTCTTTGAGAAATTATCACTGAAAATGTTCTTACCCCTTTACTCTAGATGAGTGGCTTGGATTGACACTTCATCCAAATTATTAGGACTCAACATTAGAATAGTATGTCTTAGGTAAGAATGCAAACCACCTATGTACTTGAGTAATGTATCCTGAGTAGACAATGGAACATTTAAAGCAATAGCCCATTTTCTAAACTCATGGGTATAATCTTGGATAGATTGACCCTTGCCTTGCCTAAAGGTTTTCCAATTCATTGTTAATTGTTGCATATAACCTAAAGGATAAAATTGTTTTTTAAGGGGAGCAAAAAATTCCATCCAAGTCATATTGACCTTACCATGGCGAGCAATTTCCTCCCGAGTCCTACTCTCCCACCAGGTGAGAGCTGTACCTCCCAACCGAAGAGCGGCTAGCTAGATCATAGAAGCATCTTATGCTAGGCCTTCAATCCTACAATACACTTCTACCTGCTAGTTCCAATCATCTAACTTTTTGATATTTAACTCACCACATTACTTAGGCAATTCAAATTTTACATCTAGTTTAATAATAGGATTAGACTTTATTTTGGAAGGATTAATAGTAGTAGAAGAGGAAGACGAAGAAGGGGAAGATGGAGGAGATGGAGCTTTTGGAGCTTTTTCTTTGTCCTTTCGATCTTCCTTCTTTTCTCGCTTCGATGAACCTCCCTTTTTGCGCTTCTTCTTTTCCGCATAAAGCTCTTCCACCATAGCCTTCATGTCGAGAAAGGCTCATTGAAAAGACTTGTCATCAAGCTCTTGCTCAATGATTTTCCCAGCTTCAGTTTCTTCCATTGTTGGCAAAGTCCTTCGTTTGCTAATCTCATAATTGTATTCTTCTAGCTCACCTTCACCTCGCTAAAGCTTGAAGTGCATTAGCATTCGATTCTGCAATACTAGTCAAAACAAAGCTCTAATACCAAATTTGATTTGTTTTAGGATCTATGACCATTGCTATTTGAATACTTTTAAGGATTACAACGATTGATTCAAGTTTTACAAACAAAATTAACACACAAATCTTAATTAAATAAACGTAAATAACAAAGTGATGAAATTCAGAATAAGAGAAGAGAGAAAATGCAAACAGAGTTGATAACGGAGTTCATTGTAAAACAATTACGTCTCCGGGTCCCTTTCCAATGAGTTGACTGATCCGATTAATTCTCCAGAAAATCAGTACAAAACTCCAACGTGGTCTCTCCTTGGTTTACAAGAATTTTGAAAAAGCTCCTCCAAAGTGCAAGGGACAAACTCTTGGAAAGCATGGAAGCCGAGCAAAATTTCACCAAGGAATTTCTCTCTAAGTCACCACTTGGTTACCCAAACTCGAAACTCTCACCCCCTTTTATACATAAAATATGCCCAATATGGTTACTAACCATATGATTTACAAAAATCTTGCACATCTCCCTTTATCTCCCATTTACAATTGTAAATCACTAATAATCCACTTAAAATATCCTTGAAATCCTTGAAATCTCTTTAAAAAAACCCTTAAAAATCTTTAAAATATATTTGATATCATTTTAAGCCCTTTATTTTTATCATGATTTCGGGCTTATTATAATCTTAAGAGGTTTAATAATTTAAATTTAGGAGAATCCAACTTTAAACTCTATTTTAAATAAAGTTGTTGCTGAAATCTTCTCTATTTAAGAGTTTGGCGAACTGGTAGAAGCTTTTGTTAGGAGAGGGGAGGTTGGCGGTTCAATCCACCTCCCCTCCAAGTTCGCCTTCAAAACATAATAAATAGAATTTCCCATCTACCTTACTCCAAATATATCGAATGGTGCATTGGTGGACCTGAAAATTAGGGGTGAGGAGGTTGGGGGTTCGATTTCCCCGACCATAATTTTAACAAACCAAACCTAATTTGCACATCCCCCTAGGTGCCATGTGTCACTTTGTGATTAGTCTTTTTCGACTTGAACTACCATGTGTCAACATATGATTCGTTGTTTGTTGCCACATCACTGCCACATCACTGCCACATTTCAGAGTTGGATTAGTCCACATCACTGTATGGTGTTGAATGTGCTACCATGTCACCACCATGCTCGTCACATGCTGACATCATTATTTTGACTAGTCAATCCTTTTTGACTAAAACTTTGACTTGGTGTAACTTTGGCATACGAACTCCAATTCGTGCGAAAAAAACTCCATTAGAAAGCTCTCAACGAGCTCTTCACGATGATGCCAACTTTGGCCGCTTTTGGTGATGTCAAATTTTGACCTTGTTTTGGCCTGAGCCCCTAAGTTGACTAATGTTTGACCAAGAATAACTCGAGTGTTGTAACTCCGTTTGACTCCGTTCGAATTGCGTTGGAGTCAGGATTTTGAGCTCTTTCTGATTATGCAGTTTCTAGAGAAAAATGAGAAACTTCAATTTTTGGCGAAGATCCTCCAAATCATTTAATGTCACTATGTGGTTAGGTTTAGGGTTAGACAATGACTTAGGAATAGGGTTAGGGATAAGATTAGGGTTAGGGATAGAGATATAGTTAGGGTTAGGGTAAAGAGATATAGTTAGGATTATGGTTAGGTTTGTAAGAGTTTTTGATGAACTTGAGCACCCAGGATCACCTGCAAAACCAAGATATGCCTTCCACACGAGAGCAGCAAGAGATAAAATACTTGAATATAGTGCAATAACAAAATGATGTTATTATCACACACTAAATGATACAATATGCCTCAACTCTCCCTTGAATTGACTGAGTTAATATGAACTCATCTGGACTAGATCTGAACTAGATAGAAGGGAGAGGTGAGTACAAAATATATAGTAGAATATGGAAAAATAATTCCAAGAGAGGTAATAACTCCCAAATAACCAAATTAGGTGGGAGTTATTCCTACTTGGAAAATGCCAAACATGTGGCATAGCCTACTCAGAAAGAGACATATGAGTGGTTTTGTGAGGTTGCATATAAAGCCAAAAGAGGGTGTGAAACTCAACCACCCAAGTGTGTGTGGAAGCAACACATGTAATCGATGGATTACGCCACGTGTCCTCACATGAACCACATCTCCTATAACCTAAGGTATGCTTAATAATGTGTAGGAAAAATAATATTAAAAAACCTACATTAAGACCCCCCTTAAGCATAGCTTAGGTGGGTGAAAGGATGAAACAATGCAAAGATGGGTCCCGGCTACGAGGCCATGTTAGGTACCCATGTACAATAATGAAATCTCTCACATATGAGAAAGAGAAAACCCGTAGGACAAAACTCCCCCCCAAGAGAGAAGAAAAAGAGAGACCATATAGTCCCCAAATATAGAATCTCCTGCATTGTTGGTGAATGCTCCACACAAGAAGCTGAAGATCCAAGATCGCAGAACAATATTCCTCCCCTTAGGAAGAAAGAAAACCAAGGATGTATGCAGGATATCTTCCCATTCTTGAAAGGAATATGAAGGAAGAATGATGAAAATGTATGAAGTCTTTGAACTCTGCTCAGGTGTCTCCATGTCGATGTCAAAAGATGTCACCATCAAATTAGGTGTTCTAGGCCACACTGCAGAAGATGACAATCTAGAACCTAGTGGAGATGGATGTAGAACAAAATTTGAAGACAAAAATATCTCCTCTGAAGACAAAGGCACCTCCTCCAAATGTTGCTCAAAAGTATCCACACTCATGTCAAATTGTGATGAATGATCATGTGGAGAATGAACAAAAGGATCCAAAGGTTCCTCCATAACAACTGAAGAAGAATCAACTTCATCAAAGAGAAGATGGATGTCATGAATAGTGTCTCCCAAGTTTGAAATATGAGACTCTATGAACAAACCTGCAATGTCTGTCAAGTAGTCATCCCAAGCAACTATATTTGGAAGACAATGTCGATCCTGTTGCACTGAATCACAAGTAGCCATGAATGTAACACAAGTATCCTCAAAAGCAACAGTCGATGGAGGAGAAGGAATGCAAGGCTCAATAACTGGATCTGATGTGAGAATACCAAGATTCAAATAGCCAAAATTCTCCTCAAAATCAAATGTCACACAAGGAGTGTGATCAACAGCCAAAGGATCATAACCATCATCAGGTGTAATGTCTGAAAAGATATACAACCAAGATTCATGATCAACTATCCTAGTAGCAATTATCTCTTTTCTCTCCAAGTCTTTGATGATAACTGAATTAGGTGTGAATTCCACAGTCTTCCCTACTCTACCATGAGTGATCTGATAGATGGAAAGAAGATTATTTGTCAAGTGAGGTACACACAAAAAATTATTGAAGGTGCCATCCCAATATCAACAGAACCCTTCCCAATTACACTCATGTAAGTGTTGTTGCCCATCAAAATAGGTGATATAACACAAGGTGCAAAAGAAGAGAAAATAGACTGTGTAGAAGCCATATGATGAGAAGCTCTAGAATCTAGGAGCCATTTACCTGATTCATGACTTGTAGAAGCACAAAGAGCTTTACCTTTATTTTTCTTAGACTTAGAATCAAATTTTGCATGACCTTTATCCTTACTAGATCCTGACTGTTTGGAATGTGAAGAAGAAGAAGCAGAATCAGACATTCCAGAAGGTAGATCAATGTTGTTCTTCTTAAGAAGATGTTTCAGTTCATCAATATCCTTCTTATAACAAGAATGTTCTTCATGTCCAATCCTTTTGCAATATGAACAAGTAGACTTCTCCTTCTTAGATGATTCCTCCCTGGAAGAGGATTTGTGTTGTGCTTGATTTGTGTGTGGATTTTTCTTAGATTTCTTTTGTTTCTTGTTAGATTGTCCTGACTCTTTCTATCCCTTAGGTTGACTAGCCAACAAGGCCTGAGTTTGTGATGGCTTTATGAGACCCATAGAAAGAAGCTTCTGTTGTTCATGCATTAACATCTCAGAAAAAAGATGCAAATGAAGGCATAGTATATGCAGATCCCATAGTCAGTCTATGAGTATGAAAGCTAGAAACAAAAGCTGCAAATTCAGGACCAAGTTTATTCAGTGTATTATAGATTAACTGAATGTCCTTTTTATCAATACCACGTGCTTTACATTGTGCTCTCAGATCATTGACCTTAGTAATATAATCCTGGATGTTGCCAAAGTTCTTTGGATCAAGGCTCATTAGTTCATTTTCAATCTGATAGCCTTTGACTTCATCTATTGTACCATACAAAGATTTTAACTTTTCCCAAGCATCATGTGAATTTGTACAAGATTCAATCTGAAACATAAGATCAAGGGAAACAAAGCTACGAAGACATCCAAGAGATTTTGTATGTTCAAGCATCCATTTTATCTTTTCCTTATCATCTTTAGGTTCAACTACCTTGTTTTCAACATATGGAGTATACCCAAGTTGCATTAAGGCATTCCATGCATGTTGATGCCATGTTGCATAATTATAAGGTGTTAGAAAAGGAACCTCAGAATGATCCATGTGTGAAGAAAAAGTAGAGCACAAGTGAATAGATCAAAAACACACAATCACAAAGAGAGACCCCCCCTTTTTCACTCAATCAAGAATTCCCCCCCAACAAAAAAAAATGATTTGGCACTTTATAAATCAGTGCGTTTACAATGCTAGAGCTATTTTCTAGAGTTTTACAAATGTCTAAAATAGACCCAAATACTGAAAGTACAAAATAATATTATATTAAGAACCTCAAAATAGCACCAATGTATAGTGCTAAAAAAAAATCAACTTTCAAAAAAGGAATCACCTCGATCCGAGGTCATATGTGAAAGTTATAGCCATTTGAAGTTCCAAAAATGAGAGCTGTCCTTCAGATCTGCTGATAAAACTGATTTTCTGGAAAATCTGGATCACTTGAGAAAAAATGGATCACACCACTGCAAAGCAAATCTCTCAAATTTGAGAAGGGGCTTGCAAATCTGACGCTCTGATACCATGTAAGAGTTTTTGATGAACTCGAGCACCTAGGATCACCTGCAAAACCAAGATAAGCCTTCCACACAAGAGAAACAAGAGATAAAATACTTCAATATAGTGCAATAACAAAATGATGTTATTATCACACACTAAATGATACAATATGCCTCAACTCTCCCTTGAATTGACTGAGTTAATATGAACTCATCTGGACTAGATCTGAACTAGATAGGAGGGAGAGGTGAGTGCAAAATATATAGTAGAATATGGGAAAATAATTCAAGAGAGGTAATAACTCCCAAATAACCAAATTAGGTGGGAGTTTTTCCTACTTGGAAAATACCAAACATGTGGCATAACCTACTTAGAAAGAGACAGATGAGTGGTTTTGTGAGGTGGCATATAAAGCCAAAAGAGGGTGTGAAACTCAACGACCCAAGTGTGAGTGGGAGCAACACATGTAATCAATGGATTACGCCACATGTCCTTACATGAACCACATCTCCTATAACCTAAGGTATGCTTAATAATGTGTAGGAAAAATAATATTAAAAAACCTACACTAACAAGGTTAAGATTGATTTGCAAACATTGATTAAATAATTTCTTAAAAATATAAATATAAATCTTAAACTTTAATTTATATGAAGTACATGGAGATTTATCAAGGCATTCAATTTTTTCAATTATATAGAGCAAAATCAAATTTCATATATATATTTAATTGCTATTATCATTTGTACAACATCGATTTTTTTAAAATCATTTAAAAATTGAAATTAAAATTGAATAAAATGTGTAAAAAAAATTAAACATTTGCTTAAAAATATTTAACTTATATTTGAGGCACATTTATTAATATTTCATATAGATTTGGCACACATCCACTTAAAAAATATATTTAATACCACACATTTAAAAAAACCACATACATTACAAATAATGAGTAGCACAAAATATGTTATCAAAAGAAAAAATATTAGAAATGGAAGTCTTATATGTTGCCACACATCCTCTTCAATTTTTTTAAAAGTATTATTATTTTTATATTATAATATAAGTTAAACAAAATTAATAAACCTTTCCTGCAATGTGTACAAAGTTTGTAAATATAAGAAGTATTGAAGGTCAAATAAGAAGTGATTATACTAATAACATCTTATTGTAATGGTGTAAATACATTACAAATTCATCAATGAGATTGGTAATACAACCTTTATTTTCATAGTGATCTTCATATACTTCTTTGAGCATATTTGGAAATGCAGCTACTATACTATATGCCTCATGAACTTTTTTTGCAACAACTTCCATTGTCATTATTTCTAGTTCCTTGACATCATCATCGATTATTAAGCTTGTATTTTTAATTTCTTTTGTGATCTTATTGCAACACTCTAAAACTGTTGTTGCACATTTGTCAACAGGGGTTTCAACAAAATCATTTGACCTTATAGAGACAGTTGGACTTTCAACTATGATTTCCGATTCGTTCTGTGAATCTACCATTTTAAATTAGATTATTCGTTGAAAATAAAATAAAATAAAATAAAGGTTAGCATTTGGGAATGATAAGAACAAAAGTATCCATAATTTTTCATAAAATATAATTCAAAAATAATAATTTTTAGTTACAAATTGTGCATAAAATAAATAATGAAATAACTTTATATATATATATATATATGTTTTTCTTTTATATTTTAGATTTACTTTGATCAGATGTTTGTTATGCATTACTTAGATTGTTTTTATGCATTATTTAGTATATTATTTCCATATATCATGTGTTCAAGTTGATAAATAATTTTATCTAAACTTTTACAAGATTTCATGCAATTGGTTGATTATTTGATTTCATTCAAATAGATTTTTGAATATAAAATTTAACCATTTGAATAACCTATTAAATGGCTTAGTATGTTGGGATGTCACCAAAATCATTTGAAATACCACCAAAAAATATAATTTCATAAGAGAGAATTAAAATTATATTTGATTGAATTCAGGCATAAATACCATGTTTAAAGATTGATTTTGCAAACATTTGTCAAATAAAGATTTAAAATATTTCCACTTAACTAAACATTTATGCATGAGTAATAAATCTAACACACATTTTTAAAAATATTATCAAAATTGAATATACTCATAGATGCAATGCTTATATAGTTTGGGAACATTTGTCACATAATTTCTGTACAATCATTTCATCTAATTAACCACAGATTTACTGGTAATAACTCTCCATCTTTAGTATCATCAAGATTAGTTTGAACTTTAATTGTCAAGTTGGACTTCACAATAGACAAGGTAGGTATACCATAGTTTTCATGTAACAACCTAAATGATGGCATTACCTGATGCACCATGAATCTAATGGAGTACCTGAACTTAAGAGTTGCGAGAATCCATTCCTCAGGTGGCCCCATGTGATTACTAATTTTGGATGGTCCCTTAAGAAATCTCATGAACATCATACCCAGTTCATCAGATAGAGTGTCTTTTGATATTTATCGTTGGTCTAATTGTGATCTTCCATATGCATTTGGCGAGGTAAAGATCTTGAATGTCATGGTAAAGAGCAACCGACCAATCACAAAAATCTATAATCTCAATCTATAGATGATGAAATTTGACATCTAATCTCATTTTGATCTTTGATTCATATAGGGAGTTAAAATATACAACATAATTGAGAAATTTTATTTGAGAAGTCTGTGGTCCATTGTTATTTATTGTCTTCACCATCCTATCTCACCCAATATCGAACACTTAGTTCCTCTATACAAAGGAGGACATTGGGTGGAAGATATGGGTGATACTTTGACAACCAATTGTACACCCATGCTATACGAATTTGATCTGACATTTTGTTGTTGTACATGAAAATTATTATTAGCTCTTACATTACTATTAAATAGGAAAATAAATATAATTTCTAAACTAATTTGAAAAATGCATAGAGGATAGTAAACATAAAGAAAATGCACGCTATCAAGTAACTCACTTTAGATTTAATGGAATTGATATATATAGACACAATTTCTTGAAGGTTAGTTTATTAAGTAAATTATTATAAACTTTTTGGAAATAAATATTAAAGTATAAAATGAAACACAAAAAATGACCCTTAGAACACATATCTAGGAAATTTATTTTACATTAACCATATAAAAATGATGTAAAGTTACATGATCTTTATTTAGCAAACATGCATGTTGAAAAGAGATTAAAAACATTTCAAATGTAAGTTATATTGGAAATCGAATTCAATAAATAGCTTGACATTCTTAAATTTATATAAGAAATTTTAATCATTTATTTTTTATCAATAGAGATTATAAAAGAATACAATGGAATATTTTAAGTGCTGCCCAAAAAGAACACATATATTAAAGCCATTGAAGCAAATTTATTGAATACACTGTGAAAGCATGTATAATAGTATATATAATCAAAGCAATTATTATAGTGGGAAAAAAGAACACATATATGAAATCCATTGAAGAAAATTTTTGCAAAATTTTTATTACATCAATTATCTTCTAAAAATTTGAGTTTGTCTTCTTTAGCCTTGCGCTTGGCAAGTTGTCTACCCTTTTTCATTTTCTCATAACGGTCATATGTGAATGGTGGGATTATTCTGAGACCCTCTAGATATTTTACATGAGATACTGCTACAGATGTCAATCTTGTTCTTTCTCTTGGTCCTATATCAATTGTTGCCTTTGAAAGAGTCAATCCCTAAGATTTATGTATAGTTAATGCCCATGCCAATCTCAATGGTAATTGAAGTGTTCTGCCCTTCTGTATTGCTATTATTGGAATTGTATTTGGATGCTGATCTTCAAATGGTATTCCTGAATAATTATCAAACTCAACGATCACATATGTCGGTGGTTCAGGTGGAGCACTTCCTAGTTTGTAGACAATCTTTCGAATATATCCTAGAGCTCCATTTACAAGACCTGCTTGTATCCAAAGATTCAAAGTCAACATGACCCTTGAATTCTTACTGATCAATAACTCTAGATAGAGTTAATCACTTGAACAATCTTATGTTGTATTAACACTTCCTGCTTTTGTTACAACATTACAGGCAATAGGATTCTTCAATGAATATAACATACTTTTATTATGACTATGAACATTGTCATTCGTGGAGAACAGATGGACACTATTTTCAAACTTAGCATTGCTTGTAGCATCTATATTAGTAGGCGTTCTCATCATTAACAACTTCCAGTCATCAATTTGTGGGTTTGTATCTCTTAGATTTGTTAAAAGTTGACGAAATCTTTGTTGTTGGATGTAATACCCCTCGTGTTGCTGATACTTTGAATAGATACTCTTTTGTGTTGAGTTCTGTACTTGGGTTTGTGATGGTGATTATTTCACTGATTTGATTTGTGTGGATTTACAGTTTAGTTTGGTTGGATGCACTTGATACTATTTATGTTGATTTAAGATATATGATTTGATACTGCTTATGTTGATTTATGATACATAATATGTGGTGTTTATACTATTTGGATTATGTGATGTTATGTGGTGATGTTTTGGTTTAATGCTTGTTTATGGATTATGATGTGTATGCTAGTGGGTCTTGGTGAGAGGACGAAGTAGCATCATTCGTTCGCGAGTGCCCTGCTACGCTGCGACAACCTTTCACAGTGTGTTTGTATTGGAGATTTATATGTAATTGACATTTTTTTCATGCAGGATGCAGGTACTGGACACCAACTCCACCTTCTTGACAGGTCTGAGCATGTCCCATAAACCCAATGGGTATGAAGTTGAAAAAAAGTTTATAAGGAAGTGTCCCTGTCCAAGTTGTCATCCCTGTTGTTGTGAGTAATGGTGTCGTTGTCCACGACCCCATCTTTGTTCTTCATGGTATTGTGTTCATTATTTTAATCTTTGTTTTATGTGTCGTTTAATTAATGTTTGTGTTTGACATTTCCTGGTAGATTAATAATGTTATTTTAATTAACATAATTAAATAGTTAAGTAAATCCTGTTAAGTTTATTGTTAAATTTAAATTAGTATAAATTTTAAAAGGTTGTTAAATTAAATATTGCTTTTTTAATTAAACGGGATAATGTTGCTTTGTTAAGTAAATACTATTAAGTTTATTGTTAAATTTAAATTAGTACAATTTTTTTTTCTCTTCAGAAGAATTTGAAATTTCTACAGCCAAAATTATGACACTAAATTGATTCGGAGAATAATAAGAGAGTTTTTCAATCAACAAAATACAAGCTTCTTTTCATAGGTTTGAAATAGAGTTTCAAATTCAGCCAAGATATGAAACCAAAACATTTCAAGTAAATTTTCAAACCCTCTCAGCATAAATTTTCATAGACACAAAATTCTTTTAAATATGATCACCAATTCAAACAGAGATAAAAAAAAGAAGATAGTAATAAAGGAACCTAGAGGCCTTCGCTTTGGATCGAAGTAATGAGTGCGGAAACTCTTCTTCCTCTTTCGAAAACAACCTTCACAAACTTCTTTCTCCTTCCTCAACAAATTCTTCCCCAATTTCTTCTTTCAAGCTCAATTCTATTTTTTTTTTTTACAGAGAAAACCTAGAGAAGCACAACAATTTTTTAACAACCCTTTTTTTTTCCCTCAAGCCACCAAAAATGTCCGTGAAGAAGAATTCTTCTTTTTCCAATTAATAAAAAAAAAACTCCTTTCTTTTTCGAAAAATACTAAGCATGCATTCGTCCTTTTTTTATCTTTTTTTTTGATTTTAAAGCTCATAATTATCTCACATACTAATTAAAAATAATTTTAATTAATATTTATCCACAACTTAATATTTAATAACAAATCACAAAATCATTAATTTATTTTATTTCATTTTACAAAAGATAATTTATAATTAAAATCAATATTACTTATTTAATTTATTAATTTATCCCGTTTAATTAAAAAAACAACATTTAATTTAACAACCTTTTAAAATATACTAATTTAAATTTAACAATAAACTTAACAACATTTACTTAACTATTTAATTATGTTAATTAAAATAACATTTGATGTCCCAAAAGATGTCAGGCACAGGCATTAGAATTGCTTTGGGCATGAAACAGTTAAAAATAGGTAGTTGACACATTGCGAAGAACAGGCAGGAGTTCATGGACGGCAACACCATTGCTCATGGCGGAAGGACCAGACGTTGGAATGAGGGACGGCTTCTTTTATAGCTGGTTCAACTGTAGGTTCCGGGTTGCATGGGACCTTGGAGCCTAATATCCGGTCGATTAGAACATGCGTGCTTGCATCCATGGTAATGTAGTACATGCTCGTCTCCAATGGCACGTGGCTGAAATTGGTTCGCGTTGCTTGGGGCGCTCGCGAACTCGTGATCTTCACTGTCTCTTTGAACCCAGCATTATAATCATAAACAAAGCATTGAAGCCAAAACATCGCATGCCATCACCGTCGGAGATGGTACAGCAATCCAAGCTATCATCAAATCAAGCTTTAGCGTTATCCAATCCGCCCTTAATAACCCGTCAGCATGGAGGTATCCAAGGTACGTCCATGCAACCTAGAAGTACAAATCCCGCAAATCCAGGTGGTGAAGGCAAATGCACTTGCATCACAGCCAGTACAGAGCCTCAGCTTTACAAGAGTATCCTATAAGAAGGTGACTTGCGGGGAATATTGCATTTGAATCGGAGCTTTCCCACCATATGTCGGCATATTTTGTATCTGGGATAAACATAGGGTTTTCAAATTCTTCTCTCGCAGTAGCTTTTATGCATCCCCATTACTTGCATCAGCATCTTTTGCGTCTATCAGAGCTAACGGAAGTAAGATTTGAAAAATATCACCGAAACGCCCGAATATACTTTAGAGATGAAATGAGCCAGTATTTATTTTCAAAAAATGTATAATATTTTTATTGAAATTTAGTAGATGAACATGTATTAGTAGAATATAAAATAGTTGACTTCATTAGTATTGAATTCTATACCTGCAAAGCTTATGTGTGCACTTTGTGGGAATGCCTGTCAGAGTCTAGAATCTATGTTTTCCAACATGTTCTGACCAATGAAGCTCATTTCATCAATCAAAATGTACTTGATATGTGCCATTTCTTCTTGAAAATTGGTAAGTCTTGTTCCTTCTAGTTGAGTAAAATCTCGTATTGGGATTCTCAATTTTGAATGAATTGTAGAGGCTCTTATATTAAATGCTGCAACTCCCGTTGGTGCAAGCAATAGAAGGGGAGAACGAGATGGCATTGCGGCATTTTAAGAGCTTAACTAATGACACCAATTAGATATGACTTTCCTGTTCCTGCTGTTTCTTGAATTATCATGAACAACGACACTCCATTTTGATTCCTCTAGTAGTGTATCATAATTATGTCAATTGAATTTTTTTGTTTATCACTGAGGGATGTGTAGTTGACACATTGGGGTATATCATCATATATAAGACATCCATGCTCCTTCATGTTATTTATGAAATTGATTGCTATAGTTGTGTACTCTTCACCTTGATAATCAACAGACCAATCTATATGTCTATCAATGTCTCTTCTCCCCAACATATCTATTTTTGTAAATTGTATATTTTGACCATGATGCAGCCTAGATATAATTTCCCATTCATGTTCAGTGGTATTTCCCTAAATAGTTTCATTCTCTTCAATTTCTGAATCACTAGTAGCGTCAACATTTTCTGTAGTTGTTCGCTCGACATGCCAAGGATTGTAATTAAATGACTCCCACTTGGTTATTATGGATTTGTCATCATGGCCAATATCCCTTTCTATGTCACATAATGGTTTATAGAGTAATAACTCTGATAAACAAAAGTCAATCCATTTATTTGACTCACGTGGAGGAAGAGATAGAAACCTAGGAAAAACTCTGACAATTGCTGCTCTTTCCCTTGGATCCCATTTGTTGTCTCTTCTTCTTCTAGGATTATATATCCATGATCTAGCTGCATCAATTAATGAGACACCTTCCATACAAGAAGGCCTTGTTTTGTATCCATCAATAAAATATTTTGTTTGTTCTTCATTATTTATAGTTATAGGTTTGAACACCTCACATAAGACATTTAGATTAACAAATCTTCTACTGGTCTCCACCAGTGGAAGTTCTAACATGTGACATGTTTCTTGAGCTCCAATGTCCCTTTCTATAACTGTCTTGGTCAAAAGCCTTCTATATGCTCATGGAGCTAAATCATCAGGGTTTTCCAAGTTTGAAAGGCACAACAACATCTGGTGATACATTTTTGAGCTTTTCTCTGCTTTTGCTGCATACTTTGCAATGTGCTTTATGACTGCATGCTTGGAAAGAACAAGTTGTCAATCTATATTTGCTCTCCATATTTGCAATATGAGGTAATTGTGTGAATTGACTCTATCATCATTTCTTGTTGGTTCAATTTTTTTTCTCTTGTTTCAATACCTTCATATAATTTGGATCCCCCTAAATTCAAAGGCCAAGGAGCATGATACCTAAAATTAATATCAACAAATCACATATTTGGTGCATTTTTTTTGTACATAATATTTAATATTGATATAAAAAATTTCTTCATAAAATAATTACCTACAAACCATCCTTCCTCTTTTTTTCGTAGGCATGCACCCTCCCTACACACTGTATGTCGTTCTACATAGTTGAGGATCTCCTCATAGTCATGGGAAATATCCATCTCTGCAAGTTGTCTCATGTTTTAAATTAGACATGGATGTTGAGGAAATTTTTGGAATGTCTACAATTGAAAATACAAATGAATAAATTAGGTACATCATAAGCTATAAAATAGTTTATATCATATAATATTAGATTCCATGCATGAACAATGGAATGAAAATATCTTTCAACACTTTTTTGTTTCTCCTCATTTGACCAATCAATGTTGTCCATATTGGGTGCTCCATTAATCCATATGAATCCATGCACATGCAGTGAACCCATGTGTTTCCACTCATATCTTGATAAAAAATCTTTATCATTCATTCCTTTTTCTAGAATTTATTTTCTAAATATTGAATGTCTAAGGTGCATGTAATGTGCGACTATATGAGGATAGTCGATAACATTTTGTTTTCGCCAAAATTGAGCTTCTCATGGAGTAGTTGGTGCTATTCCTGACATTAGTGCATGCAAATCAGGCCAATACATATCTGCTGCACTTAATGTGAAGAATATTGTAGGAGATCCTATTTGATGAAGCATGTCTGTCAATTCTACATGACATTTAGCCCAATATGAATTTGTACCCCTTAATGTTGTTCCAAACTGCATTAACCTATCAGCTAAATGAGACTGTTACATGTTTTCCATATGTTGACGTAGCTCATTGATGGTGATCGACATGTCTTGAAATCTTCTTTTTGTAAAGAATACAGATGAATTTTGTGCACAGTGTCTAATTATCATGTTCATCATAAAATATCTGAATCTGGGATGTTTACCAAAATGATGATCTCTATACCGCAATAGATGTTCTACAAATTCATGCAGATGCACTTGCCTAATTCGTGGTTCTAACCAATCACATCTACCATCAGGAAACAATGTTGGAAATGCCATATCAAGTAATCCTAACGTGACATATTCATTAACAGGAGATACACCAATTCTTGGCCAATCGATCAATGTTGTTGGATTTGCATCAGGGTTATTAACCCATACATGAATTAATTCCATTTCTCTCTAGGCATTAGGTGGTCTGGAGGCCATTGATGTTGTGTGATCAATTATGTTACCTTCATCCGTCTCCATGAGTGGACCCACAAATATGATTTCATTTGTATCAAAATCAAATTCCATATGCACTATCTTCAATTTGTTGAAAATATTTTCATCTAAATTTCTTGCAGATCATTGAGAGCATTTTCATCAATTCTAATATCAGAGTAAAATTTGTCATGCTCAACTTTGTATTTAAGTGCTTTGTACACATGATCCCTGTTCACTGTAAAGTTATAATTTGTGCCACATTGATCCCTTCTTCGAACAATAATGATTGGCAAATGATCTATTGTATGTGGCAAAATTTTTGAAACATGTTCTACATTGTTTGGAAAACTTATCGTGTGTCCTTTATATTTGTATTGACCACCTATTTCATGTGTAACTTGTAGTATTGGACTGGCACATGCAATCAACATTTACTCTACTTGAGTCAATTTTGCAAGCTCCTTTGGTTATGGCCCACGATCCATATTATTTGAAGCTGAAAATTTATTATTTCCTCTCTCTTGCTGACATCTAGTACATATAGGACCTTTTGAACTATGACATACTTTAATTCCTAAATAACTTTCTTGACAAATATAACACATGCACTTAGTATTTTGAAGCTGTCTAACTAAACTTGAAATTGCATTTGAAGTCTTTTAAAATCAGCTTCATTCATTCCATTTGCATTTGGCCTATTATGTGCATCACCTTCTGCACCCAAGTTTATGTCAATATAATTTCTATGTTGAGGTGTCTCAGATACTTGTTCTATTGACCTTGAACTTTCATCTTCAAG
The DNA here is from genome assembly GCA_007258455.2 of Sequoia sempervirens. Classification (NCBI taxonomy): domain Eukaryota; kingdom Viridiplantae; phylum Streptophyta; class Pinopsida; order Cupressales; family Cupressaceae; genus Sequoia; species Sequoia sempervirens. The sequence continues at coordinate 584,441,795 of VDFB02047230.1, read as the reverse complement.
ATTCATCTCAATATTTTGAATAGATGGTTGATTTTGCATCCCACTTGAATGGGGATCAACCTATTGTATTTATTCTCTTTCAAAATGTGAGACTTCTTCAGATGTTCTTTGACGATTATTTGTTATCATATTAGCTTCCTCTCTATTTTGAAATTCTAATTCATTCAATGTTATTTCTGCTCTGCGTCTAGCATGTCTTTGTCTTTGAGCTTCATTGGTCCTTCTTTCCTCTTCCCTTTGATCATCTGTCAAATTTTCCCGTCATCGTCTTCTATATTCTCTTCGACGTGCTCTTTGATGTTGCCTTCTCTCCTCTTCTAATTCAAAATTCAGTCTTGATTGATCCATAGCTGCAATTTTTGAATAATTTGTATCTAAGAGTTTAATTTTGTTTTAAAAAATAATTTCACTAAGTTATACGAAATAAAAGAGGAAGCCATCAAGAATGCATGTTTTTACATAAGTATGTGATAAAAAATGATTAAATCATTTAGAAAAAAACAAATTAAAATGGCAATAGTCGCATTGGATCTTATCCCTCTAAGGGAAAAATGAGAGTTCAAGGTGATAGCTAAAAAGTTTTAAAAAATCACACAACTGTGATTAAATGAATCTAGCGACATTTCCTTTCAAATTGGATAAATATAATTTTAACCAACAATTCAAAAAATTGCAAACAAATATACAAGAAAAAAGTTGGTTCCCTTGATACTTAAAACTTTACATTTTACATCCATTTGGTGGCAATGCCTTCTAGATAAGAAAATGATATTATTATTATATTTGTAGTCTAAATCATATGCCATGCAAGGCTTAGAACATTACAATTTATTTTAAAATATTTCATGGAGGAGTATCACACCAATTTGGTGGAAAATATCAATCCATTCTTTATTACACACAAACCTAATTATATACAAACTAATGATTTACAAAGTCGTGATATTCTTCTAAACATTATCCCATAAAGAATCCACCATCTACCAAAATCAGCTATAAGATGGATTTTAGGTTGTCTATAGGTATTTTCAAAGTTGAATAGGTAGTGGTATGAATAATGATGTATTATCATTTTAGATGCGAGCATTCCTGTATCATTATCATACCATTCTCCAAGAATTTATGTACTATCATGTCTGATAATCCATTCAAGTGCGAGATGTGGAAAATGGATCACAAGATTCAATATGAACATGAGAGTATGTTCATCAGTAGAAGCTTGGAAAGGTGCTAGATGACATAACAGATCTTTGTATGGTGGAC
>VDFB02047230.1:584419849-584440432 GCA_007258455.2 Sequoia sempervirens | reverse complement strand
AAAACCACTTTGCTCCTTAGAAATTAGCAATTGCAACCATTTTTTCAACCTATTAGCAATTAACTTTGAAATAATCTTATAAACCACATTGCAAAGGGCAATAGGCCGAAATCGGCTCAACCTATCCACCCCTTCACACTTGGGAATAAGCACCAGAAAGGTGGAATTCAGGGCCTTTAACATTTTCTTATTCCTCTATGACTCTCTGACCACCTCTAATAAATCAAGTTTGATGATCTCCCAGAACTCTTGGAATAATTCAGTCGGGAACCCATCCGAGCCAAGGGCTTTTCCTTTCTTCATCTGAAACACTGTCCCCTCCAATTCCTCTAGAGTGATCTCACCCATAAGATCCTCCATCATCTCCCTAGACACCAGCTGAGGGATACAAGAGAGGACCTGATCTTCCTCCACTGAATTCCCCTGCAAGTCCTCTCTGAATAGGGAAGAAAAATAATGAATAGCTTCATCAAAAATACTCTGAAAAGAAGTCAAAGTCTCTCCCCTATCCGTAACCAAAACAGGAATAAAATTACCATGCCTCTATGCCTTAATAGAATTAAAGAAGAAAGCAAAAAATTTATCCCCCTCCTGAAGCCATTCAATCCGAGCTTTTTGTTTCCAAAAGATCTCCTCCCTCAATTCTCATTCTTCCAAAGCTCTCAAAGCCCTAGATTCCTCCTGCAACAAACTCGCAGACACCCCATTCTCCCTAAGCACCCTCGTAATACCATCCAGCTTAGCTTGTGCATCAGAATTGGCCTTAAAAATATTACCAAAACATTTCCTATTCTAATGCTTAAGCTTATATTTAACAAACTGAAGAAGCTTAGAAAAGACATACATTGTCGTACCGAATGAAGGTCTACCCTCCCGTCACCACTGAGCAACATAATCATGGAGTTCAGGTTCACACAACCACATAAGCTAGAATTTGAAGGAGGGCTTGTGGGGCTACCCAGCCGAGAGGATCAAAAATTTTATAGGCCAATGATCTGAGCCTCTCCAATCTAGAATCTTCGAGCTAGAAGACCACCTATCACCAACCCAAAAACAAGAAACCATAAAGCGATCCAGACGCTTCGCAATGTAGCTTTCACCGGATCTCTGATTGTTCCAGATAAACTGTCCATTGCCAGGCTTGATATCAACGAGATTCAAAGCAGAAATATTGTCCTGGAATAGGAAAGTTGAAGCCTTCAACCTCATAGTACCACCTCATTTCTCAGTAATCTCAGTGATAGCATTGAAGTCACCCCCAATAATCCACGGAAGATAAGGATCCATACTTCGTACATAACAAATATTCGACCACAAAAGTTGCTTGCCCTGCATATCCATAGGAGCATAAATGTTGGAAAAAAGAACCAATTCCCCAGATTCATAGCAAGAGGCCATCATAGAGATAGAGGATTTGGAGGACACCCACCACTGGGGGAAAATCTTCTAAGGGTTCCATAAGCAAGCCACCCCTCCAGAAGATCCCTGAGCACCAATGCATTGGCATTCCCCATTCATCCAAAGCTTGGGTATAATACCCATCATACATTCCACAAAAAGCTTGGTCTCCTACAAAAAGAGAATATCAAGAGACTGACATCTAATCAAATTCCTAACAGCTTTTTGTCGAGGGCCACTGTTCAAGCCCCTAACATTCCATGATAGAACAATCATTTCAAAGGGCTCTTGACTGGCCCTGATTCCACCAAATTTTCCCCTATCAATTTAATATTCTCCATATCCTTTTTCCTATTTAGCGACTTTCTCCACCCTCCCTTTCTTAAGATCTTTTTGCAATATACCCAAATGAGGAGATGGCTACTACTTTTTCCCACCTCTAAGCCTGTCCACTACGCGGGATGAGACAAAGCCTCACTATCCTTCACCACAACACTACCTGATTCTTTATGAGCCTTCATCTTTAGGTCTGATTCTAAATGCAAGGTCCCATCAACCTGCAGAGCATGAGAGAACTTGGGACTAATCCCCTCCTGACCAGAGCCTCCCCCATCCAGCTCAGCCTCCTATAAGCCCAAACTCACCACCTGATGGTTTGCGTGCTCTAGCTCAACCAACTGCCTCTGTTGATCAGTACCCAAAATTCCTTGATCCAAATCTACCAAACCTGGATTCACTTCCTGCTGGCTAAGATCCTCCAAAACGTCGAATCTATTAAAATATCCTCATCCTACCTCTCTTTCAAAGTCCTTTTATGCCCCTTATTCTATTCTAAGATCTGACAAGAATAAAGTTGTCCTCCCCAGTACCACTACCCTGAAAAGGGCCCTTACCCTTGTCCGCCCTAGGTAGATAACTGGAGGGTTGTGAAGAATTATTCTCCAAAGGCTTGGCCCTTGGGCATCGACGCAGTAAGTGGCCATACTCATGACATAGACGACATCTAAATGGTAAAGTCTCATAGTCAAACTATTGAATCCATGTGTAAGATCCTGCACACACTTCCAAAGAGTCTGGCAATGGTTTACTTAAATCAATTTCCACATAGAACTGGGCAAATGTCATTACCTTTTTGAATTGCATTTGCTGTGAAGAACCCACTGGCTTACCAAGCATTGAAGCTAGTAGATGCAAAACATCATCACGCTAGCATTCGACCAGGAACCTCAGCAATCTAACCCAAACCGGAACCCAACTTGGAATCTCCTCGACTGGATCAAACCCACATGCCACGGCTTGATAAACAAACCCACCTGATTGTAAAAATAAGGGCCTCCTTCAAAAACCTTGATCCTATCTACCATGCAATCGAAGGTAACCATAAAATAGTTATTTGCAAGGAGCCTAATCTCCATTTCTCCTTCCGGAAACCAAGTCCTCTGGGCCCAGGCCTCCAAAAACTACAACGATATTTTCAATCCCAAAAACTTGCAATAAAGGGAATGTCATGATTAATACTCAATATCTTTCGCGAGCATATCCATCTGAATTACAACATTCAACCTTTCTTTGCACCTCTCTAGGCATCCATTAATCTTTGGCAATCGAAGCCCACCAGACGGTCCCATCTCATTATGCTCCGGGTTCTGAGCAAATAAATTATTGTCATAAAGCCAAGACCCCTGTGACAAGGGTTTCGAGCCAATAGTAGAGTGGAAATCCATCTTGGGTCCTACCCCCGAGGACTCCCCTTGCGCCATAGAATAGAAGAAGAAAACCCCAATCAAACAAGCTAACCCTCAAGAGCTCAAGAACATGAAGCCCCACACCAAGGTTAGCACCCCTCAAACCTCCACCTTTAAGGAAAAGCGCATAGGCACACCTGAAACTCCTCCAAGACTCCCAAGAGTCAGCTTCAAAAAGAAGAACCCTACACCCTAACGGCACAACTCGCAGCCCCAGAAGAACGGCTGCGCAAAAAGCACCTTGACACGCCCAGCATACATAGCCCCACGCAGGCCTTACAGGAGAAAAGACCCTCCCCTATCAGCAGCACCCTGAAATACACCCAGTCGCCAATCACACAAAGGAAAACGAGCCTATACCAGTTGGCACAAGCCAAAAACACTCCACTGCACACCACAAACGGCCAAGAAAGAAGGAAATAAGACGCAATAAAACCCTCACCCTGAATGCAGAAAGATCCCCCCCTCGGTGCACAGGCAAGAAGATACAAAAGCGAGCTAGGGCACGGACGCCCTAGCTCAACCAGTAAAGCCCAGAAATGCCATCCGCCAAAATTAAAATTGGTCTCTCCGTTAAGATGCCATTATTTGATTGTTTGTTACCAAGCCTAATTATATATAATTTTTTCTCTAATTTTTAGTTAAAAAAGGGAATAGAATTTAATTAGTTTGATAACTTCAATTTTTTTCAATACTTGACTAATTTCCATTTTTACTTTGTTACTAATTAGTTATTTTACCTTCAATTAATTAATATATAGGTAGAATAGTTTGTGAAATTATAAATTAATTTACTTTAAAACTTAATTAATTAAATTGAATATCTACAAATTTATTATATATCACTAAATTAAATATCTACTTTATTTAATTTATAATATATTTCAAATATTAAAAAAAATTAACATTCCTAATATTTACTTTTGAAATTTGATCCAAAGCTTGAATAATTAGAATAACATGAAATTGAATTAATAAAATATTATTTCAAAAACTAATTAAAAATATGATTTCCAAAACATAATTAATTGAAGAAAAAGATGAGGTGAAATTAGAAATTAACTCACCTTAAAAGTAATATATGGTTGAATTTCCAAATAATTAGAATAACATGAAATTGAATTAATAATATTATTTCTAAAACATTTTAAAAGAAGAAAAAAATGAGGTCAAATTAGAAAATAAATCACCTTAAATTTAATTAATTAACTTTAATATATATATTTAAAATCAGAAATTAATTAGTAAGACTTTAGAAATTTTTCATAAAGACAATGTGAATGATGTTTAATTAATATAAAATTTATTATATATCACTAAATTGAATATCTAGCTTATTTAATTTATATTATATTTCAAAAACTTAATTAAAAATATGATTTCCAAAACATAAATAATTGAAGAAAAAAATGACATGAAATTAGAAATTAACTCACCTTAAAAGTAATATATGGTTGAATTTCCAAATAATTAGAATAACATGAAATTGAATTAATAATATTATTTCCAAAATAGTTTTAAAAGGAAGAAAAAAATGAGGTCAAATTAGAAAATAAATCACCTTAAATTTAATTAATTAACTTTAATATCTATTTTTAGAATTACAAATTAATTGGTAAGACTTTTGAGATCTACTTTTATCTTACAATTTTTTTTTCATAAAGACATTCTGAATCATGTTTAAATTTTTCAAAAAGTAACTTTTAAAATATATTTCATTAGCAAAGGGAATAGAATTTAATGAGTTTGATAACTTAAATTTTTTTCTTTATTTGACTAATTTCCATATATATATATATATATATATATATATTTTTAAATAAAAGTGGCTATGCCACTGAACATTTTATTGATTAAAAACAAAGTTTACAAACCCTGGTTCAAAAGGAGCATACCGGAAGGAAAGAACCAGGGAAGAAAACCTCTAGTTATAGCTCCAAAAAAAGACAAAAAAGCTAGCCTAGAACTACGACCAGACCCAGACAGATACCCCAAATACAATAATATCATTTAACCCCCCACAAAAGCCCCCCACAAAAAAAGAACCCGAGCAAGATACAATATCTTGGTACCAGAAACCAAAGCAAAACATTACTCCAAAATAGGCAGAACCAAACAACATAGAAAGATAGTGGCAATAGATGATCCAAGATCCAACGAGAATTTGTCTTCTTTCTTCAAAGGAGGAAGTGTCACAGTTGAAATAATTAGCTTCGTCAAGTAGACAATGCAATGCCAAAAAAAAATTTAACACCAGTGGACTGAGTCACGGGAGGAAGGTTGTCCAAGCACAGGAAACACCCCGAAATAGTTTCCTCAAAAGAAAACACATGTAAACCTGACCTGAAAACTAGACAGAAGATCTCCAAAACAACTGTTAGAAAGAAATACATTAATATGAGAAAACCTTCAATGGGGAAAGAACAAAATAGTTCCAATTTAGATGCTTCACGGAGATCCGAACAGATGTAGAATCGGGAAGAAGGGGAAGCCAGCCAAAACACAGAAAAGGATGTGCATAGGCAGTAATAGAGTAAGAAAATCCCCAAATTATACACCAAGAATCACATTCACATGGAGGTGCAAAGGCAGTTCGATCCCTTCAAACCACTACCAAGCAGCCATAGGCATAAGTGGAGCAATGAACTGGCATTAGCCAGTGATACATTTATAATTCCAAAAACCCGAAACATGTGGCCCCAAAAAAGAAAGCCACAAAAACAAATATGATATTTCACTTTTGAACCATGCTTTAGTAGAGAGAAGGGAAACCGAACAGAAGTACCAAAGCACAAACCATGGAAATCCAAAGGTCAATAAAGTTGTCCAGAATACCACCAAAGAAGAGCAGAACTGAATGAGCTCGGTATGAAAAGAAGACAACAAAATACATGAAGCAAGTAGTCCCAGGTGCACAAAACTCAAGCGCACCAAACTATAACAATGCTCTGCAATTTTTCTATAACAATTCGCTGCAATTTTGCATGATCAAAAAAGCTTTATTAGCCAATGAGTCAGCCAAGGGATTTGCTTCCATTGAGACCAAAACCGATAAGGCAAAAGCACATGGATCATTGTCGGTGAGAAGAGAAATGCAACCAGGGAGCAGAGTAGAGCATCAACAAATTAAGAGGCAAGAAAACCAAAGGAAATCAATATCTAGTGGGTATCACAAAGAAAAGTTCTAACAAGCATCATTATAACTTTTGACTGCATGAGCTACCCTCTGCCCATGCAGAGTAATCCATGCAACATAAATGAAGGAGACTCAAAACAACGATCATCTTTCACCCAAGCAACATAAATGAAGGAGACTCAAAATAGTGATCATCATCCATGTATTCCAAAATTCCACTGTCAGAACTACCACTGAAGGCTAATTCCCATTATATTTTTGAATTTTTATGTTAGGACTGCTAGACAAAAACATCAGCTAAGTAAATAATAAATATCTTTAGAGTTTAAGAACAGATGGGACATAATCAAGGAAGACAAATAGGAGTATACCGACATGAACCCACTGGTAGCTTACAAAAAGACACAAAACACAAAGGCAGAATGTGTATACTCAAATCTGAACCCCCAATCTCTAGTCATCTTACGTAGCACCACATTCAGCCATTACACCAATCAGAGAAGGAGACAGTTGAGCTATATGCTACAAATTCTAATCTTTTCCCAAAGAAATAATGGCTTGACTATCTAATCTACCATGAGCAATCTTTCACTCAATCAATATAAATGAAGGAGAATCAACACTGCGACCAACATCCATGTTTTCCAAAAATGTGATAGACTGATCAACCACTGAAGGCTAATACCCATTATATTTTTGAAACTTTATGTTAGGACTGCTAGACAATGGGAATTAAACATAAGACAGCTAAATAAATAATAAAAATTTATACTTTATGAGCAGATGGGACATAATCATGGAAGGAAAAATAGGAGTAAATCGACATGAACCCACAGGTAGCTTACAGGAAGGCACTAACAACATGTGCAGAATGGGTAACCTCAAATCTAAATCCCCAAACTTTGGACTACTTACGTAGCACCACATTCAGCCATTACAACAATCAGAGCAGGTAACAACTGGGCAATATGCTACAAATTCTAATTTTTTCCCAAAGAAAACCCCCAATTTTTTCCCTCGGTTGCAGTACCATTTCTTTTCCTAATGACATTAAACTGACAGCCTTGTAAATATTGGCATTAAAAGAGTTAAAGGCTGCAATATCGGAGGCATGGGACCCAAAAGAAAATTCCAACCAATGACAAGGGCCCAACAAGTAAGCAAAAAAACACAACAAAGCCAATAGCAAACCCACAGGACAGATTTAATGTATTAAAGGAAGGGTTTCTTTATTGAATTCTTTATACCAAATCTGCTCATCAATTGCCTTGTTAGCCAACAATCTGCCAAGTGATTTACTTCTCTATACACATGAGATACAAAATAGGATTTGAACCAGTTCAATTGCAGAAGAACTTTGTCTAACAAGTATTGTAGATGCCAAACCTGAGACTTTTGATTAATAATTGCATGAAAGATAACCATAGAATCACCCTCAACAATTAGTGAATCCAAATGGAGGGCCCTTGTGAGGTCCAAGCCTAGACTCAAGGCCTCCAATTCAGCCTTATTGTTAGTGCCAGGGGGAAGGGCCTTAAAAGCAGCTTTGATAATGTTTCCATTTGAGTATGATATTACTGCCCCAACCCCAGACTTACCAGGGTTGCCCCTTCAAGCCCCATCATAATTTATTTTCAAAAAATTAGCAAGAGGAGGCTCCCATTTTTCTTTTCTACATGCCAACACTTTATCCACCTTGCCAGTAAAAGACCCATGAAAGGGTAAAGATTTGAGCAGGGACCAATTTCTGATGACAAAACCATCCCAACTTGAGAAAAAATTTAAACTTTCCAATTTTTTTAAAGATATAAGATTTTGCCACTTCTGAAATTGAGAGTTCAAGGTTTTGAAACATTTCATCTAACGAAGAGCCTTTGTTTTGAAAAATTATATTGTTCCTCTCAATCCAAATTTTCCAGATGATTAAGGAAGGAGTTACTCTCCAGAGACAGTGAAAAAAAGAGGAGCCATTCAATAAAGGCCAAGATTTAAATTGCAAAGTTAATGAAGGACAAACCAATGAGCACCAGCCCAACTTTGCATAAGCCCAATACCAACATTGCATTGCGAAAGGACGCCGAGTGAAGAGGTGGTCAACAGATTCAATGAAATAACCACAGAAAACACAAGGGAAGGCTGTCACAAGGCCCGGTCTATCAAGTCTTTCAGCTGTCAAGACTCTCTCATTTACTGCAATCCATGCAAATGCACCTGCCTTAGGGAGGCAGGCATCATCCCAGAAGAGAGCATGGGGGAGATCACAATGGTTTTGAGATTCCAAAAGAGAGTTATAACCTTCTTTGACAGAGTAATTCCCCGACTTTTTTTTTGTCCAAATTAGTATATCATCTTTCTCAGAAAAAACAATGCACCTTTTGTCCAATTATTTTTTAAAGGCTTCCTTTACAGATTGAGGAATGTCAAAATTGTCAACTGATTTCCATGAAACAACATAAATGGAGTCAATAAGGACAACACTAAAGTAGTCAGCCACATAAGAGCCCCAAGCATTTTTAAGTAGAGTCATTAAATTACCCCAATCTAAAAAAGAAGACAAAGCAGGATACCCATTCCAGACATCCTCCCAAAATTTTGCTTTCCTACCATTTTGAATCAACCAGGAGAGGTGAGGAAGGATCACCAACCTACAAGAAGATATAAAATTCCACATTGCCGATCCGCTAGGGAGGGAAGATGCCCTGAAAATGCACTCCCTGGGATGTGGGTACAAATATTTGGCAAACATTAACTTCCCCCATCTAGAATCTAGATTTTGATATAATTTCCAAGTGAACTTGGCACCAAGGGCAGCGTTCTGAATCTTGAGATTTTGGATACCAGTGCCACCTAGGTACTTAGGCAAACAAACTTTCTCCCAAGCAATAAGGGGGAGTTTTTCTTTACCCCCCACATTGTCATTCCACAAGAAAGAACATATAATTTATTTCAGCTAATTTAAGGTGGAACAAGGAGCCTTTAACACTGACATCATATAAATTGGAACTGCATTCAGGATAGATTTGATCATTTGAATTTTACCAGCAAGGGAGAGCCACTTATGTTTCCAAAGAGAAATTTTGTCCTTAATTAACTTGCAAACTCTTTCCCAAAATACACCAAGGATGTTACCAGCAAAGAAAGGAATGCCAAGGTAAGCACGGGGTAAGGATCCTACAGAGAAACCCCAAAAGCTGATTAGCCTATTTTGAATAAAATCTAGAACATTTAACAAAAATATTTTAGATTTAGCTGGATTGATCTTTTGGCTAGAGGCCAATGAGAAATCATTTAGGATGCTCTTGATTGCCTTAGCTTTAGGAATAGATGCATGACCATAAAGCAAAGTATCATCAGCAAAAAGGCCATGGGTTTGTGAGGTCTACAAATTTGGAATTCTTATACCTTTCCAGAGATTTAACTGATTTTCCTTTTTTATTGACCAACTTAAGCCTTCAGCCATAAGGATAAAAAGGAAGGGAGACAGTGGATCCCCCTGCCTAATACCCCTCGAAGAAGAGAAGAAGCCACAAGAGGAACTATTTATCAAAACAGAAAACCTTGCTGAGGAGATGCAAGAATGAATCCATTTAACCCAACTTTCTAAAAAACCCAACTTGTGCAAGATAGGGAGAAGAAAATCCCAATTCACCCTATCATAAGCTTTCATCATATCAAGATTTAGGATCATGGTAGGTAACTTGAGTACCTTTATCGAATGCAGAATTTCATGGGCCACGATTGCACCCTCAGAAGTTTCCCTCCCTGGGACAAAACCACCTTGCTCTTCGGAAATAATTGAAGGGATGATCTTAGCAAGGCATATAGAAATAGCTTTAGTAAAGATTTTGTAAATGGTATTACACAACGAGATTGGTCTGAAATCAGCAAAAGTGACGGGGGGATCTATTTTAGGAATGATAGATAAAAAAGTACTATTGAGCTCTTTCAGGATAGTTCTATTTCTCCTAGCTTCTTCCAGAGCTCGCCAAACATCAGCCCCAACTATATCCCAACATTTATGGTAGAAAAAGATAGTATAACCGTCAGGGCTCGGAGCCTTCTCAGGAGACATTGCGAAAACAGCAGCTTTTACTTCCTCAAGAGAAAAGGGGGCCATTAGCCGTGCATTGTCATTTTGAGTAAGAAGAGAAGGGATAGCCTCTAAGATTGCATTATTTATTGTCACTGGCTCTAATGACAGCAAGGATTTGAAGAAAGAGGTGGCTTCTTTAGCAATGCTGATGTCATCCACTAAGAGAATACCTTCACTGTTTGTAATTTGAGAAATTTTGTTTTTGTGCCTCTTTAATTTGGTTGAAGCATGGAAGAATTTAGTATTTCTATCCCCTTTAGAAAACAAGGTATCCCTAGATTTTTGCCTCCAAAAACACTCTTCCTGATAGATAACCTCTTCAAAATCAAATAGCAAGGATTTTTGCCTTTCATACAAAGCAGGGGTCATACCCTTGGAAATAATATAGTCATTTAGCTCTTCAATCTCTTTCTGAAGTCTCAATTTCTCTAAGAAGATATTTTTGAAATGTTGTTGATTCCATAACTTTATTTTCCTTTTAGGAAGTTCAATTTCTTGGCCATTTGGAACATACGAGAACTAGGGAAAAAAGGAGCATTTTGCCACCAGAATTTGATGAAAGGTATAAAAGAAGGGTCCCTAAACCACATTGGTTCAAACTTAAAAGGGGACCTATTAGGGGCCCGATTCTCAATAATATTAAAAGTTATCAGAAAATGATCTTACCCAAGAAGACCAAGAATTGAAAATATATCTGGGCTTGATTCCAACCAAACTGAAGAAAGTAAAAACCGATCTAGCCTTTCAGTGATTTGACAGAAATCCTTTCTTCTATTAGACCAAGTGAAGGACCCATTTTGAGGTTTGCAATCAAACAAATTATTTCCCAAAACAAAGGCGTTGAAATCCTCCATAATCCTCTTGTTGGGGATGATACCACCAATCTTCTTAGAGGGATCAGATATAGCATTAAAGTCACCTCCGATAACAACCAAGGATTCAGACAGGACTTGTAAAATTGAAGAAAGAGTGGCGCATAAATGTTGTTTGGCAATTGCAGAGATTGGCCCATAAACATTAAAAAGCCAAAACTTGATATCTAAAAATTTGCTTTTAACTAGGAAAAGCCCCCAATTAGAAAAGGAGAAAATTACCTTTAATGCCACAAAGTTTTCATTCCAAAGAACAGAAAGACCCCCAGAAGCACCAAGAGCAGATTGAGAAAAGAACTCCCAGGGGAACCATTTTGAGAAGAGAGACTCAGCAAAACCCGAATGCATTTTAGTTTCTTGCAGTAAAACAATATCACAGTTTGCTACCTCTAGTTGGCATCTAATTAGGCGTCGTTTGTTAGGGGCATTTAAGCCCCTAACATTCCATGAAAGAACCTTCATTGTTCTCGAGGGGAGCTATCTCCCCTCTTCCCCAGAGCTTTTTTTTGAGAGGGAATCCCAGCAGTAAACTCCAACTACAAATTCCTTTTCACAGCACCAGATCTTGTCATAGGAGGACTAAATGTCCTCTTTTTTTTAACAGGAGATATTAAAGCTGTTTGAATACCCGCGTCAATTTCAACCTGATTCTTCACATGCTTTGGCTTATGCCCCCTTTTTGATGAAGAATTTGTGGGTCCAGAAGGGGATAAGGGAGATTGAGAGATAGGAAGCATATTTTTAGGAAGTGGGCTTAAAAATTGGTTAACTTTCCCAACATATTGCATTGGTGAAACAAAGGAAATTTCCTTAAAAGAATCCTTGGGATGGGATAAAGGGAGATCTTTTTCAATTTGAGCCAAGTCATGGTCAATTGCTAATAGAACTTTTTCTTGAGCAACCGCATTAAAGTTTACCTTGGAATCTAAGATTCATATCTTCTGAATTTTATCAATCAATTGTTGGTCCATCGAAAATTGATTCGGGGATTCACAATTTGAGCCCGAAACAACAAGCAAGCCTGCTAGATCTGAGCTAGACTATGTTTTTCTTTTTAAGCCCATAGGTTCAACCAAGTCCTGATGATGTTTCTCTAAAAGGCACCTAAATCGTTCAAGAAAAGACACTGATGCCTTTGATCAGCTCAAAAGACTCACACACTCCCCATTTAGAATAGGAGTGTGCACAAGGACTGATTTAGGGGTTTTATGTCCAGATTTGTCGATTATGTCACTTAAGGACAAATTGTCACATGTTGACATGTTTGAAGAAATAGGAACCCCCAGATGAGGATTTGGCAAGGTTACAGGAGAGGAAGAAACGAAGTTCCCAATGAAAGACCCAGAACCCTTCTTAGAAATAGGAGTGATCTGATTTACCTTTAACTGAGGCAAGCCAAGCGGTTTAACCTTTGAATTCTTAAGTTTTTGGCCTTTTTTAAGGGAGAGGACTGAGGACCCTTAACTGACACATCCAACTTCGAAGAAGGCAAATGGCTGGAAGACCTAGGGGTGAGATCGGTCCCATTTTAAGATGAGATAATATCAAAAGGATTGCGAACAGATATCCCTTCACCAACAAGAACACATTCTTTAGTAGTCCTAGAATTAGGGAGTTTTGACAAATTTCCCAACAAATCACTTTTTTGGTCCAGGATAGCAACCAAATTTTTGGTCGTAAAGAAGAATATTTTAGGAACTTGGCCACTAGAAGGGTTACCCATAGGTTCCCCAGCGCGGATTTCTTTTACAGCTAGATGGTTATCATTCTTAACAATTGATCCAGAAGTTAAAATTATTGAGTCCAAAGCCCCCAAATTTTCCCCAGGACCATTAGCAGGAAAAAGAAAAGGCTCCTTAGTGACTAGAGGGTTCGTTGGAGGACCATTATGAATTTGCTTGCTTACCCCAACAGGTAGATTTTCCATTTCCAGAACTACGTTATTTATAGAGTTCATTGTTATTTTTGAACCCCGAGCATTCAAGATGTCTTTGGAATAGTTACACATGTTAGAGGGAGATGTTTTGATCTTTTTGAAGAGGGGAGCATCTAAAGCAATAGTGGCTTTTTGAAACCATTCAGTATCTTTAATTAAAGGTTGCTGCCATAGACCATCTATATTTTGTTACTAATTAATTAATATATAGGTAGAATAGTTTGATGAAATTATAAATCAATTTATTTTTAAACTTAATTAATTAAATTGAATATATACTTTAATTAGAAAATAAATCACCTTAAATTTAATTAATAAACTTTAATATCTATTTTTAAAATTAAAACTTAATTGGTAAGATTTATGAAATCTACTTTTATCTTACAATTTTTTTCTTGATAAACACATTGTGAATGATGTTTAAATTTTTAAAAAATAACTTTTAAAATATATTTCATTAATTTGATAGAGAAAGGGAATAGAATTTAATTAGTTTGATAACTTCAAATTTTTTCAATACTTGACTAATTTTCATATATACTTTGTTACTAGATTTTTCATTCAATTTTGACTAATTTCCATATATACTTTGATTCAATAAAGTCATGATATAGAAATGAAAATCTTAATAAATTATTAAAAAAAGATAATAAATGTTTTAAAGAGTTATTTAATGTGTGCAACATCTTTTGTAACTGTAAATTTTTATTAGCTTTTTCCAATAAAATAGAATAAAAGAAAGGATATTAATTTTACCAAGGGTTTCTAATTTAGCTAATTGCTTCCTAAAATGGTATCTTTTATGTTGTGACTTCTTAATTCAATGTCAATTTTTTCCCTTTTCTCACATTGGGGTAATTTTGCACAATAAGAAAATAAAATTCATCCATTTTTTTAACAGAATGAATTTTGATAGGATGATTGAGAGATTTCATGCAAACGAAAGTCAAATTCATGAGGATTCACAATCTTTAGCAATACAAATAATTAAAGTGCTTCCAGAAAATGCCAAAGAAAGATTTTGGAAGATTATTTCTTTCATAATCCTCTTCCTATATTTTGATATTTTGGATGGAGAGATATTGAGCCAATTCCACAAAGGGAACAAATTTGTATTCTATCACCATTGGTGACAAGAGGGCAACTAATTGTTCTAAAACATCTTGTAAGGAAATATAAACAAGCTCACATCATTTTCCCTTGCTAATCCATTATTACATTTTTCCCCTTTGGACAACATAGAATAGAACAACTCATTAGTATATTTAGTCCACCATGCAAAGATCTACTATGTCATCTAGCACCTTTCCAAGCTTCTACTGATGAACATACTCATGTTCATATTGAATCTTGTGATCCATTTTCCACATCTCGTACTTGAATGGATTATAAGACATGATAGTACAGAAATTCTTGGAGAATGGTATGATAATGATATAGGAATGCTCGCATATAAAATGATAAAACATCATTATTCATACCACTACCTATTCAACTTTGAAAATACCTATAGACAACCTAGAATCCATCTTATAGTTGATTTTGGTAGATGGTGGATTCTTTATGAGGATAATGTTTAGAAGAATATCGCGACTTTGTAAATCATTAGTTTGTATATAATTAGGTTTGTGTGTAATAAAGAATGGATTGACACTGTCCACCAATTTGGTGTGATACTCCTCCATGCAATATTTTAAAATAAATTGTAATGTTCTAATCCTTGCATGACATATGATTTAGACTACAAATATAATAATAATATCATTTTCTTATCTAGAAGGCATTGCCGCCAAATGAATGTAAAAAGTAAAGTTTTAAGTATTAAGGGAACCAACTTTTTTCTTCTATATTTGTTTTCAATTTCTTGAATTGTTGGTTAAAATTATATTTATCCAATTTGAAAGGAAATGCCGCTAGATTCATTTAATCACAGTTGTGTGAATTTTTTAAACTTTTTAGCTATCACCTTGAACTCTCATTTTGCCCTTAGAGGGATAAGATCCAATGCGACTATTGCCATTTTAATTTACTTTTTTCTAAATGATTTAATCATTTTTTATCAAATACTTATGTAAAAACATGCATTCTTGATGGCTTCCTCTTTTATTTCATATAACTTAGTGAAATTATTTTTGAAAAAAAAATTAAACTCTTAGATACAAATTATTCAAAAATTGCAGCTATGGATCAATCAAGATTGAATTTTGAATTAGAAGAGGAGAGGAGGCAATATCAAAGAGCATGTCAAAGAGAATATCAAAGAGAATATAGAAGATGATGATGAGAAAATTTGACAGATGATTAAAGGGAAGAGGAAAGAAGAAAGACCAATGAAGCTCAAAGACAAAGACATGCTAGACGCAAAGCAGAAATAACAGTGCATGAATTAGAATTTTGAAATAGAGAGGAAGCTAATATGATAACAAATAGTCATCAAAGAACATTTGAAGAAGTCTCACATTTTGAAAGAGAAGAAATACAATAGATTGATCCCCATTCAAGTGGGATGCACAATCAACCATCTATTCAAAATATTGAGATGAATCTTGAAGATGAAAGTTCAAGGTCAATAGAATGAGTATCTGAGACACCTCAACATAGAAATCATATTGACATAAACTTGGGTGCAGAAGGTGATGCACATAATAGGCCCAATGCAAATGGAATGAATGAGGCTAATTTTAAAAGACTTCAAATGCAATTTCAAGTTCAGTTAGACAACTTTAGAATACCAAGTGCATGTGTTATATCTGTCAAGAAAGTTATTTAGGAATTAAAGTATGTCATAGTTCAGAAGGTCCTATATGTACTAGATGTCGGCAAGAGAGAGGAAATAATAAATTTTCAGCTTCAAATAATATGGATCCTAGGCCACAACCAGAGGAGCTTTCAAAATTGACTCAAGTAGAGGAAACGTTGATTGCACGTGTCAGTCCAATACTACAAGTTACACATGCAATAGGTGGTCAATACAATTATAAAGGACACATGATAATTTTTCCACAAAATGTAGAACATATTTCAAAAAAAATTCTACATACAATAGATCATTTTCCAATCATTATTGTTCGAAGAAGGGATCAATGTGGCACAAATTATAACTTTATAGTGAGCAGGGATCATGTGTACAAAACACTTAAATACAAATTTGAGCATGAAGAATTTACTCTGATATTAGAATTGATGAAAATGCTCTCAATGATCTGCCAAGAAATTTAGATGAGAATATTTTCAACAAATTGAAGACAGTGCATATGGAATTTGATTCTAATACAAATGAAATCATATTTGTGGGTCCACTCATGGAGACAGATGAAGGTAACATAATTGATCACACAACATCAATGGCCTCCAGACCACCTAATGCCTAGAGAGAAATGGAATTAATCCATGCATGGGTTAATAATCTTGATGCAAATCCAACAACATTGATCAATTGGCCAGGAATTGGTGTATCTCCTGTTAATGAATATGTCAAGTCAGGATTACTCGATATGGAATTTCCAACATTGTTTCCTGATGGTAGATGTGATTGGTTAGAACCACAGATGAGGCAAGTGCATCTACATGAATTTGTAAAACATCTATTGCTATATAGAGATCATCAGTTTGGTAAACATCCCAGATTCAGATATTTTATGATGAGCATGATAATGAGACACCGTGCACAAAATCCACCTGCATTCTTTGCAAAAAGAAGATTTCAAGACATGTCAATCACCATCAATGAGCTATGTCAACATATGGAAAACATGTCATAGTCTCATTTGGCTGATAGGTTAATGCGGTTTGAAACAACATTGAGGGGTACAAAGTCATATTGGGCTAAATGTCATGTAGAATTGACAGACATGCTTCATCAAATAGGATCTCCTACTTGATATTCTTCACATTAAGTGCAGCATATATGTATTGGCCTGATTTGCATGCACTAATGCTAGGAATAGCACCAACTACTCCACGAGAAGCTCAATTTTGGTGAAAACTAAATGTTATCGACTATCCTCATATACTCGCACATTACATGCACCTTAGACATTCAATATTTAGAAAATAAATTCTAGAAAAAGGAATGAATGTTAAAGATTTTTTATTAAGATATGAGTGGCAACACATGGGTTCACCACATGTGCATGGATTCATATGGATCAATGGAGCACCCAATATGGACAACATTGATTGGTCAAATGAGGAGCAACGAAAAAGTGTTGAAATATTTTTTCATTCCATTGTTCATGCATGGAATCCTAGAGAAGATCCTCATCAACAGAATATATAGGCATGTTTATAAACATTTTGACATATATCTAATATTATATGATATAAACTATTTTATAGCTTATGATGTACCTAATATATTCATTTGTATTTTTCAATTGTAGGCATTCTAAAATTTTCCTCAACATCCATGTCTAAAAAATATGAGACAACTTGCAAAGATGGATATTTCCCATGACTATGAAGAGATCCTCAATTGTGTAGAACAACATATATTGTGTAGGGAGGGTGCATGCCTATGAAAAAAAAGAGGAAGGATGGTTTGCATGTAATTATTTTGTGAAATAATTTTTTTATATCAACATTAAATATTATATACAATAAAATGTACCAAAGATGCGGTTTGTTGATATTAATTTTAGGTATAAAGCTCCTTGGCCTTTGAATTTGGGGGGATCCAAATTATATGAAGACATTCAAATAGGAGAAAAAAAATTGAACCAACAAGAAATGATGATAGAGGGAATTCACACAATCGCCCCATATTGCAATTATGGAGAGAAAATATAGATTGGCAACCTGTTCTTTTCAAGAATGCATTCATAAAGTACATTGTAAAGTATGCAACAAAAGTAGAGAAAAGGTTAGAAACGTATCACCAGATGTTGTGCCTTTCAAATTTGGAAAACCCTGATGATTTAGCTACACGAGCATATAGAAGGCTTTTGACCAAGAAATTTATAGAAAGGGAAATTAGGGCTCAAGAAACATGCCACATGTTGTTAGAACTTCCACTGGTGGAGGCTAGCATTTGAAATGTTTGTTAATCTAAATGTCTCATGTGAGGTGTTCAAACCTGTAACTATAAATAATGAAGACAAAAATGAAGACCAAACAAAATCTTTCATTGATGGATACAAAAAAAGGCCTCCTTGTATGGAAGGTGTCACATTAATTGCTACAGATAGATCATGTATATATAATCCTAGAATAAGAAGAGACAACAAATGGGAGCCAAGGGAAAGAGTAGTAATTGCTAGAGTTTTTCCTAGGTTTCTATCTCTTCCTCCAAGTGAGTTAGATAAATGGATTGAATTTTGTTTATCAGAGTTATTACTCTACAAACCATTCTATGACATAGAAAGGGATATTGGTCATGATGATGAATCCATAATAACCAAGTGGGAGTCATTTAATTACAATCCTTGTCATGTCGAGTGAACAACAACTACAGAAAATGTTGAGGGTACTAGTGATTCAAAAATTGAAGAGAATGAAACTATTCAAGGGAACACCACTGAGCATGAATGGGAAATTATATCTAGGCTACATCATGGTCAAAATATACAATTTACAGAAATAGATATGTTGGGGAGAAGAGACATTGATAGACATACAAATTGGTTTGTTGATTATCAAGGTGAAGAGTACACAACTACAACAATCAATTTCATAAATAACATGAAGGAGCATCAATGTCTTATATATGATGATATACCCCAATGCGTCAACTACACATCCCTTAATGATAAACGAAAAAAAGAAGTTGGCATAATTATGACACACTACTAGAGGAATCAAAATGGAGTGTCATTGTTCATGATAATTCAAGGAACAACAGGAGCGGGAAAGTCATACCTAATTGGTGTCATTATTCAAGCTCTTGAAAATGCTGCAATGTCGTCTCGTTCTCCCCTTCTATTGCTTGCACCAATGGGAGTTGTATCATTTAATATAGGAGCCTATATAGTTCATTCAAAATTGAGAATCCCAATACGAGATTTTACACAGCTAGAACGAACAAGACTTACCATTTTTGAAGAAGAAATGACACATATCAGGTACATTTTGATTGATGAAATGAGCTTCATTGGTCAGAACATGTTGGAAAACATAGATTCTAGACTTCGACAAGCATTCCCACAAAGTGCAAACATAAGCTTTGTAGGTGTAAAATTCAATTTTGACTAATGAAGTCAACTATTTTATATTCTACTAATACATGTTCATCTACTAAATTTTAATAAAAATATTATGCATTTTTTGAAAATAAATATTGTTGTTTATCTTTCAGGTATATCTATGATTTTGGTAGGATATTTGGCCCAGTTGCCTCTAGTCAATGATAGACCAACATATGATAGTAATAGACAAGAAAAGTTACTATGGGAGGAATTTAAAACTATAGTTACCTTAGATAAAATATTCAGACAAGATGGAGAAAATATCCAATGTAGCCACCCTCGTGTTGCTGATACTTTAAATAGATACTCTTTTGTGTTGAGTTCTGTACTTGGGTTTGTGATGGTGATTATTTCACCGATTTGATTTGTGTGGATTTGCAGTTTAGTTTGGTTGGATGCACTTGATACTATTTATGTTGATTTAAGATATATGATTTGATACTACTTATGTTGATTTATGATACATAAGTTGTGGTGTTTATACTATTTGGATTAGGTGATGTTATGTGGTGATGTTTTGGTTTAATGCTTGTTTATGGATTATGATGTGTATGCTAGTGGGTCTTGGTGAGAGGATGAAGTAGCATCATTCGTTCGTGAGTGCCTTGCTACGCTGCGACAACCTTTCACAGTGTGTTTGTATTGGAGATTTATATGTAATTGACATTGTTTTCATGCATGATGTAGGTACTGGACACCAACTCCACCTTCTTGACAGGTCTGAGCATGTCCCATAAACCCAATGGGTATGAAGTTGAAAAAGATTTTATAAGGAAGTGTCCCCGTCCAAGTTGTCATCCCCGTTGTTGTGAGTAATGGTGTCGTTGTCCACGACCCCATCTTTGTTCTGCATGGTATTGTGTTGTTCATTTATTTTAATCTTTGTTTTATGTGTCGTTTAATTAATGTTTGTGTTTGACATTTCTTGGTAGATTAATAATGTTATTTTAATTAACATAATTAAATAGTTAAGTAAATGCTGTTAAGTTTATTGTTAAATTTAAATTAGTATAAATTTTAAAAGGTTGTTAAATTAAATATTGCTTTTTTAATTAAACGAGATAAATTAATAAATTAAATAAAGTAATGTTGGTTTTATTTCGAGAATTATCTTTTGTAAAATGAAATAAAAAATAAATTAATGATTTGTAATTTGTTGGTAAATATTAAGATGTGGATAAATATTAAATAAAATGATTTTTATTGTTATGTGAGATAATT
>VDFB02047230.1:584348373-584419749 GCA_007258455.2 Sequoia sempervirens | reverse complement strand
CTTCCAATCTGATAGACTTTGCATTGTATAAATAATCTATCATATACCTAGGAGTAGCTACAATAATATCAAGTTGCAAACTTAATGTTTTCTCCCGCACATTAGCTAAGAGGCCCCCAAAAATAAGGTAACATTGAATGTTAGTGAGCTGTGAGGAAGAATTTTGCATTTAGTTTTTTTTTTCCTAACATTTTGTATGATTCAGAGAGTCCCTCATCCAACTTGAAAGAGGCTGCATTTTTTATCTACTTGTGTTGTGCCTTGGTTGCAAGGACTTATAGGGGCGAGGACCCAATACCTGAGCATGTTCCAATAGTTGTTATAACATTTGTTGATTTAATGTCCAATATTTTTAACAATATCAGACCAATAGTTGTGACTTTAGAGTTGTTAGTGTTGACGATGATTACCCATAATTGAATGAATTGTATTCCTTCGATCTAAAAAGCAACAAATCCTGTGATGCCACATCAACACACCAATAAAACATGATTTGCACAAGTATCTGTCTCACTTTTTTTTTGGGCCTTTTTGGACACCTCAACAAAAAGCATGCTAATGTGGCATCATATTTGATGATGTGGCCTTGAAGCCTTAGTTATAGGCAGGGGACTTTCCAAGTAAGCTGATGTAAAAAATTGTAAGTGATTTGAAATTTCCACGTAGGATTTTGAGAAGCACAAAGTTAGGGTGCTCAACTACTATATCCTCTCCCCTAGAACCTTTCAAATCCTTCTGAATCCATTTAATCTACATTATCCTCATTTTTTGGTGAAAATTAGGTGCTACATTGAGTAGCCATCGCACAATTTCTCTTTCTTTTCCCCAAAAAGTAACTACACCCCTCATTTATAATTTGAGCCTAATTTTTGGACAAAAATCACTTATATATTTCTTGGAGTTTAAACTAGTAATCACACCTTGGTGTGCAATAGGTACACCGAAGAGGTGTGAAAGGTCAATTAGAAAATAATATTGGTCTAATTTTTGCATGCATTTGTGCAATACATGAGGTCAATTGGTAGGCCAATTAGTAAATGATGTTTTTGTTGAACAATATGGGAAATGGGTGCTTTATGGCCTAGGTCATATAACACCACTCTTCTCCAATTATCATTCAAATATGCCCTAGGATCCTAAATTGGATTGACTATCAACACAAAGGGTGAGTCAATTCTCAACAAGAAAGACCTAGGGGGGTTCTTTAGGCTTCAAAGGGTTCACCACCAAGCACAAGCTTGGAAAAGACAACTTAACATTCAACTCACAAAACCTAGTAATGCAAGCTAAATAATGAGTGCAAATGACAAAATTAAGTAACAAGTTAGGATGTATGTACCTGGGAAGTCTGGAAATCTGATAAGGATTCTAGAAATGTAAAAATGCTATCAAAATATGTTGAGGAGGACTAAGACACCCTTACTGTTGTCTTAGTCCTACTGCTATTTTTTAGAGGAAATGCAGAATCTTCAGATGTCAAAACAAAATCTGAAAGGACTCTGTAAAATACCCTTGGGATGACTAAGATGCCCTTACTATTGTCTTAGTCCCATCTTGAATTTCTGAAATCTCTAAATATGATCCCAAGGTTCAATGTCAGCACTTCCTTCTTCGAGCAGTTCTCAGGTCCTGAAACTTCTAGATCTGGCCTGTAGGTGAGATTCTGTGAAAAATGACAACTTTTCAATGCAACTTTGCACTTCAAATGATCTTCAATTCTTCAACCTAAATCTACAAACACAAACATGCAAGAGAGGAAAAACTTGTTGATTGTTAGTAAATGGGGGTTTTCCTTGGTCAAACCCCTTGTTGGTAATTAAACCTTGGAACAAGATGAAATAATGAAGGGAAATGATGAATGAAAAAAGTGCTATGTTGCAACTCACCAAGCCCTTGTTATGAAATTTTCAAACTTGTGTGAAGTGGCTAGCTTGAATGTAAATCTTGACTTGAATTGCTTGCTTGAATCAAAACCCTACATCACAAATGTTAGCTCAAAAACACACATGATGCAATAATATCTTTGATATGATGCTTGAATCTTGATGATGGCTCCAAATGCTTGATGAGTTTCCCTTGAATGCTCTCTTGATCACAAACTTGCTATAATGCATGAATAATTGAATGCTTAGATTATAAATGAGTGAAAGAACCTTGTATTTATACTTATCTATACTTAATATCCCAAAATCACACCACACCAAGCCGACATATGAATTCATTAATTAAAGGAGGCTAAATCCTGCCAAGATTTGAAATTAAATCTTGAATATAACTTGAGGAGGACTAAGATGCCCTAGGTGGCGTCTTAGTCCTGAGGCTTGAAACTTGAGGTACAGACTCCAAAGAGGGGCCCATTTAAGGTGCATTTGAAAAGGGGGTCCCAAGACCTTTGGAGGACAAAGACGCCCCAGGTGGCATCTTAGTCCTAGTCCAAAAATCAGGGACACATAGCTAGAATCATTAAATTATCATTTACCCTTTGATGTTTGTTGGGATTATCCATAAAAAGATACAATTTATTAGGCTTGTGGATGCAAAATAGGACCAATTAAGACATAAAAGGATAAACAAAACAAGGCAGGCCCAAACAAGTGTGAAAATGCAAGGGTATGCATTTTGCTACACTACATGTGCAACATAGGTCTCACTAGAGAAGTGATAGCTTCAAATAAACTATGTGTCCACTTAGAAGGTCCAAACTCGATTGAAACAAAATTCAAAAGCAATTATGCATCCTCTTAGAAGGATCCAAACATGATTGAAACAAAACCTTTGAATCATGAAGATAATCAAGCTCCATTATCAACATGCTCATGGTATGCTTGCAATAGGTAAAGAGGGAGACAAAGGAGGAGACATGGATAGAAAGTGAGAGAGATAGAGGGGGGAAGATTGAGAGAGAGAGAGAGGGGGGTAAGGAGATAGAGATAGAGATGGAGAAGGAGACAAAGAGTGATATAGATAGAAGAAGAGGGGGAGATAAAGAGAGAGAAGGAAGAGGGATAGATAGAGATAAAATAAATACATATATAGAGAGGGAGAGAGAGGGAGAGAATGAGAGAGGGAGAAATACAAATAAAAGGATAGAGATAGAAAGTGATATATAAAGAGAGAGAGAGATAGAGATAGAGAGGAAAAGATAATTAGTTATAGAGGTATAAGAAGAGGGAGAGGGATATATATATGCACACGCATGTATAGAGATATATATACACACACACATGTATAGAGGTATAAGAAGAGGGAGAGGGATATATATACACACACACATGTATAGAGATAAAGGGGGAGATAGGAATATAAGGTAGAGATGAAAATAAAGGGAGAGAGGAAGAGGGGGATAAATAGGTAGAGGTAGAGGGAGATATAAAGATGAAGAGAGATACGAAGATAGAGAGGATGAGATAGAGAGATATAGAGAGAGGGGGAGAGGAAGAGATAAGGAGAGATATAGATGGTGAGATAGAGTGATATAGAGATAGAGATATAAGGAAACATTGAGAGAGGGGAGAGGGAGAGAGAGACAAAAAGATAGATAGAGGGATAAACAGAGAGAAGTATATATAGAAAAATAGAGGAGAGAAGGAGAGAGAAATAGGGAGAGATAGAGACATACATGAAGAGAGAGAAAGATAGAGATATATGGGAAGGGAAAGGGAGAGAGGTAGAGACACAAAGTTAGATAGGGAATATATATATATATATAGAGAGAGAGAGAGAGAGAGGAATTTAATGTGTCAACCATTTAATCTATGTTCATGTTTCTCTTGTCGACATCTATTGCAAATCGGGCCTTCAGGAACTCGTACAACCTTCATTGTAGGGTAAATTTCTTGACAAATGTAACACATTTTTGGCGCCACAAGTTTATCTAGAACATGTCAAAATATCATTTGTAAACCTTTCAAATCAATTTGCACATTTCTATTATTATTGCATGTACCTAGATCTCTTTCATTTTGTGTTCTTTGTATTCATCTTCGTCTTCTCAATTGAGAGGTTAACTCCTATTATGAACTATTATTTTCTACATGATTTTTAGTTTCAACATTCATTGCATCTTTAACTCTATTAATTGGTGTTTGTAACACATGATCTATTGTAATTGAATTCATTCCTTTAGATTTACCCTCTATATTCCCATGAGATTGATAATTCCTTTCAACTAATTCATAATTGTGTACCCAAGTATTTGTTGTCTTTATATCTCATTAATTGATCTAAATGCTCATATGTTTGTAATCTTCTTCTTAATATATATTGTTACTCTTGAGATGTTCGTACATGATGTATTCTCATCTCATTTGCATATTGTCGCATTTCTGCTTCAATCTCTTCAACTCTCATATCTACCCTACATTTAACACGTCTTTCTCTACCATTTTGGTTTCGATGATTTCTTGCTTCTTCTCTTTGTGCATTATTTGTTTGTTCACATCATTGTCCCATGTAATTTCGAGCATATTCTCTTCGTTGTTCTTCATTTTCAAAATTTAATCTTAGACAAGGTGTCCTAAATAATATATAATAAATTTAATCAAACCAAATTATACTTGAAAAAATAATACAAATTATCCTAACAATTATATCACAATTTAACTAATACAAATTAAATGACAAATCTTATTTATTTATAATATATATTATATTATTTAACATATGAAAAATATATATAATATATTATTTAAGCCTCTTAATAAAGCAATGAGTGTCTTTAAAAAACTATTCAAAAATAAAATATAAATTAAGTATTATAAATATGAGAAATTTTATTATAGACTAATTTCATAAAGAATATATCACAAAATTAATACATATTAATTAATAAATCTTATTTATTTATATTATTTAATTCTGTGAATAATAAATATGTTGTAAAAATAATTCAAAAATAAAATATATCAAACTCTTTTCTAACAAACAATAATTTCATAATAAAATAAAAGTAAAATTTTATTTATGAGTTACAAATTAGAATTTACTTTTCTACTTTTAATTTTTTTTTTAAATATACAAATCATAGAAAGTAAAACTTATTTTATTTATTTAGAAAATTTGTAAGTGATAGAAAGTAAAAAATTGAAGTAAAGTTTTATTTATACATATAGATTAGAATCTACTTTTTATCTTTAAAAATTTTATATATACAAATGATAGAAAGTAAAATTTAAATACACTTGTTTTGTCTCGTTATCACTTAAATTTTTCTTAAATAATTGCTGCACCTTATCTCAATTCATAAAATTTATTAATTGCTTTTGTTGAATGAAATACGTAAAATTTATTAATTGCTACATTTTTTGGTGAATGCTTAATTATTTTTTTTCCTTTCTTCTTCCTCTCTTTATTTATATAAATATTTTTGGGTCACACCAATTAGTGTTTCTTTTAATTTATATTTATTGGCTATTTATTGTTTTTTTTGTTTTTGTTATTTATATTAATATTATAGTTATTAATGATAAAATCATAATATAATATTGTAAATGCAATTATATTATATTATAGTTATTTATAATAAGTATATTATATATATATTTAATATAGTTATTAATAATATAATGTTAATTTTATATTGTTTTTATATGGTTGGAAATTTTCGAACATTAAAAAATTGCTATGGAGCTAATCGAGCTTGTAGAAGATAAAGGTGAAAGGAAAACTAAGGGGCGAATTAGAATTTAGAAAAGTGAGTATGAGAAACAAGGGGTGATGAAGCTTTGTTGTATCCCCCACCTCCGTGCTCACTAGTTCAAATGGTCATGTCCCCGCTGGGTTTTTCATGGTGGTGTTGGGTGGGATGAATCTGGCCCGTTTCCCTATTCTCGTGACTCCAGTATCGCCTCTGGGTTTTTCATGAAGGTCATTGGGTTGACTGTGCTCCTCAATGCTTTGGTAAGGTTTTGACTCAAAATAATGAAGGATCTTTTCCTCAGTCTATTTATTTTAGTAATTTTTGAAACCTTTTAAACCGGGTAACCCTTCAAAATGTGAATAATGTGGGTCTTGGTGACCCCGTCTCCAACTTGAAGGCTGGGTATAAGCTTCCTATGGAAGGGGAGAATCCATCATCAAACCCTAAGGTTGATTTATGGTTACCAGTTCCCATGGTGAACACGGAGAAGCTGCCTCTGAACCAGAAGCACCAAGATCTATTCAAATATGTAGTTTTTCTGCAAGCTTGGGGTGAACGTATGACTCTGTCGAAACTACAATCACGGATTCACTCCCATTGGTTTGGAACAGTTTATCTTCAGGTAATTTCTAAAAATACTTTCATTCTAGTGTTGGATTCTGTTGAGGCAAAAAATAAAGTCTTGGAAAATGATTTTGTGTGGTTTGGAAAAAACTTGTTCCTGATCTTCCCTTGGCACCCATTATTTCAACCAAACTCATTTTTAACCACAATGATTCCTACCTAGTTTTCAATGCTTGGTATCCCCTTGGAATTCATAGATCTGGATATACTGATATTGATTGGTAATTCTTTTGGGAAATTCCTCCATTCTCGTGACTTCTTTTTACCTGGATGGCACTTAACTGGTATGCATTTTGTGTGTCCTAGTTAGTTCTAGAAAAATCATTTAGGTGTCAGAGGATTCAAATCATTAGGGATGGATTATGGCAGCAACCTTTAATTAAAGATACTGAATGGTTTCAAAAAGCCACTATTGCTTTAGATGCTCCCCTCTTCAAAAAGATCAAAACATCTCCCTCTAACATGTGTAACTATTCCAAAGACATCTTGAATGCTCGGGGTTCAAAAATAACAATGAACTCTATAAATAACGTAGTTCTGGAAATGGAAAATCTACCTGTTGGGGTAAGCAAGCAAATTCATAATGGTCCTCCAACGAACCCTCTAGTCACTAAGGAGCCTTTTCTTTTTCCTGCTAATGGTCCTGGGGAAAATTTGGGGGCTTTGGACTCAATAATTTTAACTTCTGGATCAATTGTTAAGAATGATAACCATCTAGCTGTAAAAGAAATCCGCGCTGGGGAACCTATGGGTAACCCTTCTAGTGGCCAAGTTCCTAAAATATTCTTCTTTACGACCAAAAATTTGGTTGCTATCCTGGACCAAAAAAGTGATTTGTTGGGAAATTTGTCAAAACTCCCTAATTCTAGGACTACTAAAGAATGTGTTCTTGTTGGTGAAGGGATATCTGTTCGCAATCCTTTTGATATTATCTCATCTTAAAATGGGACCGATCTCACCCCTAGGTCTTCCAGCCATTTGCCTTCTTCGAAGTTGGATGTGTCAGTTAAGGGTCCTCAGTCCTCTCCCTTAAAAAAGGCCAAAAACTTAAGAATTCAAAGGTTAAACCGCTTGGCTTGCCTCAGTTAAAGGTAAATCAGATCACTCCTATTTCTAAGAAGGGTTCTGGGTCTTTCATTGGGAACTTCGTTTCTTCCTCTCCTGTAACCTTGCCAAATCCTCATCTGGGGGTTCCTATTTCTTCAAACATGTCAACATGTGACAATTTGTCCTTAAGTGACATAATCGACAAATCTGGACATAAAACCCCTAAATCAGTCCTTGTGCACACTCCTATTCTAAATGGGGAGTGTGTGAGTCTTTTGAGCTGATCAAAGGCATCAGTGTCTTTTCTTGAACGATTTAGGTGCCTTTTAGAGAAACATCATCAGGACTTGGTTGAACCTATGGGCTTAAAAAGAAAAACATAGTCTAGCTCAGATCTAGCAGGCTTGCTTGTTGTTTCGGGCTCAAATTGTGAATCCCCGAATCAATTTTCGATGGACCAACAATTGATTGATAAAATTCAGAAGATATGAATCTTAGATTCCAAGGTAAACTTTAATGCGGTTGCTCAAGAAAAAGTTCTATTAGCAATTGACCATGACTTGGCTCAAATTGAAAAAGATCTCCCTTTATCCCATCCCAAGGATTCTTTTAAGGAAATTTCCTTTGTTTCACCAATGCAATATGTTGGGAAAGTTAACCAATTTTTAAGCCCACTTCCTAAAAATATGCTTCCTATCTCTCAATCTCCCTTATCCCCTTCTGGACCCACAAATTCTTCATCAAAAAGGGGGCATAAGCCAAAGCATGTGAAGAATCAGGTTGAAATTGACGCGGGTATTCAAACAGCTTTAATATCTCCTGTTAAAAAAAAGAGGACATTTAGTCCTCCTATGACAAGATCTGGTGCTGTGAAAAGGAATTTGTAGTTGGAGTTTACTGCTGGGATTCCCTCTCAAAAAAAAGCTCTGGGGAAGAGGGGAGATAGCTCCCCTCGAGAACAATGAAGGTTCTTTCATGGAATGTTAGGGGCTTAAATGCCCCTAACAAACGACGCCTAATTAGATGCCAACTAGAGGTAGCAAACTGTGATATTGTTTTACTGCAAGAAACTAAAATGCATTCGGGTTTTGCTGAGTCTCTCTTCTCAAAATGGTTCCCCTGGGAGTTCTTTTCTCAATCTGCTCTTGGTGCTTCTGGGGGTCTTTCTGTTCTTTGGAATGAAAACTTTGTGGCATTAAAGGTAATTTTCTCCTTTTCTAATTGGGGGCTTTTCCTAGTTAAAAGCAAATTTTTAGATATCAAGTTTTGGCTTTTTAATGTTTATGGGCCAATCTCTGCAATTGCCAAACAACATTTATGCGCCACTCTTTCTTCAATTTTACAAGTCCTGTCTGAATCCTTGGTTGTTATCGGAGGTGACTTTAATGCTATATCTGATCCCTCTAAGAAGATTGGTGGTATCATCCCCAACAAGAGGATTATGGAGGATTTCAACGCCTTTGTTTTGGGAAATAATTTGTTTGATTGCAAACCTCAAAATGGGTCCTTCACTTGGTCTAATAGAAGAAAGGATTTCTGTCAAATCGCTGAAAGGCTAGATCAGTTTTTACTTTCTTCAGTTTGGTTGGAATCAAGCCTAGATATATTTTCTTCAATTCTTGGTCTTCTTGGGTAAGATCATTTTCTGATAACTTTTAATATTATTGAGAATCGGGCCCCTAATAGGTCCCCTTTTAAGTTTGAACCAATGTGGTTTAGGGACCCTTCTTTTATACCTTTCATCAAATTCTGGTGGCAAAATGCTCCTTTTTTCCCTAGTTCTCGTATGTTCCAAATGGCCAAGAAATTGAACTTCCTAAAAGGAAAATAAAGTTATGGAATCAACAACATTTCAAAAATATCTTCTTAGAGAAATTGAGACTTCAGAAAGAGATTGAAGAGCTAAATGACTATATTATTTCCAAGGGTATGACCCCTGCTTTGTATGAAAGGCAAAAATCCTTGCTATTTGATTTTGAAGAGGTTATCTATCAGGAAGAGTGTTTTTGGAGGCAAAAATCTAGGGATACCTTGTTTTCTAAAGGGGATAGAAATACTAAATTCTTCCATGCTTCAACCAAATTAAAGAGGCACAAAAACAAAATTTCTCAAATTACAAACAGTGAAGGTATTCTCTTAGTGGATGACATCAGCATTGCTAAAGAAGCCACCTCTTTCTTCAAATCCTTGCTGTCATTAGAGCCAGTGACAATAAATAATGCAATCTTAGAGGCTATCCCTTCTCTTCTTACTCAAAATGACAATGCACGGCTAATGGCCCCCTTTTCTCTTGAGGAAGTAAAAGCTGCTGTTTTCGCAATGTCTCCTGAGAAGGCTCCGAGCCCTGACGGTTATACTATCTTTTTCTACCATAAATGTTGGGATATAGTTGGGGCTGATGTTTGGCGAGCTCTGGAAGAAGCTAGGAGAAATAGAACTATCCTGAAAGAGCTCAATAGTACTTTTTTATCTATCATTCCTAAAATAGATCCCCCCGTCACTTTTGCTGATTTCAGACCAATCTCGTTGTGTAATACCATTTACAAAATCTTTACTAAAGCTATTTCTATATGCCTTGCTAAGATCATCCCTTCAATTATTTCCGAAGAGCAAGGTGGTTTTGTCCCAGGGAGGGAAACTTCTGAGGGTGCAATCGTGGCCCATGAAATTCTGCATTCGATAAAGGTACTCAAGTTACCTACCATGATCCTAAATCTTGATATGATGAAAGCTTATGATAGGGTGAATTGGGATTTTCTTCTCCCTATCTTGCACAAGTTGGGTTTTTTAGAAAGTTGGGTTAAATGGATTCATTCTTGCATCTCCTCAGCAAGGTTTTCTGTTTTGATAAATAGTTCCTCTTGTGGCTTCTTCTCTTCTTCGAGGGGTATTAGGCAGGGGGATCCACTGTCTCCCTTCCTTTTTATCCTTATGGCTGAAGGCTTAAGTTGGTCAATAAAAAAGGAAAATCAGTTAAATCTCTGGAAAGGTATAAGAATTCCAAATTTGTAGACCTCACAAACCCATGGCCTTTTTGCTGATGATACTTTGCTTTATGGTCATGCATCTATTCCTAAAGCTAAGGCAATCAAGAGCATCCTAAATGATTTCTCATTGGCCTCTAGCCAAAAGATCAATCCAGCTAAATCTAAAATATTTTTGTTAAATGTTCTAGATTTTATTCAAAATAGGCTAATCAGCTTTTGGGGTTTCTCTGTAGGATCCTTACCCCGTGCTTACCTTGGCATTCCTTTCTTTGCTGGTAACATCCTTGGTGTATTTTGGGAAAGAGTTTGCAAGTTAATTAAGGACAAAATTTCTCTTTGGAAACATAAGTGGCTCTCCCTTGCTGGTAAAATTCAAATGATCAAATCTATCCTGAATGCAGTTCCAATTTATATGATGTCAGTGTTAAAGGCTCCTTGTTCCACCTTAAATTAGCTGAAATAAATTATATGTTCTTTCTTGTGGAATGACAATGTGGGGGGTAAAGAAAAACTCCCCCTTATTGCTTGGGAGAAAGTTTGTTTGCCTAAGTACCTAGGTGGCACTGGTATCCAAAATCTCAAGATTCAGAACGCTGCCCTTGGTGCCAAGTTCACTTGGAAATTATATCAAAATCTAGATTCTAGATGGGGGAAGTTAATGTTTGCCAAATATTTGTACCCACATCCCAGGGAGTGCATTTTCAGGGCATCTTCCCTCCCTAGCGGATCGGCAATGTGGAATTTTATATCTTCTTGTAGGTTGGTGATCCTTCCTCACCTCTCCTGGTTGATTCAAAATGGTAGGAAAGCAAAATTTTGGGAGGATGTCTGGAATGGGTATCCTGCTTTGTCTTCTTTTTTAGATTGGGGTAATTTAATGACTCTACTTAAAAATGCTTGGGGCTCTTATGTGGCTGACTACTTTAGTGTTGTCCTTATTGACTCCATTTATGTTGTTTCATGGAAATCAGTTGACAATTTTGACATTCCTCAATCTGTAAAGGAAGCCTTTAAAAAATAATTGGACAAAAGGTGCATTGTTTTTTCTGAGAAAGATGATATACTAATTTGGACAAAAAAAAAGTCGGGGAATTACTCTGTCAAAGAAGGTTATAACTCTCTTTTGGAATCTCAAAACCATTGTGATCTCCCCCATGCTCTCTTCTGGGATGATGCCTGCCTCCCTAAGGCAGGTGCATTTGCATGGATTGCAGTAAATGAGAGAGTCTTGACAGCTGAAAGACTTGATAGACCGGGCCTTGTGACAGCCTTCCCTTGTGTTTTCTGTGGTTATTTCATTGAATCTGTTGACCACCTCTTCACTCGGCGTCCTTTCGCAATGCAATGTTGGTATTGGGCTTATGCAAAGTTGGGCTGGTGCTCATTGGTTTGTCCTTCATTAACTTTGCAATTTAAATCTTGGCCTTTATTGAATGGCTCCTCTTTTTTTCACTGTCTCTGGAGAGTAACTCCTTCCTTAATCATCTGGAAAATTTGGATTGAGAGGAACAATATAATTTTTCAAAACAAAGGCTCTTCGTTAGATGAAATGTTTCAAAACCTTGAACTCTCAATTTCAGAAGTGGCAAAATCTTATATCTTTAAAAAAATTGGAAAGTTTAAATTTTTTCTCAAGTTGGGATGGTTTTGTCATCAGAAATTGGTCCCTGCTCAAATCTTTACCCTTTCATGGGTCTTTTACTGGCAAGGTGGATAAAGTGTTGGCATGTAGAAAAGAAAAATGGGAGCCTCCTCTTGCTAATTTTTTGAAAATAAATTATGATGGGGCTTGAAGGGGCAACCCTGGTAAGTCTGGGGTTGGGGCAGTAATATCATACTCAAATGGAAACATTATCAAAGCTGCTTTTAAGGCCCTTCCCCCTGGCACTAACAATAAGGCTGAATTGGAGGCCTTGAGTCTAGGCTTGGACCTCACAAGGGCCCTCCATTTGGATTCACTAATTGTTGAGGGTGATTCTATGGTTATCTTTCATGCAATTATTAATCAAAAGTCTCAGGTTTGGCATCTACAATACTTGTTAGACAAAGTTCTTCTGCAATTGAACTGGTTCAAATCCTATTTTGTATCTCATGTGTATAGAGAAGTAAATCACTTGGCAGATTGTTGGCTAACAAGGCAATTGATGAGCAGATTTGGTATAAAGAATTCAATAAAGAAACCCTTCCTTTAATACATTAAATCTGTCCTGTGGGTTTGCTATTGGCTTTGTTGTGTTTTTTTGCTTACTTGTTGGGCCCTTGTCATTGGTTGGAATTTTCTTTTGGGTCCCATGCCTCCGATATTGCAGCCTTTAACTCTTTTAATGCCAATATTTACAAGGCTGTCAGTTTAATGTCATTAGGAAAAGAAATGGTACTGCAACCGAGGGAAAAAATTGGGGGTTTTCTTTGGGAAAAAATTAGAATTTGTAGCATATTGCCCAGTTGTTACCTGCTCTGATTGTTGTAATGGCTGAATGTGGTGCTACGTAAGTAGTCCAAAGTTTGGGGATTTAGATTTGAGGTTACCCATTCTGCACATGTTGTTAGTGCCTTCCTGTAAGCTACCTGTGGGTTCATGTCGATTTACTCCTATTTTTCCTTCCATGATTATGTCCCATCTGCTCATAAAGTATAAATTTTTATTATTTATTTAGCTGTCTTATGTTTAATTCCCATTGTCTAGCAGTCCTAACATAAAGTTTCAAAAATATAATGGGTATTAGCCTTCAGTGGTTGATCAGTCTATCACATTTTTGGAAAACATGGATGTTGGTCGCAGTGTTGATTCTCCTTCATTTATATTGATTGAGTGAAAGATTGCTCATGGTAGATTAGATAGTCAAGCCATTATTTCTTTGGGAAAAGATTAGAATTTGTAGCATATAGCTCAACTGTCTCCTTCTCTGATTGGTGTAATGGCTGAATGTGGTGCTACGTAAGATGACTAGAGATTGGGGGTTCAGATTTGAGTATACACATTCTGCCTTTGTGTTTTGTGTCTTTTTGTAAGCTACCAGTGGGTTCATGTCGGTATACTCCTATTTGTCTTCCTTGATTATGTCCCATCTGTTCTTAAACTCTAAAGATATTTATTATTTACTTAGCTGATGTTTTTGTCTAGCAGTCCTAACATAAAAATTCAAAAATATAATGGGAATTAGCCTTCAGTGGTAGTTCTGACAGTGGAATTTTGGAATACATGGATGATGATCACTATTTTGAGTCTCCTTCATTTATGTTGCTTGGGTGAAAGATGATCGTTGTTTTGAGTCTCCTTCATTTATGTTGCATGGATTACTCTGCATGGGCAGAGGGTAGCTCATGCAGTCAAAAGTTATAATGATGCTTGTTAGAACTTTTCTTTGTGATACCCACTAGATATTGATTTCCTTTGGTTTTCTTGCCTCTTAATTTGTTGATGCTCTACTCTGCTCCCTGGTTGCATTTCTCTTCTCACCGACAATGATCCATGTGCTTTTGCCTTATCGGTTTTGGTCTCAATGGAAGCAAATCCCTTGGCTGACTCATTGGCTAATAAAGCTTTTTTGATCATGCAAAATTGCAGCGAATTGTTATAGAAAAATTGCAGAGCATTGTTATAGTTTGGTGCGCTTGAGTTTTGTGCACCTGGGACTACTTGCTTCATGTATTTTGTTGTCTTCTTTTCATACCGAGCTCATTCAGTTCTGCTCTTCTTTGGTGGTATTCTGGACAACTTTATTGACCTTTGGATTTCCATGGTTTGTGCTTTGGTACTTCTGTTCGGTTTCCCTTCTCTCTACTAAAGCATGGTTCAAAAGTGAAATATCATATTTGTTTTTGTGGCTTTCTTTTTTGGGGCCACATGTTTCGGGTTTTTGGAATTATAAATGTATCACTGGCTAATGCCAGTTCATTGCTCCACTTATGCCTATGGCTGCTTGGTAGTGGTTTGAAGGGATCGAACTGCCTTTGCACCTCCATGTGAATGTGATTCTTGGTGTATAATTTGGGGATTTTCTTACTCTATTACTGCCTATGCACATCCTTTTCTGTGTTTTGGCTGGCTTCCCCTTCTTCCCGATTCTACATCTGTTCGGATCTCCGTGAAGCATCTAAATTGGAACTATTTTGTTCTTTCCCCATTGAAGGTTTTCTCATATTAATGTATTTCTTTCTAACAGTTGTTTTGGAGATCTTCTGTCTAGTTTTCAGGTCAGGTTTACATGTGTTTTCTTTTGAGGAAACTATTTCGGGGTGTTTCCTGTGCTTGGACAACCTTCCTCCCGTGACTCAGTCCACTGGTGTTAAATTTTTTTTTGGCATTGCATTGTCTACTTGACGAAGCTAATTATTTCAACTGTGACACTTCCTCCTTTGAAGAAAGAAGACAAATTCTCGTTGGATCTTGGATCATCTATTGCCACTATCTTTCTATGTTGTTTGGTTCTGCCTATTTTGGAGTAATGTTTTGCTTTGGTTTCTGGTACCAAGATATTGTATCTTGCTCGGGTTCTTTTTTTGTGGGGGGCTTTTGTGGGGGGTTAAATGATATTATTGTATTTGGGGTATCTGTCTGGGTCTGGTCGTAGTTCTAGGCTAGCTTTTTTGTCTTTTTTTGGAGCTATAACTAGAGGTTTTCTTCCCTGGTTCTTTCCTTCCGGTATGCTCCTTTTGAACCAGGGTTTGTAAACTTTGTTTTTAATCAATAAAATGTTCAGTGGCATAGCCACTTTTATTTAAAAATATATATATATATATATATATATATATGGAAATTAGTCAAATAAAGAAAAAAATTTAAGTTATCAAACTCATTAAATTCTATTCCCTTTGCTAATGAAATATATTTTAAAAGTTACTTTTTGAAAAATTTAAACATGATTCAGAATGTCTTTATGAAAAAAAAATTGTAAGATAAAAGTAGATCTCAAAAGTCTTACCAATTAATTTGTAATTCTAAAAATAGATATTAAAGTTAATTAATTAAATTTAAGGTGATTTATTTTCTAATTTGACCTCATTTTTTTCTTCCTTTTAAAACTATTTTGGAAATAATATTATTAATTCAATTTCATGTTATTCTAATT
The DNA here is from genome assembly GCA_007258455.2 of Sequoia sempervirens. Classification (NCBI taxonomy): domain Eukaryota; kingdom Viridiplantae; phylum Streptophyta; class Pinopsida; order Cupressales; family Cupressaceae; genus Sequoia; species Sequoia sempervirens. Next base: position 584,404,381 of record VDFB02047230.1, on the reverse strand, counting down.
ATTTGGAAATTCAACCATATATTACTTTTAAGGTGAGTTAATTTCTAATTTCATGTCATTTTTTTCTTCAATTATTTATGTTTTGGAAATCATATTTTTAATTAAGTTTTTGAAATATAATATAAATTAAATAAGCTAGATATTCAATTTAGTGATATATAATAAATTTTATATTAATTAAACATCATTCACATTGTCTTTATGAAAAATTTCTAAAGTCTTACTAATTAATTTCTGATTTTAAATATATATATTAAAGTTAATTAATTAAATTTAAGGTGATTTATTTTCTAATTTGACCTCATTTTTTTCTTCTTTTAAAATGTTTTAGAAATAATATTATTAATTCAATTTCATGTTATTCTAATTATTTGGAAATTCAACCATATATTACTTTTAAGGTGAGTTAATTTCTAATTTCACCTCATCTTTTTCTTCAATTAATTATGTTTTGGAAATCATATTTTTAATTAGTTTTTGAAATAATATTTTATTAATTCAATTTCATGTTATTCTAATTATTCAAGCTTTGGATCAAATTTCAAAAGTAAATATTAGGAATGTTAATTTTTTTTAATATTTGAAATATATTATAAATTAAATAAAGTAGATATTTAATTTAGTGATATATAATAAATTTGTAGATATTCAATTTAATTAATTAAGTTTTAAAGTAAATTAATTTATAATTTCACAAACTATTCTACCTATATATTAATTAATTGAAGGTAAAATAACTAATTAGTAACAAAGTAAAAATGGAAATTAGTCAAGTATTGAAAAAAATTGAAGTTATCAAACTAATTAAATTCTATTCCCTTTTTTAACTAAAAATTAGAGAAAAAATTATATATAATTAGGCTTGGTAACAAACAATCAAATAATGGCATCTTAACGGAGAGACCAATTTTAATTTTGGCGGATGGCATTTCTGGGCTTTACTGGTTGAGCTAGGGCGTCCGTGCCCTAGCTCGCTTTTGTATCTTCTTGCCTGTGCACCGAGGGGGGGATCTTTCTGCATTCAGGGTGAGGGTTTTATTGCGTCTTATTTCCTTCTTTCTTGGCCGTTTGTGGTGTGCAGTGGAGTGTTTTTGGCTTGTGCCAACTGGTATAGGCTCGTTTTCCTTTGTGTGATTGGCGACTGGGTGTATTTCAGGGTGCTGCTGATAGGGGAGGGTCTTTTCTCCTGTAAGGCCTGCGTGGGGCTATGTATGCTGGGCGTGTCAAGGTGCTTTTTGCGCAGCCGTTCTTCTGGGGCTGCGAGTTGTGCCGTTAGGGTGTAGGGTTCTTCTTTTTGAAGCTGACTCTTGGGAGTCTTGGAGGAGTTTCAGGTGTGCCTATGCGCTTTTCCTTAAAGGTGGAGGTTTGAGGGGTGCTAACCTTGGTGTGGGGCTTCATGTTCTTGAGCTCTTGAGGGTTAGCTTGTTTGATTGGGGTTTTCTTCTTCTATTCTATGGCGCAAGGGGAGTCCTCGGGGGTAGGACCCAAGATGGATTTCCACTCTACTATTGGCTCGAAACCCTTGTCACAGGGGTCTTGGCTTTATGACAATAATTTATTTGCTCAGAACCCGGAGCATAATGAGATGGGACCGTCTGGTGGGCTTCGATTGCCAAAGATTAATGGATGCCTAGAGAGGTGCAAAGAAAGGTTGAATGTTGTAATTCAGATGGATATGCTCGCGAAAGATATTGAGTATTAATCATGACATTCCCTTTATTGCAAGTTTTTGGGATTGAAAATATCGTTGTAGTTTTTGGAGGCCTGGGCCCAGAGGACTTGGTTTCCGGAAGGAGAAATGGAGATTAGGCTCCTTGCAAATAACTATTTTATGGTTACCTTCGATTGCATGGTAGATAGGATCAAGGTTTTTGAAGGAGGCCCTTATTTTTACAATCAGGTGGGTTTGTTTATCAAGCCGTGGCATGTGGGTTTGATCCAGTCGAGGAGATTCCAAGTTGGGTTCCGGTTTGGGTTAGATTGCTGAGGTTCCTGGTCGAATGCTAGCGTGATGATGTTTTGCATCTACTAGCTTCAATGCTTGGTAAGCCAGTGGGTTCTTCACAGCAAATGCAATTCAAAAAGGTAATGACATTTGCCCAGTTCTATGTGGAAATTGATTTAAGTAAACCATTGCCAGACTCTTTGGAAGTGTGTGCAGGATCTTACACATGGATTCAATAGTTTGACTATGAGACTTTACCATTTAGATGTCGTCTATGTCATGAGTATGGCCACTTACTGCGTCGATGCCCAAGGGCCAAGCCTTTGGAGAATAATTCTTCACAACCCTCCAGTTATCTACCTAGGGCGGACAAGGGTAAGGGCCCTTTTCAGGGTAGTGGTACTGGGGAGGACAACTTTATTCTTGTCAGATCTTAGAATAGAATAAGGGGCATAAAAGGACTTTGAAAGAGAGGTAGGATGAGGATATTTTAATAGATTCGACGTTTTGGAGGATCTTAGCCAGCAGGAAGTGAATCCAGGTTTGGTAGATTTGGATCAAGGAATTTTGGGTACTGATCAACAGAGGCAGTTGGTTGAGCTAGAGCACGCAAACCATCAGGTGGTGAGTTTGGGCTTATAGGAGGCTGAGCTGGATGGGGGAGGCTCTGGTCAGGAGGGGATTAGTCCCAAGTTCTCTCATGCTCTGCAGGTTGATGGGACCTTGCATTTAGAATCAGACCTAAAGATGAAGGCTCATAAAGAATCAGGTAGTGTTGTGGTGAAGGATAGTGAGGCTTTGTCTCATCCCGCGTAGTGGACAGGCTTAGAGGTGGGAAAAAGTAGTAGCCATCTCCTCATTTGGGTATATTGCAAAAAGATCTTAAGAAAGGGAGGGTGGAGAAAGTCGCTAAATAGGAAAAAGGATATGGAGAATATTAAATTGATAGGGGAAAATTTGGTGGAATCAGGGCCAGTCAAGAGCCCTTTGAAATGATTGTTCTATCATGGAATGTTAGGGGCTTGAACAGTGGCCCTCGACAAAAAGCTGTTAGGAATTTGATTAGATGTCAGTCTCTTGATATTCTCTTTTTGTAGGAGACCAAGCTTTTTGTGGAATGTATGATGGGTATTATACCCAAGCTTTGGATGAATGGGGAATGCCAATGCATTGGTGCTCAGGGATCTTCTGGAGGGGTGGCTTGCTTATGGAACCCTTAGAAGATTTTCCCCCAGTGGTGGGTGTCCTCCAAATCCTCTATCTCTATGATGGCCTCTTGCTATGAATCTGGGGAATTGGTTCTTTTTTCCAACATTTATGCTCCTATGGATATGCAGGGCAAGCAACTTTTGTGGTCGAATATTTGTTATGTACGAAGTATGGATCCTTATCTTCCGTGGATTATTGGGGGTGACTTCAATGCTATCACTGAGATTACTGAGAAATGAGGTGGTACTATGAGGTTGAAGGCTTCAACTTTCCTATTCCAGGACAATATTTCTGCTTTGAATCTCGTTGATATCAAGCCTGGCAATGGACAGTTTATCTGGAACAATCAGAGATCCGGTGAAAGCTACATTGCGAAGCGTCTGGATCGCTTTATGGTTTCTTGTTTTTGGGTTGGTGATAGGTGGTCTTCTAGCTCGAAGATTCTAGATTGGAGAGGCTCAGATCATTGGCCTATAAAATTTTTGATCCTCTCGGCTGGGTAGCCCCACAAGCCCTCCTTCAAATTCTAGCTTATGTGGTTGTGTGAACCTGAACTCCATGATTATGTTGCTCAGTGGTGACGGGAGGGTAGACCTTCATTCGGTACGACAATGTATGTCTTTTCTAAGCTTCTTCAGTTTGTTAAATATAAGCTTAAGCATTAGAATAGGAAATGTTTTGGTAATATTTTTAAGGCCAATTCTGATGCACAAGCTAAGCTGGATGGTATTACGAGGGTGCTTAGGGAGAATGGGGTGTCTGCGAGTTTGTTGCAGGAGGAATCTAGGGCTTTGAGAGCTTTGGAAGAATGAGAATTGAGGGAGGAGATCTTTTGGAAACAAAAAGCTCGGATTGAATGGCTTCAGGAGGGGGATAAATTTTTTGCTTTCTTCTTTAATTCTATTAAGGCATAGAGGCATGGTAATTTTATTCCTGTTTTGGTTACGGATAGGGGAGAGACTTTGACTTCTTTTCAGAGTATTTTTGATGAAGCTATTCATTATTTTTCTTCCCTATTCAGAGAGGACTTGCAGGGGAATTCAGTGGAGGAAGATCAGGTCCTCTCTTGTATCCCTCAGCTGGTGTCTAGGGAGATGATGGAGGATCTTATGGGTGAGATCACTCTAGAGGAATTGGAGGGGACAGTGTTTCAGATGAAGAAAGGAAAAGCCCTTGGCTCGGATGGGTTCCCGACTGAATTATTCCAAGAGTTCTGGGAGATCATCAAACTTGATTTATTAGAGGTGGTCAGAGAGTCATAGAGGAATAAGAAAATGTTAAAGGCCCTGAATTCCACCTTTCTGGTGCTTATTCCCAAGTGTGAAGGGGTGGATAGGTTGAGCCGATTTCGGCCTATTGCCCTTTGCAATGTGGTTTATAAGATTATTTCAAAGTTAATTGCTAATAGGTTGAAAAAATGGTTGCAATTGCTAATTTCTAAGGAGCAAAGTGGTTTTGTGGAGGGTAGATAGATTCTGGACGGGATTGTTATAGCTACGGAGACCATCCATTCTATGGAAAATTCTCGAGAAAAAGCTATGTTTATCAAACTGGATATGGCAAAGGCATACGACAGAGTCAGATGGTCTTTTCTTCACAAGATCTTGGATGCTTTCAGATTTGGGGCAGATTGGTTTCTTTGGGTCATGAGTTGTGTCACGTCAGTTTCTTTCTCTGTTCTAACTAATGGGGAGCATTTTGAGTTGTTTGGCACCTCTCGAGAAATTAGGCAAGGTGATCCTCTCTCCCCTTACTTGTTTTTTTTGCTTGTGGAAGGCTTAGGACGCCTTTTGAGACGACAGGTGGAGTTGGGCCTTATTCAGGGGTGGAGGTGGGGAGGTGATTTACCCCCTCAATCCCATTTGCAGTTTGTGGATGATACTGCCTTGATGGGGGCAGCCACTGTTTAGGAGGCAACAAATATCCGCAGGGTGTTGGATATGTATCTTGAAGCTTCGAGTTAATCAATTAATGATGAAAATTCTTCCATCTATTTATTTAATACTCTAGATCTTATCCAGAGGTGAATTGCTCAGATTCTTCGATTTCAGATTGGGACTCTTCCTTTGTCTTACCTTGGGTTTCCTGTTGTGGTGGGCAAACTAACGAGGGAGTCTTGGCAACCTATCTTGGATAAATTTCAGTTGAGGGTTACTCACTGGACCAACCGATGGTTGTCCTTTGCTGGGCGGGTTCAGTTGTTGAAGTTCGTGGTCTAGGCTCTTCCCATTTACCGAGGTATGCTTCAAGTGGCCCCGAAGGGCTTTGTTTTTGATTTGGACTCTTTGGCAAGACAATTTTTATGGGTGGGCAGTCTGATGTCTTCCAAGTGGAGTCTAGTTAGATGGGATATGGTTTGTTGTCCTAAACAATTTGGTGGTTTGGGGTTGAGGCAATCCACGTTGGTAGGGACGGCTTTGGCGACGAAACTTTATTGGAGGTGGTGCACGAAGAAGGACATGATTTGGGCTAGGATCCTTTCCTATAAGTATTTTTAGGGTGTTCCTAGGGAAGATATCCCTCGCTACCCCTTGGTAGGAAAGGGATCTGTTATTTGGGCTACCCTTAAGAAGGGTGCTGCGCTCATCAAGGATAGTTTATTTTGGATCTGTAGGTGTGGGACGGAGGTTCAGTTTTGGTACGACTCTTGGGATGATCATCCTCCCATCCTCACTTAGTTCCCTGACTTGGCATCCCTAAGTAGGTGCTTCGGTGATGCAGGCTAGTCGAGGGTAAGTGATTTTAAGGTGCTTTCTTTTTAGGGGCAGCTTGTGAGTGCTAGGTGGAAAACTCCTGAGGAATGGCCGATAATTGGTATGGAAGAGGATTGTAGGATTTTGCATAATATTCTCTCGGGCAGACAGTGCACTCCCCTTAGGGATAGGGATATTCTCACATCGTTTCCTAATCCGAAAGGTTACTACATGGTTGCGTCGGGATATTAGAGGTTGCTTTTTCAAAGGGATGAGGGGGCAAAAGTTCCTTGGTGGAAGAGGGTGTGGAATAAGTTTTCTTGGCCGAAGTGTAACTGCTTTGCCTGGATCTTGGCTTGAAATAGGTGTCTGACTTGGGATAATATCCAAAAGCGTGGGTTTTGGGGCCCGTCTAAGTGTGCTATGTGGGAATGGTGAAGAGGACTCCTCACATCTTTTCTTGTCCTTTCACCTTGCAGCTCTGGCACTCTTGGTGGAGTGTTTGGAACAGTCTCTGTGTTCATGCTTCCTCTCTTGTGGATTTTTGGAACAGTTTGGGCAGACCTCCCTTGATGGCCTCCTTTTTGCAGGATGCGTGGCAGGCTGGGCCTATTTTCTTGTTGTGGCAAGTTTGGCTGGAAGGGAATATGAGGATTTTTAGAGGGGAGCTATTGCAGGTTCAACAGGTGTGGTTTAGAATTCTTGGGATGATTCAGGAGACAATTCAAGCAAAAGGGGCTATGGAGTTGCCACTTGAGAAGAAGGATGCAGAGTTGGTGGCCGGGTTGGGTATCTAGGGGTTAACCCCTGTTGCGTCTTGTTTCTAGAAAGGTAGGCGGGTGGGGCAGCGAGTCCAGCGGCTAGGGAATTGGTAGCCTCCCCTTGCGGGTACCTTGAAGGTTAATACTGATGGTTCTTCCAGGGGTAATCCTGGTCCAGCTAGAGTTGGCGGGGTGGGCAGGGACTCTTCTGGTTCTGTGGTTTTCCTCTTTTCTATACATAAGGGGACACATACTATCAACCTTATGGAAGGATGGGCGATTCTTCTTGCCTTAGAGAGGTCTTATAAGAGGGGGTGGCGTAGGTTTATTTGTGAATCTAATTCTCAGGTTCTAATTAATCTTCTCAATCAAGGGAGGACATCGGGTGTGAACTGGCAGCTGGCAGTGATGGTACAACATATTTTATAGATTGGCAATCTTATAGAAAGAGTGTCTTTTGTCCATATTCAGCGTGAATGGAATAGGATTGCTGATTGTCTGGCCAAGTGGGCCTCAGAGCATTTGGAGGACTAGAAGTTTGATGAGTGGGCGCAAATCCCTTAGGAGCTTAGGCTGGATTTGGAGAGGGTTCTTGTTGAGGACAGTAGGGGTGCAGACTGATTTGGTTTTTGGTTCTGTTGGTGCTTTTGTTCTTTTCGGGCTTGTGCCCTTGGCTTGGATGTAATGCTGGTTTTTGATTTGCAATAAAGTTTTTACCCCTTTTTTAAAAAAAAAAAAACTAAAAATTAGAAATTAACTAATGAAATTCAAGTTATCAAGCTAATTAAATACTATTCCTTTTTTTATCCAACTAAATATATTTTAAAAGTTATTTTTAAAAATTTAAACATCATTCACAATGTCTTTATGAAAAAAATAAAATTTGTAAGATAAAAGTAGATTTCAAAAGTCTTACCAATTAATTTCTAATTCTAAAAATAGATATTAAAGTTAATTAATTAACATTTAAGGTGATTTATTTTCTAATTTGACCTCATTTTTTTCTTCCTTTTAAAATGTTTTGAAAATAATATTATTAATTCAATTTCATGTTATTCTAATTATTTAAGCTTTGGAAATTCAACCATATATTATATTATATTATAACATAATATAATATAATATAATATTCAACCATATATTCTATATTTTAAAAAGATGTGTAAAAACTTAATGATATATGTAATTTTATAGGAATGTTTTAACTTTTCTACATTGACCATTATTTTGAGTAATTTATAAAGACGTTGAAGTAAAAATGATTGAAGAATTGATGAAGAAGGCTACAATTCTTGCACAATGGAGTATAAATGAGTCAAACATTATTGAAAAAAAATGATTTAATATAATTGCAAACAATTATCTTAGAATTTTAATGAGTCAAATTTTTTGAATATATAAAATATAATTTAACATATTACAAAAGACAATAAAAATTTAAATCTTATTTTGATATTTTAACCAAAAAAATTTATTTTAACTAAATCTAATTTTTGTTCTTTAAACAGAATATTTATTGTAACACATTAATGTATGGTGCTCAAAACAGAATGGCTGCAAATATACAATGCAAGAAACAAAATAATCATATATTTAAGCTATAGATCCTAAATTTGGATCCAATCTATCATCTACTTCATTGTTTCTGCCCAACTGCCTTCACTTATACTAATCCTTAAGCAAAGTACTTTTCTGTATAGTGACTAATGACCATGAACTCCATGGTCAAAGACAATAAAGCTTGGAGATTTATTCTAAAACCTGATCTTATAAGAAAGAGAAGTGTGCATGTTGTAAGAAAGAGAAATGGCATTATATAAATCATATTATAAAAGATTCTAAACCTTTTCAAAACCTTATAATTTTTTTCACTGCTGATCAACTATTTTATTGTACTTAAAGAGAGTGGGAAGTTTAATTGGAGATAGTTTTATTGTTTGGATGCTGAAAATAATTGCTATTTGAATCACACATTTTTAAATTGGAAGAAATATAAGTTGGTGCTAGTCCTCGTACAATTTCTTACGTAATTATTCATTGTTTAATACTTGGGTTGAATTTATATTAACGTTACTTCAAATTATATGCTGTACATGCTATATATTTTGTACACAAAATGTCTTTTCTGTCAGTAGCAGTGAGGTCTACTGACTAGACTTAGCAGAGCAAATAGAGGTGTTCCGTAGAATCTCTTGGCTCAGAATGAGTATGTTGCTTTTCACGTGTCCGAGTGTCGAGAAGCAAACCATGCTCCAATTCTAGGTATCAGGTTTTGGGGGTTGGAATAACAGCAAGACAAATTTGAACAGTTTGCTGACTGCACAAATATGTAGAAATGACTGCCAAAAATCCAAACATACGCCTCCTATAATTTTCACATTCAACGCTTCTCCTATATAGGGTTTTGCCAATCGAGCTAGACAAAGCGTCCTATGCAATCGCCTATTCTAATGTTTGCCACAGAGCAAAAGAAACACCATCTGTAAAAATCGAATACTCAGAAATAAACTATATACTCCCTATTCGAATTTGGGGCATACAAATGAGTTATCATTTCTCTCTACAGGCTGTTGTAAATGTACACTTCAATAAAATTGTTTCCAAACAAAGAAGTCCAGTGAACTAAGAAACTGTCGAATACTACCATGCGATAAAATCAACAATCAAAAAGTCTATCGAAGGAAACATGAAATAAGAACAATGAATTCTTCACATCGAATGGGGCTTTAAAGAAAAACTATGACTACTTATAAATCGGCTTGAAACTTGGAGATAAAGCAGCATCAACCAAAAGAAAATAGAATCATATGATTTGCATAAAAAGGGCAACCGTGTTTATGAGGAGAATACTGGTGATGCTAAATGAAACAATCTGAAAGATACGCCTGCACTATCATATCAACACCAAGGCTTTAAGCAGAAATAAGACAATACAAATACCATACAATATAGATTTTAGATTTGAGAGTTTTTCAGATCAAGCTAAAGAAAATGATAGATTGCAAAACAAATATTGGAGAATTTTTATCACCTTCTGATGAACCAATCTACTTAATTCTCTCTCAGCTTTCTCACCTCCACACACAACGAGTTGGTCTCATCAGCTTTCTCCACATATATATTGCTATCCTTGATCTTGACCGACCATCTTCTTTCTAATAATACGCAATGAAAAGCTGAACATACAGTGGAAGAGCCATCATCATAAAGAATCTTTAAGCCGCCTTAGAGTTTCCATTAGAAGCTTATTAATCAATTCATAAAAATAGTTTTGAAACCGTCAGTATGAAGGACTATTTTTATAACTGTCAGTATGAAGGATGATTTTAAATTAAACTATATCATTTAATTTTTGAAGCGGCCTTCAGTACTTTGCCAATAAAAACCATTTAATTTCTGATTTTACTATAGATTGCCTCTCGGAGAAATAAATAAAGGGTGGGATAAAAAATCCGTGACCCTCATCCAAAACATCTATTAGATATGACTCAAACTGAATTATATAATTTTTTTTAGATGATTCAATCTTACTATTTAATATTAGTATAAGTCAAAGATTATTGGAAAAGAGTAACTCTTGGTATGTTAGAATTAATAAACAATGAATCCCTTGTAAAACTCATGTACAATTTTGTTATTATTATGATATTTTTTGATATATATGTTGTACTTTGCATGTTAACTAAATTATGTAGGGCATTTGTGGTATTATTATGCCATTTGAAACAATCAAATATTTTATAGCAGGTTTGTTTTGTGAACCTTCTAATGGAAACTTATTTTATTTAAATGCATGCATTTTTGGACAATGCGATAGATGTGGTAACTTTTCATTGTTAAACGAATGTATGCATGAAATTAGTTTACATGAATTTGGACAACAATTAGTGGATGCTAAATTTTTTAAAAATGTTGAATAATTTTTAAAAGATGGAAAAATTGGAAAACATTGTGAGCTAATTGTGGAAAAATTTAGTGTGTATGCATTTATTAAAGAATTTAAAGATAAGATTGTACCTAAATATTTAAAACACTCTCAATATGCTCATTGGCTTGATGATCAATTTCGTACATGTAAAAACACATTCCCAATTGGAACTATATTGTCAGTTGTTGATTTTGCAGAAAATTATACTCTTGCTCCACAAGAAGAAATTCAATCACAATAGTATAATTTAGTGCAAGTGGCCATATTTGTTCATATTGCATATAGACATGTAGATGATAGTAGAGAAGATAATAATTTTTTTTTTGAGAGAGTACCATTTTATGCAAGTGATAATCAATTACATTCATCTGCGTTTGTTCAGTACTGTTTTGATATATTTTATAAAAAATTAAAGGAGAGGATTTCAAATGAGAGAACATCTCATATGGTTGGATAAGTGCAAAGGTCAATTCAAGAATGCTAGAATGTTTTATTCGTTATGTAGAGTTCATAAGAAAAATAATATCCAACACATTTGGAGTTTTTTTGAAGCTAGATATGGTAAAAGAGGACATGATGGAGTAGGTGCATGTGTGAAAAGATCTCTTGCTAAAGAGCAACTAAAATTTGAGGATGCAACGAAATTCAAAGATGCACGTGCAATTGTAGATTGGTGCAATACCAAATTATCTACAAGAACAAGTGAGAGCTCAATAATTTGATGCTTCTTTTGGTTAGTTGAAGAAAATGATATTCTTACTCGACAAGATTGTGAAAAAATTAATGGATTTGCAAAATGACATTTGTTTAAGAGTTCGAATGCAAACACATGGACAATATGGACAAGGGATCTTGCTTGTTTTTGTCAATTTTGTATTGTAGGTGATTGTGAACCATGTGAAAATATAGAATGGGTCAAATAATGGAAACAAGGAGCTTTAACACCTACATCAATACATGATCAACATGGAATGACAATTGAAGATAATCAAGTGTTTGCATCAGATGATTATGATCATGTTTCGAATTTTGTACAAGAAGGTACATTAAATTGAATTGAATTTTATATGTATGCATATATTATATGTGAATTAAATATATGTCATTTTTTATTGATTTTTTTTTTGGACATGTATGATGTTGTTGCACTTGAGGGGAATGAAGAGGAGACATAGTATTGGTTGGTTAGATCCGTTGAGAGAAAACATAAGTTGGTACATCCTAGAGTGGATGATGACAACTTTGAGTATCCAACTAGTTCTATGATTGTTGTTGGCACCTGACTTCAAAAATATCTAATAAGAAAGAATGGATTGCTTGCATTTGAAGACTATGAAAGACACAAGAAGATTATACATTACTCACATTTGATTTTGAAAACTAATTATAGACTAGTTAGATATCAAGAGAGGCCTGCTAATAAAGTGTTATGGACACTTTCAATGGATGATCATGAGAAAATCATAGATACATTACAAAAAAGAGAGGATATAGGTCGTACAACGGAGTAAATAAATACATGTAAGTATATATAGTTGTATATATATTTAATTGATAGTCTATATCTATAGTTTAAAAAATTAATCACATATACATGTCTACATATATGTTAGTCTTTAGTCATTTCCTAATTATAGTTTTAAATCATTTTTTGCTTTAGGTCTCCCAAAACTAGATGCATTACAAAAAAGAGAGGACATGCATATATATTACAATGGAATTCAAATCTAGAGACATAAAACTATATATAGTTCTAGATACTTTTAATTGATTGTCTCTTAGGACTCCTTAAGCCATCCTCTTATCTACCCTTAATCCATCCTCTTACATACCTTTAAGCCACTCTCTTAATTCCCCTTAAGCTATTCTCTTAGGATCCCTTAAGCCATCCTATTATCTACCCTTAATCCATCTTCTTACATCTCCTTAAGTCACTCTCTTAATCCCCCTTAAGCCATCCTCTTAGGACTTGTTAAGCCATATCCTCTTATCGACCCTTAATCCATCATATTGCATCCCTTTAAGTCACTCTCTTAACTCCTCTTAGGTCATCCTCTTAGTACCCCTTAATCCATATCCTCTCATATCTACCCTTAATCCATCCTCTTGCATCCCCTTATGTAACTCTCTCAACTCCCCTTAAGCCATCCTCTTAGGACCCCTTAAGCCATATCCTCGTATCTACCCTTAATCTATCCTCTTGCATCCCCTTAAGTCACTCTCTTAATTCACCTTAAGCCATTCTCTTAGGACCCCTTAAGCCATCCTCTTATATACCCTTAATCCATCCTCTTGCATCCCCTTAAGTCACTCTCTTAATTCCCCTTAAGAAATCTTCTTAGGACTCATTAAGCCATATCCTCTTATCTACCCTTAATTCATCATATTGCACCCCTTTAAGTCACTCTCTTAACCCCCCTTAAGTCATCCTCTTAGTACCCCTTAATCCATATCCTCATACATCTACCCTTAAACCATCCTCTTACATCCCCTAGGCTTTAAGTCCTAGGGTTAATGGTTTAGGATTCATCTCCTAGGATTTAGGTCCTAGGGTTAAGGGTTTAAGATTCATATCCTAGGTTTCATGAGATGCTTAGAATAACAAATCTATATGGTTTAAGGGTTTATGGTTCATCTCCTATGCTTCAAGTCCTAGGGTTAAGGTTTTAAGATTCATATCCTAGGGTTCATGAGATGCTTAGAATAAAAAATCTATATGGGTTGAGGGTTTATAGTTCATATCCTAGGCTTTAGGTCCTAGGGTTAAGGGTTTAGGATTCGTATCCTAGGGTTCATGAGATGCTTAGAATAACAAATATATATGGGTTAAGGGTTTATGGTTCATCTCCTAGGCTTTAGGTCCTAGGGTTAAGGGTTTAGGATTCATATCATAGGGTTCATGAGATGATTAGAATAACAAATGTATATGGGTTAAGGGTTTACGGTTCATCTCCTAGGTTTTAGGTCATAGGGTTAAGGGTTTAAGATTCATATCCTAGGGTTCATGAGATGCTTAGAATAACAAATCTATACGAGTTAAGGGTTTAGGGTTCATTTCTTAACTCCCCTTAAGCCATCCTCTTAGGACCCTTAAGTCATATCCTCTTACATCCCCTTAATCCACCCTCTTCATCCCTTTAAGTCATTCTCTTAACTCCCCTTAAGAAATTCTCTTAGGACCCTTTAAGCCATATCCTCTTAGGTCCCCTTAATCCATCCTATGGCAAACATCACTTGAATTTGTAAGGAATTTATAAGATCCAATTTTCTAACTTTTAGAATGTATTGTTCTTTTCTTGCGCAATTATTTAGTTAAATGACTCATAGAAAATATAGTTACTTACATTAATTATTTTTGCAGGTTCTCATCAAGTTGGTCTACCAAGTGATTGTCATTGTAAGAAAAATTCATCATATAGATTATGTAAATATCAATTTGTGGTCTTGAGCTAAAAGTTGATAAGCTTTAATTGTATTTATATGCACATATGTTTTGTCATGTTATATCATTGTATTAAACATCAATATACATTTCTATGTTTGTTCGATGTATGAACTTCAATGAACTTATTAATCACTTTTTATATCTTGTTCCAATTTTATCTTATATACAAATTGTGTCTTATATTTACCACATTTTATATAATTGTTCAATTGTATCTTATACATTTTATACATGTCAAGTACAAATTTTTGTTTAGTGATTAATATTTGCTAGAATTGGAAAATAGTTAAAATTACATGCCCTTACTTTATTATGAATATGATCTAAACTATTTAAGGAATGTATTAATTTGTCACCTATCCATGTGATTTTATTGAAATTTAAAAGTTAATCATTTTAAGACATTTAGACTTAATTCAACAATGGCATGTAAATATATATGCAATTTGATTCTAGATAAAAAATTATAGTGCATATTAAACTTGAAAATTAGATATAATATATATACATGTGAGTGCATATAATCATCATAATGAACAAGACACGATCATAATTGAGTGCATATAATCATCATATTAAAGTCAGTAGATATAAATAAACACAAACACGATCATATTAATTGATATAATGTATGTGAAATGGTCCATGAAATAACATGTTCAAAATGTATATGTCAAGTCTAACACATATAAATAAAACTATTTATAGCTCATAAAATAAAACCATCTGACTATCAAGACGATTGGTCAAATCAAGTCTCCTCTTTGCTCCATGTGGACTAGATGTACCCGTATCATCCTGTAGAAGAGTAAAAGAAACTTAAAATTAGATAAAGTTAAAGAAATTTGATTTAATTTAACATAACTAGTATTCAAATAAAGCAAACAATCTACGTTAGAAAAATATAAACTTGATAAAAATAAATTTAATTAAATATCTAGTAAATATAGTAAAAATGATTTTCAGTATGCATAAATTACAATCTGATCATGTGAATCTATTTGCACATTTTGTTTAACGGGTGGTATATCTGTCAATTGAGGACCAAATGCTTGAGCTACTAATTCCTGGATATTCAAATAAAGCAAATAATAGGTTAGAAAATATTAGTGATAAAAAATGATTTTAATTGAATATATATATATATATATATTTAAAAGACCTAAAAATTGTATACCTGAGATTTAGTAAAGTTTAGGATCTCGAATGATGTGGCCTCATGATCACACACCTAAGATTTCCCATGCATAAGTTGATGATGACTTAGGAGCTCTCACCACACCTTGTGGTTGGTCACTCATAGGTATCACATGACCTTCTTGCGTATAGATACAATATAGATCATTTCACACATGTACAAATTCAAATTAAATTAGATATGATGTGTATTAATTTCAAACTTAAATAAATTTTGAAAGCACGCACCTGAGATGGCCCATGCATAAAAGTTGACAATGACTTAGGAGCGCTCGCCACACCTTGTGGTTAGTCGGCCATGGTTATCACATGACCTCCCGACATCTAGATACAATATATCATTTCACACGTGTACAAATTTAGATAAAATTAGATATGTCTACATAAATTAAAATGTATATTGGTTTACCTGACCAAAAGGTGTGCACATTTCTACAACACTCAAAAAACAGACATGATCATATCAAGAATATGGCCTCCTTTGATCATGCATCTACACTGAACACTTCTTGAATTAATATTATATTATATATAATTTAATGTTATTATTTACATGGATTTTGCACATTTCAAACAAATTAAAATGTTCCTTTCAAAAGATGTACATACATGTGTAAGATGATCATCAGAATATATAGTAAATGCATAAATGAATATGTCGTAGATACAGGTGGGTCAGCTGAAGTGGACGCTTGATTATTCCCATAGCTTGAACCTCCATGCTCTCTATTTCCCACTTCAGCTACCACGTGTGTGGTCTAATGTGAGATCTCCTGAGAGAAAACTCAATGCTCCTAATGTCGACAACATCATTTGCTACTGAAATGCAACAATAATTCTAGGAGATAGAGGAACAACAATCAGTTAAATTGAACCACATCATTGAGGATCAACATGTGCTCCTAATCTATTTTGGGGCATGCCACACCAAGATCCCTGAAATGAACTCATATCAAAATAGTTGGGGTTTTTACCCAACTCAAACTTAACCCATAACTTTCTCAAAAAGTAAAGGGGCACCTCACAATTTCCATGTGTTGGAGTATCAAAGACCATCCACCATCTGTTCCAAAAATGTGCAACTATTTGTGGGTGCCTACACCATTTAATTGAAATTTATTTTTTAGTGGGTGGAATTCGTTCGTTTGTATGGGGGTTAATGAAATGTTGGAAAATGGCTTGTTTGGTAATATGAAGTTCATGGATTTATTTATAAGGCAACCCATTTGCATAGAATTTTCTTCTCTCTTCTCTCCATCGATGGAAACTATCTAGGTCTGCATCGATGGATTGAACAGAGTCGACAATAATTTGCATCGAAGATGCAAATCATGCTAGATGGGGGGGAAGGTTAGGCTCAATTTTTTTCTAATCTATATTTTCTTGAATCACATTTAGGTTTTCTCTTATGTTCTCTTGTCATTGATTTTGATCAATTGCAGGACATGGGGGGTTAGGAGGTGGAGAGGGTGGGGGCATGGGGTTTTTTCATGGCGGAATATGATGTGGAGATTGTGGATGTATGATATTTTTAGGCTGGTTAGTAGGTATGAAATTCTTTATATTAAATTTAGGCTCCATGTGATGAAAGGGCAACTGCATGCTAAACAATTAAAAATATATATCAACAAACTAATTAAATAATGTACACAATTTGAACTAAAAATCACATTCAATGTGCACAAATTCAAAATACTTGTCATTTGAAGATGCATTCAATTTAAAACATTAAAAAATCCACAACATGAAAATTTAGATTAATTTATGTTGTAGAAAATACAAACAATTCGAGCCTCCCCTACAACATGTATATTAAATTATACAATTAAATTCATGTACCCTTGATTATTCTCACTCTATCTTAAATTTTGATTTCAACACAATGACCTAATTTAAAATCTTTAAATAATAATATCAAGGTCCCACTTCATTGATTTGACAAGTGGAAAAATTATAAATGCATTAAGTATAAAATGAGCTACTTGATCATAATTTATTGTTGGCATTTCATGATTGTGTGATTTTGGGAAGGGTAATATTTTGGTTTAATTTCTAACTTTTTCTAGTTGTTTTTCTTAACTAGCCTATTTCATGACTAGTTTGAGAAGAGAATCATGGTTATTTCAAAAGTTTCTCCTTTTGTTATTATATTGGATAGACATATTTATAAATCTTGATGAGATATAATCTTGAAGTATTTTGAGTGGCTCTTTCCCCATCTTTATGGACTTATGACCAAATTAAGTTATTTTTAAAATTAGGACATGTACATAGGATAGGATAATAATATGGAAGAGATTGAATTCTATGATAATATGGAGACTTCTCCGAATGTTTCTTCTCCACCTATAAAGAATCTAGTTGACTCTTAAACTTCTATAACACTTATTATATCTAAGATTCAAAGGATTCATCTTATTCTTTAAATCTCTAAGTTATCATCTTGTGGTTGAGGAATCTTGTATTCTAATATCAACAAATATATTCTTTTATTACTCATGAAATAAAAATTTAAACATTAATAGCAATTTTAACAAATACTATATATACATAGTTTGATAACTCTTGAAAGTTCAATAATTTTGTGTGACATGTATTTAAAAGAATTGTGTTAATTATTAATTATACACCTACTTAATTATAGGTCCTAAGAGGGGTTTAACGTATGGAACCGAAGGATATGTAATCAGAGTTTTATAATAATATAACAAAGTAAGAATACAAAGAAAGCTTGTTACTATGATTTTGAAGTAAGGTTACAATTTATAATTGTTAAAATACAAAGATGAAGCATATGAAATAGTTTTTCATTGTTATATTGAGAAATTAAATATAAATTTATTTATCTATTTATGGGGAATTAATTACCTCAAAGAAAGGGTTCTTTCACCAAATTTTAGAGTTTATAGGTTAGAGATAAGGCTTGTTAGAGAGGTCCTTGATTTATGAAATGTGAGGATTTTCTTTATGGTTATGGATGTGATGTAGGAACATCTAGAGGATTGGGCATTTTTGTATCACCCAAAAAGACATTTTTTTGTTTTTGTTTTTTGTTTATGTTTTGTAGATTTTTGAAGTTGTAGTTAGAGGTATAGTTAGCAATTCTAATGGTTAATGTTTGCAAGCTTAAAGGATTCCCTTTGTTGTCACATGAAACACAATTAGTTAAGAGTAGTTTGAACCTTTTTGGTGTCATTTATGACTAAGTTCTTCATAAAAAGGTTTTATGACATCAAGTCAAGTCCTTTAATAAATGCCTTGTAACTTTTTGGAGTGTTGTGAGACTTTGACCTGTTTAGATTTTTGTTCTAAAGTTTCCTCTTTTTTCCTAATGTTCATTTAGAATGGGGCTAATTGGAGCATGTAATAATTAGAGATAGAATATATGTTAGTACATTGGGACCAACATAAATCTACTCAAAGAACTAATATCATACTAACCAACACAAAGGCCTAATTGACCTTGGGATTAAGGATACTAGCTAGTGTATAGTGTTGGATACATGAAAGATTGATCCACTTCATTGGGATCATTTAACAAGTTTTTAAAAATCCCTATATGTATTTATGTAAAGTTTTTGAAATATTCTAGCAAGATTAGAGGAATAAGATGTATATTTAAAAAGATTTATGTTGATGAGATTTAGGTGCAAATAGAAGATATACAAATTAAGTTCAATCAATAATAAGATCTAGAGAGCTTGTGACCATTTAAGGTTAATTCCTAGAAATATGAGGTTAATTCCTAGGTTTTGTGGTTTAAGGTTTAGGTTTTAGGGTTTATGTCCTAGTGTTAAGGGTTTTAGTTTTTAGGTATATGTTTTTTGGAACCTAGGGTTTAGGGTTTTGATTTCTAAGTTTAAGTTTTGTGTCCAATTTAGGGTTAAATTAGTTCAATTAGGTATAGATTTTATGGTTTTTAATTTAGAATTTAACATTTTTGCTTTGTGTTGATGATTTTGTTTACAAATAAAATTTAAAAAACTATAAAATAATCAAGCTAATTACAAAAAAAAAAAAATTACAAAAAAAATGCAAGATATAAAGCCAAAAATGTGCATAATTTAACCAACATAAAGGTTGCCGAGGTCGCTTGTGATGACAGGAGGAGGTGAGAACTAAAAATGTGTTGAAATTGATCCTTAGAAATGCATACACCAAAACCTCTGTCACTATTGATCGTCCAAACTCGCAGGTAAAAATGAAAATGACAATGGTTTATTTAAAAAATTAAATAGCTTTTAGTAACGTGTAGGCATTACAAAATGTGTACGCATTACAAAATGTGTACGCATTATAAAATGCGTACACGTTATAACACGTATGTGTTATAATGTGTATGCGTTTTGTAACGCATATGTGTTTCTTAGTGCTTACCCGAATCTAAACGCATGTGCATTTGAATTTAGGATAAGGTACCCATACCAAAGCGTGTACACATTTTTTTAATAATGCATACGTGTTTCCTACGAGATTTTTTTTTTTTGCCGAAACTTTCCCTCTTCATGGACCCAACTTCTTGCTTTTACCCTTCTTCTGAATCCTAAATTAATTTTTCCTTTCTAGTGTTAATCCCTCCCTAGGTGATCATTGCTACTCTATTCTTCTTTTTACATTTGGTTATTCCTTTTTTCCTTAATATCTCTTTTCTTTTGTAGTATTTTGTTTCAAATCTCTCTTACTTAGTGAGGGAGGTATCTCATTTTTCTTTCCTATCCTCAAATTTTGTCCTTTGACATATTCTAGAATTTGGGGGTTATTAGTATACTTTGAATTATTATAGTGGCTCCTTTTTTAGCCTTTGGACCTTGAAATTTCTTTGCTCTTTGCAAGTGTTTGGTTATTTTATAATTTATTAGGCTACCTTAGGGCAACTAAAATAATCATGTGTTGGATCTTTGTAGAATCCACAAGACCTCTTCTTCTTAGCCCTAAACTCATTTTCATATGATCCATTTCACCACACTTAAAACATGTGACATCTTCTCTTCTTGTTTGACCTCAACATCTTCTTCTACTTCATCTCCTTTATTATGCTTGTGGTAACTTCTACTACCTCCTAATATTCAATTATTTTTTTAATTTTTTTTTATGATAAACCTTAACTCACAATTATACTAATTTGCACTATTAGTATAAATATGAAATCCTTATAATCCATAATTGATTGCTAATAATTAATTCTATAAATCAAATTTAATACTTAGAAATTAGTTTTAGAGTGACCTAGAGTTATCTCTTTTTAGCAATTGGTAAAATAATCTCTCTTTTGTAGTGATTTATCTTCAATGAAATGCCTTTGAAATGTCTCCAAAATTTTCTTGAATTAGGGGTTTTTGTCCTCTAATTTAGCATTGCGAATTAGAGTGTTTTCATCCTCTAATTTCTAACCTAGAGGGGTTTCATCCTTAGGTTATTTGAACCAGAGTCCATGCTCCACAAGGAGTTTTAATAACATATAAAAATGCATTCACAATATGTCTTCTTCTCCTTAATTGGTTTCTCTTAAATAGGTTATTTTCTCCAAGAGTCAACACTCATATATCTTTTAACTAAAAAACTTAATCATGATTTCAATATTTAATTCTTTCTTGAGTGATCCATAATTCTATTTAATTTTCCTTAAATGATTTCTTCTTCTTATTGATTAATCCTTGCAATCACATTTGGCTAAGAGTTTCATGGCCTGCAGAGGCAAGGGTACTAAACAATTATCTCATCGATCACAAGCTAGTAGTTGGAGGCTAATCCCTTTGTGTGGATGTCATTGATATTAATGGAAACCTTTAGAATTTATCCTATAGAGAAAACAAAGTATTTGGGATGCTCATGATTGAAGTTTAAGTATTGGTTAATACAAAAATACAACCAAAATATTTATTTCTTGAGTTAATTTTGATACATATCATTAACAATTTGAATGAATTTCCATTGCCTTAGTATTTGATTCCAAAAAATCCATGAGAAAGATGGGTGTTGGGTTAATCCAAGTCTAATTTTAAGGGAGGGACATTACACTCCCAATGAATAGTAATACTGATAGCTTATGGAGGATCTCTCATCTTGGATTTATTATACTTGATGTTATATTTTGTTTGTTCTCCATTGTGTCTATTGGAGAGAAGTTATTCATACCACAATATACATACTAAATAGAGTACAAGCAAGAGTAAATAGTTCAAAGAATCCCTATGAACTATGGTATGGAACAACTCCTACTGTAAAACATTTCAGAGTGTTCGGAAGCAAATGTTATAGTAGGAGAGATGAAGAAAGCTTGGAAAAGTTTGATAAAAATACAAATGAAGGAATCTTCCTTGGATATTCTACAAGAAGCAAGGCTTAATGGTGCTATAGCAAGAGGTTGAAGAAGATAGTTGAAAGTGCAAGTATCAAAGTAGATGAAGAACCACATAAAAGATCAGTACTAATAGAAGGATATGAGTCATTTTGTAGAGAAGAATAAAAACAAGAGAAGGAAAATGAGATGTAGGTTGAAGAGGAAGATTATTTGGAAAGGATTCCTAAGACTCCTAAGTATGTGTAGAAGAACCATTCTAAAGATTAGATCATTGGTGATAAGAGCAGAGGCATGTTGACAAGAAGAAAAGCTACTACGACAAAAGAACAAGTAAATTTGTGTCTACTTTCTAAAGTAGAACCTAAGATAGCAATTGAGGCATGTAAGGATGAGAATTGGACCAAAGCTATGGAAGAAGAATTGGTGCAAATTGAGAAGAATTAGACTTGGGAATTAGTCCCAAGACCAACAAACAAGAATGTAATAGGAACTAAATGGGTATTATGGAACACGCTGAATGAGAATGGAGAATTCATAAATAAGGATAGACTTGTGTGTAAGTGCTACTCACAAGTGGAATGAATAGATTTTGAGGAAACATTTGCTCTGGCGGCAAGAATGGATGCCATTAGGATGTTTTTGGCCTTTGCAACACATAAAGACTTCAAGGTTTATCAGATGCATGTGAAGTCTACATTCTTGAATGGTTATCATATGATCCTAACATGGTTTGTAGACTAAAGAAGACATTTTATGGATTCAAGCAAGCTTCTAGAACTTGGTATGCAAGATTGAATAGGTACTTGTTGCGGCAAGGATTCAATAAGGGTATCGTAGATAGCAATCTTTACTTTAAAGTTGAGAAGGATCAAATCTTGATTGTGGTTGTGTATGTTGATGATATAATCTTTGGAGAAAATGAGTTAATCTGTAAGAAGTTTGCAAAAAAGATGCATAATTAATTTGAGATGTCAATATTTGAGGAGATGAATTTCTTTCTTGGGCCAAAAATTAGTCAAACAAAAAAAGGGAATATTCATTTCACAGTCAAAATATGTCAAGGAATTGCTGAAGAAGTTTGGAATGGAAGAATCTAAATCTATATGTACTCCTATGGTTACTGGTTACAAGTTGAGAAAGAAAGATGAATCTCCTAAGACTGATCAAAGAAAATATAGATCAATGATTGGTGGGTCCTTCTATATCTAACTGATACTAGACCAAACATCGTGTATGTAGTTTCTCTTGTGGTCAAATTTCAACATCCTAGAGAATCACATGTGGTAGCAATAAAGAGGAAATTCAAATATTTGCAGGGCACTCTAGACTATGGTCTATGGTATCGAAAGGATACTAATTTCTCTTTAAATTCCTATATAGATGCAGATTGGGTAGGTTGTTTGGATGATAGAAGAATTATAAGTGGAGGTGCTTTATTTCTTGGAACAATTTGGTTTCTTGGCTAAGAAAAAAGTAGGATTCAATATCTTTATCTATTACAAAGGCATAATATATTGCTACATCTTGTTGCACATAGGTGTTGTGGATGAAGCAAACATTGAAGGATTTCAGAATATCATATAATTAACCTATTTCTATCTTATGTGATAGTACAAGTGCTTTCAATATATCAAAGAATCCAGTAATGCATTCAAGGACAAAACATATCTCAATATGGTATCACATTCTAAGAGAGAAGGTTACAAAAAATGAGGTGAATCTGGAGTATGTACCTACAAAGGATCAAGTCGTATATATTTTCATAAAGGATCTTCCTAAAGATACTTTTGAGTATCTTTGACAGAAGTTAGGGGTTATTTCCCTTCCTTTTCTCAACTAGATGCATAAGATTGTGCATCAGTCTGGAGGAGTAATTCAAGATTTATTCTTTTGTTTTGGACTGATGAAGGATACCTCTTAGGAGGAGCAGGTAGTAGTATTGTTGGTTGGTGAAGTCAGATGGAGCATATTTTGTGCCCCTAAGAGGAAGAGTGTAGAAAAGTAAAGTGTAGTGCAGTTGCTTGCTAGTGTTGCAAGTGATGTCAAAGTGGTGTATGCAGATGTCAAAAGGGAAAAAATAAAAGAAAAATCTTATGTAGGTGATGTGTGAAAGGTGTAGGTGTTTCAATTTGAATGTTATCAAAGGGGGAGAGCAAAAGAGTTCAATATAGGAAAGCGAGCTGAATGAGTCTATGGCCCTTTGCCATTGGTGTCAAAGGGGGAGAGAGTTGGTTGAAAAACCATAGTGCAGAAGAGAATATGGTTTGAAAACCATAGGTGGAGAGAATGTTTAGGAGAAAGAGTGTTGAAAGCATGAAGAACTCCTCAAGTAGGGGGAGAAGAATCCTATGAAAGAAAGGTAAAGGGAGAAGAGATTCCCTAGTTAGGGGGAGTGCTGATTGTTGCAGAGTTATTGTTGGTTTCTTTTGTTGTTGATTTTTTTTAGAGTGTTGGTGTTTCCATCAATGAAAAAGGGGGAGATTGTTGTAAGTATGTTGTTGGTGTTGTCATTAATGTCAATAGTTGATGATGTTGGTCATTGATGTCAACTATATGGAAATTGTGTTTTGAAGTTGTTGGAAGGATGCTGGTGCTATCATAGTTGGGGAGATTTTTGTTAAGTGCTTGTGATTGGATAAGAAGGTGTTATGGTGTTGTTATCAGTGTTTTCATTGATGTCTTGATGAATAAGAGTCATGTAGTTGAGGTAAGTTCACTTGGTTTCTAAGCGATTTTAAGAAAATTTGAATAAAAGAGATTATAGTGTGATAAAGTGGTGTTCAGTGTTGTTCTCCACATTTCTTCATGGTTGAATTTATGCTTGTGTGGTTTGGATATGTTAATCAGAGGTGTTCAGATGTGTTATATCCAAAGTTGTAGATTTTGGATTGTATGATTGTAATAGTTGTGTTCACCAATTTGTGTGTTTGTGAACAAGGTTGTCTGGGAGAAATGAGATTGCTCCACATTTATCCACATTAATTTTTCTTGTCTTGCAGAATTGGGGACGTGATTGTAATGTCTCTATCTACTTTCCCCTAAGGTTTTAGATGCTGAGGTGTTCCATGAAGTTGTTTAGTGAGTTGGATGTTTGTTCCAGTATGTCTGGTTTCACAGAATGACGATGTTCTTAGTTTCAGGTGGTTGTGGTAGAGTTGTAGAATATTTTGAGATGTATGGATATTTTTGAGTGTTTCTATGTGATCTATGTGACCTAAGGAAGCGTGTATGTGGTCACTTATAGTGTTAATTCATGTTTGGTCGACCTAGCATGCTAGCACTATTTGTAGAGGTACCTCATGGATTGTGAATTTGTTGAGTAGTGTGGTGATGTACTATTGGGTCTTAGTTAACCCTTGGTGTGGTTATCCTTCACTTCTTTCCACTATGGAAGTGTTTGGTGCCAATCTATTTTGTAATTGCTTGTTTGAGGTGCATAACCAACCTTGGAGAATGTTTTCAAGGTTGTGGATGGTATAAATGTAAGGTAGATTGTTGAATAATTGTGTGTGGTGTGTGAGGTGCAAAATGTGATCAAGTGTTGTGATGTGAGTGCGAGCTTTGACGATTAAGGCTACCTGAAATAATGAGCAGAAGGTGTCTACATTTTCAGTGTACCTAAAGTTACTGGAGGCAGTAAGTTGAAGGTATGGTCCATAGTTGTGGTGGATCTTCTTGTTGCTCTGAGATGGATTTCTCTTTATAACAGTTCCTTTCTTTCTTCTTTCTAATTCGATAGTGAGCCATTGACAGTGAACCCTTCTTTCTTTTGAATTCATTTATATAGTGAACTAATCCTCATTGTGGTTTTTCCCTTATTGGGTTTTCCATGTAAATCTGGTGTTTTTATGTGTTTGAATGTGTTTGCATTTCTGTTTCATATGTTTACATTCTAGTAATGCATGATAAGGGTTTAATGGTTGATAAGGTTTTGAAAAGATATTGAGGGTTTGAATGTTTTGATATACAACTAATTTACCCCCCTTTCAATTGTCCTATACATCTAATAGTAGTGTGAAGTTCTCTAGAAAAAGTCAAAAACTAAAATAACTGTACCAAGTGGAAATACTTGCATAAATTGAATTTCAAGTCTAACAATCAAACTCTATGGGTATGCCTTGCATACTCATACACTATATTT
This sequence comes from Sequoia sempervirens, assembly GCA_007258455.2. NCBI lineage: Eukaryota > Viridiplantae > Streptophyta > Pinopsida > Cupressales > Cupressaceae > Sequoia > Sequoia sempervirens. Next base: position 584,378,761 of record VDFB02047230.1, on the reverse strand, counting down.
TCTCAAAAAATAGACATGAATTGATACACTTGTATCTTTTGACTTACCAATTCACACATTTTTGCTTTTTTATTTCCATATTTTAGATTGTATGCCATTGCCTTATTTTCCAAATCTTACTAGTTCATTTTTGGTTGTATTTGTATTCTCTATATGTAGAAAATTGGAAAATACTGTAAGCCACCACAATGTTCACATGTTCCATCCAGGGATAATTTCTTGTAGAATAATTGACCATCCAATCTTTGACATAAAATGCTCAATAATAAATCTCTTGAAGATCTAGGTGGAGCTTGTATCTTACACTCTTGCAAAACCATTAGTATAAAAATCTACACATATACTCTTATATACATCATAATAATTAGAAAACTCTATATGCACTCTACAACAAGAAGTTGTGCATGTGTGATTTATTTTGACATAAAAAGGATTAAAAATTTGGAGAAAACATGTGTTTGATTCATATCTAAAAAATGCTTGGATGTAGCTCATATTTTTAGTAAAAAATTCCCCTTCTTACAACATTTATTTTATTAGGAGATACCCTTGTGTTATTTTTCCAAAATTATTCAATTAGAGATTGTTGGCATTTGAGTTTTTGATTGGTTGGAATTAGATTGCCATTGATGTCAACTCCTGGTATACAATGTTTTTATGTAGCTATAGGAATAGGTATAGCTACAAAAAAATCTCATTTTGCAGTTTCAGTTGAGTACAGTTTAGGCGATAGGAAGATGACTGCTTGGCGACAGGAGCTTCACAGTGACAGATTTAACAAAGTCAAAACGACTTTAAAAATCCATTTACTATTTTAATATGAAAAAATATTTAGAGACTTTTGACATGGAATACACATGGAAAATAATTTGTGGCATGATGATGTGTTAGTAATAACTTGGTGAAGAGGTGAAGATTTGGCCACTTAACTCATGTTTATCCTGCTAGGGTTTTATGCATGCATAGGTTTTTGCTGGAAGCGGCTACAAAAGATTAGATTTACTTTTATCAGTGCTTAGATTGTTTGAAAACTATAGGATAAGGTGAAATAGAATTAACTATAAGTCAAAGTATTTTTTAAACACAAGGTAGGGTTGTTTAAACCCTAATTCGACACCTCACTTATGGCAAGGTGGTGATATCAATTTTTTTTGCTTTTCTAAAAAATATTCTTTCCTTGCTTTTGAGCTACATTAGAAAGTTTTTGAATGAAATCAGTTTTTATTCCTTGCTTAATGGAAAAGTCTCTTTCCTGAAGCTTTGCTAGATTAAAATTTTTTAAATCCTTTTCCATATCTTTTAAGTTGTATTGGCGGCCATCTTGATCTGATTAAAAATCCGATTCTAGATATTCTTTCCTTAGCCGTAAATTATCCTTCTGTAGCAGTGATTGAATGAAAAAATTTTAAAATATTTTTGTCTGAGTTTCATACCTCTTGCAGTTTCTGGGTGATTCCCTAGACAAGATATCTATTTATTGAAGATTAGACATTGAGATCAGATTTGTAAGTTGCAGTTTGAACTAGGGAAAATTTGATGCAAAGGAAATTTGATGTTTATGTCATTTAAAGTTAAGAAGAGGTATTTTAAATTAATGGATACTATTCTATAAAGAAGAGGATGCATCAAATCCTTTAGCTACTCCAGAAAAGCATTAAATTTCTACAAATGGAAGAACATGAAAAAGGATAAGATTTAGGTTTTTATCTTTTGCAATCATAGCAAATTGTTAAAGGAGATTAGGGCAGATGTAGAAGTTGTTATGACAGTGATACATTATTTTGTATGCTGCTACAAGAATATTGGCTTGATATGCTACAAAAATTTGTAGACAGTTTGTTATGGAAAAGTCAGAAAGTTACTGACAGAGTGTTGCAGAATTATTTGTTTAAACATTAGGGCTACGAAATCTATTTTCTCTATAGTAGTAATAATAAAAGGATTGTTATTATTAATTTTCTACAAAGTGTGTATGGTAGAGACAATAGTGAATCAACTCCAGTGTTGAGAGTGTATGTATGTACCTAATGATGAAATATTTAGAGTAGTGAGAGAGATAAAAGTATGAGTGTGGAGAAGAGAAGATAACTCTGTGAAAACAGAGTATGTATTCTTCTGAGTGTTGAATATGTTGATGAAATCACTCCCAATGTTGTTGTGGGAAAAAAGAAGGGTAAGAGTGGAGAGCATAGAGGTGTGATAAGAGTTGAGATGACTTTGTAAAAATAGAGCATACATATTTCTGAGTGTAGAATGTTTTCATTTGCTACAGAGTTGTAAGAATGCATATGTTAGTTTTGCAGAGACTCATTGTGTGAATGTAGATTGAAGATTCTTGTAGAGTAAGTGAAAAATACTTGCAAGAGTTGGTTGGTGATAGAAGATGGGAAGTAGTTTGAGGACAACAAGTTTACATAAGTGCATAAATCTTTTGAGTTATAAAATCTCATTTGTAACATGATACTGAAATTGTAATCATAAATCTCTTATTGTAAACCCATCTAAGTGGGTGCTCAGATTAGGAGTAGAAGTTCCTTTGAGTTGGTGCTCATAAACTTGGGATAGGTGTTCCTTTGAGTTGGTGCTTATAAACTGGGAATTGGTGTTCCTTTGGGTTGGTGCCCATACATTGTAACATAAGACATTTTCATTGTGAGGTTGGATTGGAGCAGTAGCCTCCAAAAACTATTCTCACCGAGGTTTTTTCCCATCTTGGGTCTTTCCTCATACATCTTGTGTTGTGGGATGCATTTTGTGTGATTGGTTTAGTTGCCTTACCTTTGCTTCAGGTTTATGCTTTTAGAGTTTATTGTTACATTGCTTAGAAAATTTTTAATTGCTGCCCACTGATTCACCCCCCCTCTTAGTGGTCTTTGTGTTTCTTTAGAGATCTCAAGGCTTCAATAACTGGTTTATCTTTTTATGGGAATCTATTGAGAATTCCTATAATTCATTGCTATTTGTGTCCACTCTTTCATGCCTTCTATCAACTCTCATTAGATTTTTTCTACTTATTTTGAATTTTTGAGTTGTCTTTCTAATGAGGTGAGATTTTTTCATTTGTTTGAACACATGCTCTCATATGCACTCATTATATTCTTTATATTAGAGTTTTCACTTTAAGAATCTGATGTTCTTAGGCCATGAATCTTCATAATGAACCTAAACTTTGAATTCCTCATCATTTCAACGATATTTGATATCTTTTGATTTCATTTAACTTCTCAAAGAACATTATCTATATCTTATTGGCATACCTTTAACAAGTACGATTAGGAATCTTATCAACTAGCGGCTTCAAAAAATTCTTATCAATATCAATAAAAAATGTAGGCTTTGTATGCAAAATTCTAGGAGGTGTTCTCAATGGAAAATTTGCTTCAACACTAGGAATTCCTTAAATATTGAATTGAGATGAGATAGATTGCATACCTTCAACTTGTGATGGAAAAGATGACATACATTCAAATTGAGATGAAAAAGATGGTGTAGCTTCAACTTGAGATGTGAATTTTTGTGCGTCTCAAACTTGAGATGTGATAAATGATGTAATTTCTTCTTGACAATGGAAATATAGCATGTCTTCAACTTGAGATATGTAATATTGAGTGCATCCAGCTTTCAGATTCAATTTCCTCATTCCATGAAGGTTTGCATTAATTTACATTATGCCACCAACTCCTTTTCTCTCTTAGCTTGAGTGGATGTTTCATGTTCATCTTCAATTGACAAAAAAATTATGTCTTCTTCTATGGTGTTCAATTTCATACTTTAACAAAGTAGCTTCATTCTTTCTTTTTTATTACCATTTTGTTTCTCACTCTCATCCGATGTTAGAGTCTTTTATCATTTCCTCGACATGATGATAGATTCTATATGTATCATGAAAAAACGTAGAGATTAGTTCCATTATACATTTAAACAAAATATTGTGAATTAAAATACTTCTACTTAATTCCATTTTTGACATCTCTAGTAAAAAAAAATCATTATCATGAATTGATGCCTAATTCATGTAACCAAGTGTAGTTGTATTCATACTATTAAACCAAAAGGTGTAAATATGTAAGTTATATAACAATACTTTGAATGATAACTTACAAGAATTTATTGCAGCCTTCTAGGTGTAATAGGTTATAGTAAATGTAAAGACACAAGACCCTTTGTTTTATAGGTGTTATCTTTATTAGTTAACACTTGTACTTGTTGAATTAAGATAGGTTTATGAAGAAACAAACTTGGTAGTAATTCACAAGATTGTTTTTTAATATTTATAAGCATATTATTATAAAATTTTAAGTCAAAATTGTAAGGCATGGGATAAGTAGTGTCATTCTAGCTCATCGAGTGCCACCACTATCTATAATTATTGAGTTCACTCTTCTCTTAAGTGAAGTTAACTCAACTCTTGAAGAACACTTCCAACTATTAATTATCTATGTAAGAGGATATAAATATATTTTATTTTAAATATTTTATGAGAAGGAAATGAGAATGTCAATTTGTATCCTCCCATGTGTCAAATTATGCTTCTTATTGGTATAAATAGGTGTTTTAAGTATCTAGGACCTATTTACATGTTAAGTCCACTAGGTCCTAAGAGGGAATCTTTTTAGTTAACATTAATTAAGCAGGAATATTTCTAGTTAAGAATTTTTTGCCACTTATCTTTTGGAATTTAATTCTTGTGTCTTAAGTATTTAATATTTTTTGAGGTAGTTGTATCATTATACAAGATTACGAAATATGTGGGTGATTGCACAATAGTGGTTTACAATTCCCTTCATAAAGAAAAATTGCAAAAATGCTCCCAAGAAAAAAATTCAAGTTTTCAAGGGTTTTATTTGTTGAAAAAGACAATTGAGAGGGGGGGGGGTTAATTAATCATAGCAACTTTCAACCTTTAAAACTATCAACAGAAGCTAGATATACAATAATTCACAAATATTTTACTCTGCTAATGTGTTTAATTGTTAAATGCAAAAATAAAAAATGAAAGAAGTAAAACCATACACATAAGAACACCAAATTTACATGGAAAACCCAATGAAGGCAAAACTAGGGTGAGGATTAGCTCACAATAATAAAGAATTCCAAAACTGAATACAGAGGCTCACTACAAGAATAGGACACACTATCCAATGAGGGCTCATTTCCCAAGCTCATTGACACAAAATTACAAAAAAAATAGAATAAAGTTGTTACAAAGAGAAAACTATCTCAATGCAACAAGAAGTCCACCAAAATTTGCTCACACTCATGCAAACACACTTGAAAGATAGAGTACACCTTCAACTCATTGCCTTCAGGAACTCAACACTTTTAATTTCACATTGATCTTCTCAAACTCACATCACACACATATCTCACATCTATCCATGTCTCTTGATAACATCTCAATTCATACTTATACCATCTTCAACCTTCAAACCCTTCCAAGGTCGGCCATACACAATTTTGTATTTATAAATTCAAATTAGGTCGGTGCCAAAGCATTCCCACAATGGAAGAGAATGAGGGAGACCCAAAAAAATTCTTAAGGAGGACATAAATGAGTCCCAACATGCGTCAACACACTTCCATAAGCATCACAAGTAGTGTTTAACACAAGGTCGACCAACACCCATTCAAACACAACACATCCTTAACTTAGTACAATATTTTTGGACAACAAACTTCACTTGAACATAATATGAAGTATGTAATGAACACATGTAAATTCATCCAGAAGATTCACAACAAACTTTACTTGAAAAGTATGATCATTTTATACATTTGAATAGCCCTGTCATCCACTATAATACACTGTAACTTAGAAACCCATCATCAACAACATAAAATATCAATTGCTATTGAATGAAGCAAGAGAGAAACCTTATCAACTTATTCTTAGAACCGTAAGTCCTCAAATCACAATGTGGATAAATGCAAAGAAAATACATTTCTCCCAAACCACAGCTAGATGCACAAAAATGCATGGTTCACATATTTGTGAAAATATCTCACACTATACGGTGATATAGAAGCCCAAATTATGGATATAGAAACTACCAAGAATCATGAACAATACCTCAGATATGCACAAGCATAGAATCAACCTAGAAGAAATGCGAAGCATATCCCGGAGCATACACTGAATATCTTCATGATACTGTTTTCTCTATTTATAAAATTTTCTCAAAAGCACTTGGAGACCAAGTACCAGAGACATCGTTTCAGCACATTACTTTACTCTAACTAACACACCTACAAACATAGAAACATAAGAATAACTCCATGTACTCATAGCACTTCTTCAACATCTCAACTATACATGCACAAACTGTAAACCTTCTTTATTACAAATTTCTCAATATACTTGACATATACAATCAATGACCATATTCTTCTACCCATAATTGACACTAATGACAACACCAACTAGTTGACATCAATGAAAACACTATAAAAATTCAATAATCTCCCCCTTTGTCCTTGATGGAAACACATGATGTGAAAAACCATCAAAGAACACAACTTTGAACACCTTTTCCTACAACTTTTTTTTAATTTTTGAATGAATAAGGTTTTTCACATGATACTTTCTCTCCCCCTTTGACATCAATGGAAAAGAAAAAAATAATTTTTGCATTGAACCAAGATCTATACCAATACTGAATATCGCCTCATAGGAGTACACCCAATCAAATACACAATGACAACACATGAAACTACCTGCTCTCCTTGAGAGGTAGCCACCAAACATTAGTCTAGAAGGAAGATAGATCCATAGATCCACTAGACTGATGCATCTCCATATGCATCTAGTTCAAGTAAGGAGGGGAAATAACCCCCAAATTCTCTTGGAGATACTTAAAAGTATCTTTAGGAAGAGCCTTAGTAAATATGTCAGCAATCTGATCCTTTGTAGGCACATACTCAAGCTTTACTTCATTCTCAATGACCTTATCTCTCAAAAAATGATACTTGATTGATATATGATTTTCCTTGAGTGCATCACTGGATTCTTTGAAATTTTAATTGCACTTGTATTATCACAGAAAACAGAGATGGGATCATCATACATTACTTTGATATCTTTCAATGTTTATCTCATCCACAAAACTTGTGTGAAACAAGATGCTGCAACAATATACTTAGCCTCTGTAGTGGATAAGGAAACTGAATCTTGATTTTTGCTTAACCATGATACTAATCTGCATCCAAGAAAGAATGCGCCACCACTTGTACTTTTCTATCATCAACACAACCTACCTAATTTGCATATGTATAAGCACTTAGTGTAAAATCAATATCCCTCGGGTACCATAAGCCATGATCCAAAGTGCCTTTTAGATATCTGAATATCCTCTTGACAACTGCAACATGTGTTTCTTTGGGATCCTCTTCAAATCTAGCCACAAGACAAACTGCGTGCATGATATCTAGTTTGGTATCAGTTAAATACAACAATCCTCCAATCATTGATTTGTATTTGCTCTGATCAACCTTAGGTGAATCATCATCCTTACTTAATTTGTAACTAGTTGTACCATAGGAGTGCATACTGGTTTGGAACCATCCATCTCAAATTTCTTCAACATTTCTTTTGCATACTTTGATTGTGAAATGAAAATCCCTTTGTTTGTTTGATTGATTTGTAGTCCAAGGAAGAAATTCATCTCACCAAACATAGACATCTCAAACTATTTTTGCATCTCTTTAGCAAACATCTTGCACATAGTTTCATTTCCTCTAAAAAAAATGCCATCCACATACACAACTACTATCAAGATCTTATCAAATTCAATTTTGAAATAAATATTGCTATCTATAGTACCTTTACTGAAACCTTGTTGAATCAAATATCTGTCCAATCTTGCATACCAAGCTCTGGGAGCTTTCTTCAACCCATATAAAACCTTTTTCAATCCGCAGACCATATCCAATTGATCTGAAAATTGGAATCCCTCTGGTTGCTCCATGTAAAATTCTTCCTCCAGATCTCCATTCAAGAAAGTTGACTTCACATCCATCTGGTAAAATTTAAAGTCCTTATGAGTAGCAAATGCAAATTTTTTTTGATAGCTTCCATTCTAGCCACTAGAGAAAATGTCTCCTGAAAGTCTATACCTTCCACTTGTGAGTAGCCTTTACACATAAGCCTTGCTTTGTTTCTTACTACTCCATTCTCATTCAGTTTGTTTCTAAAAACCCACTTACTTCCAATTATGTTCTTGTTTGTTGATCTAGGATTTAGTTCACAAGTTTGTTTTTTCTCAATTTGCATAAGTTCTTCCATTGCTTTCACCCAATGTTCATCTTTACATGCCTCACTCATTGTCTTAGGCTCAACTTTAGAAAGTAAGCAATAATTTACCTCAACTTCAACAGATTTGCTTCTTGTCAATACATCTTTGCTCTTGTCTCCAATGATTTGATATTCAAAATGATTCTTTTACACATACTTGGGGGTTTTAGGAACCTTTTTCAGAGCTTCTTCTTCATTCTAAATTTCTTGTTCTTCAACTATTTCTTCTACTTCTCTCCAATCAAGTTCATCTAACACATATCCATCAACTTCAATTGAGTTCTTCAATACTTCATCAACTTTGAAATTTGTGCTTTCTGCAACCCTTTTCAGTCTTTTATTGTAAAATTTGTAAGCTTTGCTTCTAGTAGAGCATCCAAGGAAGATACCCTCATCACATCCAACATCAAAATTTCTTAGATTTTTTTCATCTCTCCTGATATAACATTTGCTTCCAAATACCTTGAAATACTTAATAGTAGGAATCTTTCCATATCATAGCTCATAGGGGGGGTCTTAGTGCTGTTAGCTTTTGCTTGAACTCAGTTGAAAACATAAACAACAGTGTGAATTGCTTCTCTCCAATAGACTTTTGGTAGACCTGCCTCAGTTATCATTGTTCTAGCAACTTCTTGAATTGTCTTGTTCTTCCTTTCAGCAACTCCATTCTACTGAGGAGTTCTAGGGGCAGATAGTTGTATTCTTATTCCATGTGAAATTAAAAAAGACATGTTAAACTCATTGGAGGTGAATTCACCACCTTTTTCAGACCTCAAACATTTTATTTTCAAATCTATTTCATTCTTAACCATAGCCTTAATTTTCTTGAATTTTTCTAATGCATCAAATTTATCTCTAAGAAAAGTAACCTATGTCATTCTAGAGTAATTATCAATCAAAAGCATAAAATACCTATCACCTTGTAGACTTCTCACCCTCGTAGGACCATAAAGATATATATGAATCAATTCTAGCATTTCGATAGTAGATTGTTCCTTTGTTCTAAAGCTATTTCTAGCTTGCTTTTTGAACTGATAGTCATTGTAGACAACATTAATCGACTTTGTGATTCTTGTTAAGCCTCTCACAACTAGTATTGCACTGATTCTCACCATGTTTTCAAAAGTTCATATGGCACATCCTTTGGTACCATAACCAACCCTCATTAATCTAAGACATAAATAAATGTCCATGAACACATTTAAGTTGATAGATGTTTCCTTCAGTCCTCTTTCTAGCAGCAATCATAGTTTTGGACCCTTTTTTAATTTCACATTTTTCATCCTTGAACACAAGATTATATCCCCTAAGTTACACATCTTTCTGACACTCAAGAGATTATGTCTCAAACCCTTAACGTAGTAGACATCGTTATTATTATGTTTACCATAAAAAATGATTGAACCTATCCCACAAATCTTAGTACCAGAATCATCTCAAAACTTAATAAGCCTCCATCATATTTTTCAAGGTTAACAAACTTACTTTTTTCACTGGTCATGTGATTTGAGTAGGCACTATCAACAACCCAGTAGTCCTTCACACATATTTTAGTGTTAGTAGGAGTAGATTCATCTTTTAAAGCTAGGAACCAACATTCATTATCATCAAAATATCCATAATCAGACTCATCATCAGACATGCTAACATCTTCATTGACATAATTTTCTCTTTTGATAATCTTTCCTTTATTTTCTTTACCTTCTCTATATTTATTTATTTTAGCTCTTTTTGGACATCTTGAAGCATAATGACCTATTTCCCCACATCTAAAACATTTGAATGGTAATTTTCCTTCATACTTACTGAATCCCTTTTTCATTATTCTTAAAAAATCATCTTCCACTTCATCAAGATTTTCTTCATCTGGATCTTCCACTTTTGCAGCCTTGAAAGCAATTTCTATCTTTGTTGGACCACTTTTCAATCCAAGCTTTCTCATTGCAAATGAGGTTAGAGTACTAATCAATAGATCTTTAGTATAAGTATTATAATTTAAATTTTCCTCTATAGTAGATACCTTTTCACTATATATATCAGGGAGAGTTTTGAGTACCTTCTTCACTATCCTATATTTTTCTACTTGTGCACCAAGTCCTCCCATTCCACCTACCAGTTCATCTACTCTTTGCATGTAGGATTTAATGTTCTCATCTTCATCCATTCGTAGGATCTCAAATTGTGCCTCCAAGTTCTGCAACTTTTCTCATTTAACCTTTTCATCTCCTTCATACATATTTTCTAACTTATCCTAAATATCTTTAGTAGTCTTCCGATTCATAACTTTAACTAATTCAGAATGTGAAAGACTATTTATAGTAATAAAAATTTCCTTATTGTTTATTTCATGCACTTTGGTCTCATCAACAATACTTGGACCATTCGCTAGGGCAACATATTGGTTCTGAATAGGCTTCTCAATCTCACATCCACAATATTCTAGATATCCTTCCATCTTTGTCTTTCAGAATACATATTCAGTTCCATCGAACCTCAAACACTCAATAGTTATCTTGTTTTCCATCCCCGACCTTCCTTAAGCAGTTAAGCTCTTCTCTAAGAAACCTTTCTTTGATACCAATTTTTGAACAAGACAATTGAGAGGGGGGGTGAATTAGTTGTAGAAACTTTTAACCTTTAAAACTCTCAACAGGAGTTATACCTAAAAGTATTCACAAATATTTTACTATGCTAATGTGTTTAATTGTTAAATTTAGAAACATAAACTGAAAGTAGTAAAACCATACACATAAGAACACTAGATTTACGTGGAAAATCCAATGAGGGAAAAACCATAGTGAGGATTATCTCACAATATAAAGAATTCCAAAACTGAATATAGAGGATCACTTCCAAAGAGGCTCATTGCCAGAATATGACACATTGTCCAATGAGGGCTCACTGCCACAAAATTATAAAGAAGATAGAAGAGATTTGTTATAGAGAGAAAACTATCTCAATGCAACAAGAAGTCCACCATAATTCGATCACACTCATGCAAACATGCTTGAAAGATAGAGTAAACCTTCAACTCACTGCCTTTAGGAACTCAAAAATTCAAATTTCACACTGATCTGCTCAAACTCGCATCACACATATCTCACATCTATTCATGTCTCTCACAAACATCTCAATTCATACTTATACCATATTCAACCTTGAAATCCTTCAAAGGTTGGCCATACACAATTTTATATTTACAAATTCAAATTAGGTTAGCATCAAAGCATTCTCACGATGGAAGAGAATGAGGGTGATCCAAACACATTATTAAGGAGGACCTAAATGAGCCCCAAAATGCTTCAACACGCTTCCATAAGCATCATAAGTAGTGTTTAACACAAGATCAGCCAACACCCATTCAAACACAAAATAATTAAGTACACACATCCTTAACTCAGTCCAATCTTTCTAGACAACAAAATTCACTTGAACACAATCTGGAGTATGCAATGAACACATGTAAATTCATCCAAAAGCTTCACAATAAACTTTACTTGAAAATTATGATCATTTCGCACATTTGAATAACCCTGCCAACCACTGTAATACACTGTAACTCAAAACCCATCATCAGTAACACAAAATCTCAATTCCTCTTGAAAAAAGAAAGAGAGCAACCTTATCAGCTTATTCTCAAAACCACAAGTCTTGAAACTACAATGTGAAGAAATGTAGAGCAAATACATTTCTCCCAAACCACAACTAGATGCACAAAAATGCATGGTTCATATACTAGTGAAAATATCTCGTACTATATGACGATCCAGAAGCCCAAATTTTGGATATAGAAACTACCAACAATCATGAAAAATACCTCAGATCTACACAAGCATAGAATCAACCTAGAAGAAACTTGGAGCACATCGCAAAGCATACACTGAATACCTTCATAACAATGTCTTCTCTATTTGTTAGTTTTTTTCAAAACCACTTGGAAACCAAGTACCAGAGACATCATGTCAGCACATTACTTTACTCTAACTAATAGACCTACATACATAACAACATAAGGATAACTCCATGTACTCATAACACTTCTTTAACATCTCAACCATACATGCACAAACTTCAAACCTTCTTTATTATAATTTTTTCAATATCCTTGACATATACAATCAATGACCATACTCCTCTACACATAGTTGAAACTAATTACAACACCAACCACTTGACATCAATGAAAGCACTATATACTTTCAAGATGCTCAAAGGGGGGGGGGGTCAAGCAAACCCAAAAAGGGGTTCACTCGAATTCCCCCTTCGAGCGAACCACTTTGTGATGCAACCCCATTTGGTGGGTTTTTAAAAATGAAATCAATGGGAAATGATAGAAAAGGGGGGTTCAAATGAACTCACCTTCTAGGAATCTCTCTTCGCTTGAAGGGGTCCAGGGGGTTCGCTAGAAGGGGGTTCACTCAAACCTCCTTTTTATCCCTCCTCCCCCTCTTCTAATAATTTTTTTTTCTTTTCTTTTCGAGCTTAGGTTGAAGTTGAAAATGGAATCAACTTCACAAACCCAACTAGATGATGGTAGTCCTTAGAACGAGCTATCCATCAAATATAATTTTAATATATTTTGGTTTTATTATGTATTTTTTTAGTTTAATTAAACATATATTTTTCACCAAAAATTAAGCTCTATATTCTACACATGTGGAAAAATAGAAAATTATCAAAACAATTCTAAAAATTATCTATGCACTTCATATTGATGTCCTTGATCCAAAAAAAAAGAATTTTGATACATACAAAAAAATTTGTGTTAGCAAGTAAACCTATGTCTAAATTGTAATTATTAAGAAAAAATATTCCATAAAACAGTATGAAACCAATTAATTAAGAAAAAATATTAAATAAAACATTATGAAACCAATTGCATGCACTAGATATCGTAGTTATGAATCTAAATTTGATATTTTTTTTTTTAATCCTTCATAGAAAAAATGTTGTGTTAGCAAGTACATTTCACTCTTTAAAAATGGTGTTTATTGTTAGAAACTAGTTTTTTAAGGAGATGGAAAAATAAATGCAATTTGATTCCAAATTTTTTAATATATATATATATATATATAGAATCTAAAAACAAAATGTCACAAATCACTAGTTTGCATAATCTTCAAATTCCTCATGGTTTAGCAGCTATAGGTTCCTGAAAGTGAAGATTTAGTTAAAAAAATTCAGTTCACTATCAAGTTTGGCCAAAAAGCGTAAACCGCTATAGTGGGATCACCCATGTCAAGATCTTGTCTAGTCCTATCTCACAACTTGTCTATATAAGAAACGCATTGTATGTACATTGTCAACATAATTCAATCTAGAAATATTGCATTCATAATAATAGTATGATATTTCTATCATTTCTCTCTTGTGAAAGTTATTTTGCCTTGCTGGTGACCGTAGAGTGTTGAGGAGTTCACTATAAACTCCTACATGGTATTAGAGATTCAGTGCTACAAACTTCTTCCTAGATCTAAGGGACCTATCTTGGGATGAATTTTTTTTGGGTGTGAGTTGGGATTTTAAGGACCTCACAATTGAATCCAGAGTGTCAGAGAAAGTCAGGTTTTCATTTTGTTTTGTCAAATTTCATTATGTTTTGATTGATCTACAAGGGTTTGAAGTAGGGTTTTAGTTGCCAAATCTTGGAGGGGGTAGCAGATTTTTTGGAGCACTTTGGGTCAAAACGGACCCTACCATTGCATTCAAAAATCCTGAGAACCTAAGGAATGACTGGAAGTTTTTCAATTTTTGACATCTTGTATTAGGGGCATTAGACAAAATTTTGCATAATCAACAAAATCTATACGGATTTGTACTTGGCCATATTGTATGGTTTTTCACAATAGGATTTGTGTACTCAACATCCTCAAGAACATTTTTGTCCTTGGCCTACGTCATATTGTACTCCTAGCATAATATGAGGGTACTGTTCTTTTTGCGATCTTTTCATTGTCCTGTTTACTATACTCCTACGTCAACACTTGGTATGGGAAGCATTTATTACTAGAAATTTTTAATATTAAAAAACTCGTGTCATTGAATGTTTGTTTTTATCACCTAGTGGTTAGTGCTTGGTCATGCATTTACCACTAGCTACAATCATATCACTGTAGGGAGGATTGAGAGCCCTGGGGTGACGAGACCTTTAGCTCATCGTCCCCTCATATGCTCTACCACTAGTGGTGCATGGGAGTTGCTGTCACCAAGCTAGTGACATTTTTAAAAAAACTTATTTTTAAACATGCACTCACATGGGGCACCTAAGGGCTTAAGCCCAAGGGACCTAATTTTGTTCCCTAGAGGCCCAAATTGGATATTTTTTTTAACCTATCATAACTTGTAATCCAGGAGGTCTTTTTTTTCACAAACGAGATATCACCAAAGAGTTGGATTCTCCAATTTTGTAGTGGTGTAGGTTATTTTTTGAGATTTTTTTTTTGTTTTGAGGCATTTATTTTTGTTTGAAGTTATATCTTAATTTTTGGCTCCCAAGCTCATAAATTTTTGCTACAATCTTTGATTTTCATGATTCTTGTAGTGTTGGAAAGGTATTGAGGAGCTCTATTATGGCATATATGCACTTTTTCTATTTTTTTCCAAGTATATCATGATTTTAGTTCTTTCCCCAATGGGTTTCCTAGATATTACTTGGATATTTGATAGTTGGGAGGGTGCAATTTTGATCTTTGTACTTCATTTTAATTCTAGAATGATGTTCTATCTCCCATTGCTTCATTTAGATTCCAAATTTGCTCCATATCGAGAGTGTTCTAGTGTTCCTTGGCATCAAGACTGTTGTTGCTTTATCATGATTCCAAGAGTGAGTCCTTGAGTGACTCTAATATGATTTCTAGCATTAAAATTATCTTTCCTTTTCTTTCCTTGATTAAGGATTACAATGTTTCTCCACCAATGTGCTTCTAGTGTTTCATTGTAGCAAGTTATCTCATTGAGGGGGGTTGAATGGTCTCTAATTTGTCTCTCTTGTGAGGGGGTATTTTTCCTCAAATGGAGTTTTATCTTATCATGCATCATTGAGAGTATTTTGTATTTCATCTCTCTTTTGTGGAGGATTTTTCTCCTACTAGTTTTTCTCCTTTTCTCCATTTGTGAGAGATTGCATTTGCATATGTACATGGGTACCTAACATGGACTTGTAGCCAAGACCCATCCTTGCATCTTTGCATAATAATCATCTCCCTAAGTTATAATTAAGGGGAGTGTTTGTATAAATAGGTGTTTTACCTATCTAGGTCCTATTTTGTATGTTAAGTCCACATAGGTCCTACGAGGGAATCTTTCTAGTCAAGAATTATTTGTCACTAATATTTTGGAATTTAATGCTTGTGTCCTAAGTTATTTGATATTTTTTGAGGTAGTTGTCTCATTAAATAGGATTGAGACACATGTCAAGATCTTGTCTAATCCTATCTCACAACTTTCTTATATAAGCAAGGCATCATATGTACATTGTCAACATAATTCAATCCAACAATCTTATATGCATTATCATGCTGCCATTTCTCTCGTTGAAGTTATTTTTTCTTGTAGGTGATTATGGGGTGTTGAAGAGTTCACTGTAAACTCCTACACTTCTAGATAGCAAAATATAGTAAAAAATAGTTTATCGGTGAAGGTCTTCGATAAAGGTTTTAGGTTTAATTTATGTTGTATGAAATCATTATTACAAATTTATGCCTAAGGCATGTAACCAAGTGTAGTCATATTCATACTATTAAATCGATAAGTTGTATATCTATAAGGTATAAGACAATACTTTGAGTTATAACTTGCAAGAATTTATTTATTCAAGGGGTAAACACTTTTGACTGGAGCTATGAACCAGAATACAACCATATAACAATATCACGCCAATGGGGTTTGAACCTTGGTGGCAAGAACAACATTGTCACCTATAAACCATCACACCATGCCAATACCAGCAACTTGCAAGAATTTATTGTAGCCTTCTATGTGTAATAGATTATAGTAAATGTAAAGACACAAGACCCTTTGTTTTATAGGTGTTATCTTTATTATCTAATTTTGATATTAAATTTTTATTGCAACTTGGGTTTCATCTTTTGGGAAGGTTTTATCTAAATGTACGATGGAGAAAATTTGAGATTGTTTTCACATCTACATTCAATCCAATACTCTGATATACCTATCTATGGAGAAAATGTGTGTATTTTGATATACTTGTCTATTATGACATAAGGGATAAATAATGATTCAATAAACTTGAAAGGGGACTTTGTGATGCAAAATTTTATATTTGTGAGAACTTGAACCAATTGGAATGGTAAATTAAATGTTTATTTTTACTAATTAAGGTAGTTGAACCTACCACATGAGAATTCAATATGGTTGAAACCATTCTTGAAATTAATTAATCTACCTTGTTATAGTATAAATCATTTAAACACTCACCTAATTGTGGTGCAAATTTATTAACCAACCATAGAGAAAAAATGAAGAATTGAAATAGAGGAAATTTATGGAATAAGGTATGATTGAATTGTTAAGGATGTTCACTTGTTCAAGTAACACTTAAAATAAATAAAGGATATAATATTTTCATCATCCCAAGATATTGAAATATGATTAACACTTGATGCATTGTAAAGAATATGTGACCATCAACAAGGCTTAAGATAAAGAAAAAGAGAATGTATAAAGACAATGTGAATGTACCTTAAACTTTAGGAATGGATTTGACCAATTGCACAATTATGTTTCCTTCATTTTTGGCTTCACACCTTCAATATTAGAAAATTTTGACAACTTCTTTCATATTCAATGTTCAGTTCTATATCAATATAATATAATTAGTAAAAATTATGAAAACAATTATTTTATATTATCAAATTCAAACCAAAAACATGATAATTAACATTCCAATACTGAAACATGAAAATATTAGGTCATAGAACCAAATTTGAACTAAAAACATGCAATTTACTTCTAGGTTGATGAAACAAAAAATGGTGGTGGAATATACAAACATTTCAATCAATATATATCCTCAACATCATAAAAAAGAATCCATTTATCATATAATATGTAAAATATAGAAAACAATACAACATGTGGGTCCTAAGTCATGGGGACCCATGTGTTTTTGACCATTTCTTATGTATTATTAAAATTCAAATGCATTATAATGTGCTCATGTTATAACTTGTATGAAGTCCAATTCCAACATTGAGAGGTGGAAAAAATTAGAGAAAATTCTATGAGACAGAGATAAAAGGGGGGGAGGAAGGGAGGTAGGAAGGGAGGGAACGAAGGAGAGAAACACACACACATAAAGAAAGATATATGGAGACACAACAAGAGAGAGTGAGTGATAGAGAGGTAGGTAGATAGGAGGAGAGAGAAAATGAGTGACAAAGATAGAGACATAGGGAGGGAGTGAGGGAGAGGTAGTGAAGGGATAGAGATGGAGAGGTGATGTAGAGAGAAGAAGAGAGTGAGAGAGGTAGGTTCCTAGTGTAGGTGCACCTTGTTCACTAAATGCCTTCAATAGGAAAATTTGCAAAATTTGAATTGTCAAACAATGTGAAAAGGGGCATGTGGGGTCGCATTTTATGTATTTAAATTCTTAAAAAAGGTCACTAGGGGGTTGGTTAAGTCAATTTGCAAAAAAAGTTGTTTTGTTGCACAAATTGCAAAAGTTGTAAAACTTGTAAAATGCAAACAAAAACAAGAATGTGAAGAGTCACCTCATTGGAGAAGATGGTTAGTTAGTTGAAGATGGAAAGGCATGTGTTATAACTGATGTAAATCTCTTTATAAGAGCATTGTGAGGTCGAGACAACATGGAAGTTTGTATTCTTGAAGAGATTATATCAATAAAAGTACCTTGTTAGTAAAATTCAGTGTTTTCTTTCTATTATTCACCAGTTGTATGGCCTGTCTAGAAGTCTAAGGATTTAAAACTTGTTTTAAATAGATTAGTGTGTTACCTTTCATTCCATACCACTTTGAAGGGATTTGGTTGAATAAAACTGTAGTGCCTCTCATGTTACTGTATTCCTTTGATACTTTTTGTGTGTGATTGATGCCGTTCAGATATTGCTTATGTTTGATGCATACTCGATAGTATATTGGTGACTGTTTCATCATGCTGCTTGGTTGGTTGACAGTTTTGCTTACTGGACTTGGTTGTTTATGACATTGTTATTTTGATATATGGACATATGTGTTGCTTATGTAGTTTTTTACTTATCATTTAATGGAGATGTTGTTTAGAATATGGTTATTGTTTGAGGTTTGGGTGAGAGGGATGGTGTTGCATCGCTCATCCGTGAGTGCCTTGCCACACTGCAATTCCCTCTCATGGTGTGTATGGCATTGGATATATATGTTGTTTTGACACTTTTTTTTTTTTTTCTCTGTGATTGTAGGTACCCAAGCCTCGATTCCACCTACACTGCCAGGACAAGGCGGGCCTCAAAATCCCAATGGGAATGAAGTTGAAAAATTGATTTTACAATAAAGCATCCCCGTCCGCGTTCGTTATCCTGTAACTGTTTGACAATGTCATCTGTCAGTACCCCGTCTTGTTTGGTATCATTTTGTTCATATCGTTCATTTTAATTATTCATTTATCGTTGTTCTATTTGGTCATTGTCCATCTTCGTTTAGGCATTGCTTTGGGATTCTTAGCTCATTTTTGTAATACGAAATTATTAAAATAATAAATTAAATTATTAAAATTTTAAGAGAATTCTAATAATTAAAATATTAAATTAATCTAAGGGTTGCAACGATTTGATAATTTATATTAATTTTTTATTACGACAAAAATATGAATAAAATGCAAATTTGTATTTTTTTTAAATAATGATTATTTTAAATTAATAAAAAAAATAAGTGGATTGATAATCCATTTATTAATAAATTTAAATTATTTGTGGAGAGGAATTTAATAAAATATTGCATTTGAAATATAAAGTTAAAAAAAATAAAAATAAATATTTACATAATTAAAAGATAAGAGATTTATTTAAGTTAATTAAATTTGGTGTACTTAAGGGTAAAAATATTAAATTAAAAATGGAATTTGCTTCTGTAAGGACAACTAAACCTTAGTGGGGGTAGATTTCTAAATTCTTTAAACGGAAGAATTACCTCTAGTGAATTAGAAAATGGGGAATTTTCCACCTGTTTCTTTGTTTATCATGAATCAAAAGAATTTTTCCTGAATTTATTTAGTGAAAGGGGTGAAAAACATATACGAGAATTAAGACAAGAAAAATTTTAGTGTGTTTGGGCCCTGGTAAAAACAAAAAAATAAAAAATAAAGAAGACAGCTCTGGAATTTGGAAGAAGCGAAAAGATTTTACTCAGCCATCCTCTTTATTTCTGAGCGAGAGAGTTCAGGTAGGAGTTGCACTGGAAATTAATTCTTTCTCTGTTTTTGGAAATGAATTCCCTTCTATCTACCATCTGAAAATCAATTGTTGGAACTCCTTCTTTCCTTAAATTATCCTTTAAGAAATTTCTTTTTTATCCTAATTGGCATAAATGTCACATCCGGTGTTGCCTATGTTATGAGTTTTGTTTCTTTTAATGATCATTGAAAATTTAAAACTTGAATTCTCCATGCCATCGATTATTTCCATGCATTAGTATATATTCGGTTTGCTGCTCTACATTTCCATGATAGGAGTTGGCGTGCAACTTCAAAACCTTTAGGAATCATCTTTCATGGTGGTGCCCAGGGAAAGAAGGCAACACATTTCAAGCAAAGGAAACTAGGTTTCATGGGACTCAATAGCGAATAGGTTAACCTTTAGGGTTCCCTTGTATCGGTCTCCCCAAGTTGATTTTCAATTGGAGTCCAAAACTAATTTTATTCAATGCCATTGTATTGCCTATACTTATGTTTCAGAGATTTGGGAGGACTCATGTCTTTATTCATTTGTTTCATTTCATTTTCGGAATGCTTAAGCTTTCTAGGCATTTGATGAATTGTAGCGCTGATTTCTTAGTCGCCCTCTGTTTTCAGGTCATAAGGTTGTTTGGAAACGTCTGTATTCTTCTTCATTTACCTTATCTAAGGTTTTGTTTTTATCCAACCTCTGTCGCCAAAGTTTTTCTAGCAACTATAAATCAGATTATGTGTCTTGGCTTGCTGTACAGGCATGTTCTATATTCACCAAAATAGCTTCTTTTGGGTCGCTATAGTTTGTTATATAATCAAACCTTGCCTGTTAACTCATGTTTATAACGCAAAATAGGAAAACCATCTTGCTGAAAGGTAGATTTGCAGTTAGTTTAGGTATGAACCAATAAAATTTCTCACCCTTCATTTGAGACTGAACTCTTTACTGAATGAATGGTTGTTTCCACTTTAGTTAAGAGATTAAGATCTTGAGTATGGAGATTGTGTAGTATAACTTGGATATCTTAAGTTCGTTCCCTTGGATGGTGAGTTTACTATTTGATCTTTGTATGAGATATCTTTACTTAATTAATTTCCACATGCATGATGCATATAACTAATCATATACATGTGATTCGATTATATATATGCTTTATCTTGATTTTGGAATACTGTATAAATGGCAGTGGTTGTAAATTAATATAAAGGTCTATGTGATTTATAATTTTATATTTTTGCTGCCTTTGGATATCTTCTGTTATAAGGCAACAATTAGGTGAAACAATATATATAGTTATGTGTTCATTCATTTATATATATGTGTGTGTGTGTGTGGGTGCGTTGAATTGATGGGGTCCAACTGTGATTTATGAATTTATATTTATATGTGTAAATATATTAATATATTATATGAATTATAATTAGAAGCAATTGGTTATGTTAAATATGTGTATAGGTTGTTCAATTGTAAATTAGTATGCTGTTTGAAAATTGCATTCTTTTGTATCTATATATTTATGCATATACATTTATGAGTAACTGTCTTAGAATCTTTGATTATTGTTTTGTAGACAACAGGTTGAATTGTTTGGTTCAAAATTAGGTGGTCTCTTTCAATAGGAATATATTCATCTTTGTAACTTAGTGATTTTTATTAGATAAACTAGTGGAGAATTTCTATAGCTAAATTGATTTCTTTATATTCAGTTAAGTTATTTATGTCAATCTATCAACGAAGATAAATAAATTAGTTAGCTTATATTGGGGAATGAATGTTACCTTATGCTATCTTTTGTTAAATTGGAATTGTAAATCATTGAATATTGCTAAAAGAATAATCTTAATATTAATATTTATATCCATAGTTTTAATTCTTGATTTTAAAGATAAATATGTGTTTATTTGAGTTTAATAGGTGGTTATTTCTCACAAATTTATGGATTTAAGGAAATCTAACTTAAATTACCATATTTTATAGTTTAAAGCTTTTCTACATTGATATAGATAAAATGTTTTAGTTAAATAGGGAAATGATCTAAGTAATTAAATAGAATGTCTGTGGTAAATAGATGGTAAAGAGTAGAGTTAATTAATTTGTGAATTATATCATCATGTAATGAATGCACGCTCTTACCCAGTTAGGTTATTTGTCATCATGGATTTGGCAGGGGTAAAAATGAGTGTCGTGAATATTGGGCAAGTACATTTAAATTAGTTTTAATTCCAAGTTATTTAAAGTTAAATTTATTTACAAATTCCTTACTATTAGATTGTGATTTGTGTATAAATTGTATATGTTGGATTTAAATTAGATTGATTTAGGGTGGAGTCAACAAATATAAATGTTAGATTTTAATTAAATTTATTCAGTTTAAAAGTAAACAAATACATGTACATATTTATTATTTTGAAGTAACAAAGGTATAGGTCATATTTTAATCTTAATTATTTTGAGGTAATCAAATGTACAAGTTAAGGATTTTAAATTAAGAAAAATCCGATGGGTTACATATTCTAGGTTCTCATAGTGCTTATCCATTTAAAAGATATTATGATGAAAATGCATTTAATTATAGTTGATCATTTAATTATGCTTTACACTATCTTTATTAATATTGGATTATGTTCCCATTTGAGTGAATCAAATGGTTAATCTTTTCATGTTTTTATTAAGTTAGTTTATTTATCAAATTAAAAAGGAATGTTTAAACAAGTGGAGTATGCAATATGCTTGAAATGGTGTTAAGGTTTGATTTCTTGCTTTCACCTGATTGATTGAATACTACATTGATTGATTGATTGATTTTTTTGTTTTTCAATTTTTTTTAAGCCCAACCTTGATTTGAGTTCTTTGGGAACCCTAGTATTTGCGTACCCTTCAGTTGGGAGTATATGAAAGTTGGTATTATAGGCTTCTTGAGGCATTGGGTAACGAGTTTATGTTGGATTTCTTTGATTTGAGTTTGAAATTTTTGATTTAATTATTAGTTTTTGAACTCTTGTGGATGTTACCTTATTTGGTAGTTTGGTGAGATGGTCCATGCCTCACATTTGTACTCAGACTGGTAAAGTTTGGTGTTTTATGTTTGGTACACCACTGATTGTTGTAAATTTTTGTATTAGGACTGTGTGAAGATACTCTCCTATAGTATCCCCTGCTTTTTCTCTGTATGCCTCTGGAAGCAGTCACCTTGTAAGTGGTCATTGAGATTATTGTATGTTATGTTTTGGTTGATCTTGTGGTTTGGTTTTGTGATCGTTCTACTTGTCTATCTTGGTCATGGGTCCTTTCTTGTCATCTCCTAGCACGGGGGGTGGGCCTTCGGGTCCATGTGGTCGAGTGGAATGTGCTATGCACCCCATTGGGTTCCCAGGTTGTGTTCACAATGTAGAAGTAGATGTAGAGCCTCTAGAGCCACACTTGGTTGAAGACTGGTCCTCATTTTGTACCTTATTCTTCATTGATGTATCATTCTTGTACTTGACGTACTCTTTCTGTTGATATAAGGGAAGCATTATGTAATGTACTATTATATCTTTGATGTGTTGTATCTATGGAAATATGTTCCACAGTTGTATCATGGAACTATAAATTGAATTTTAATAAAATCATGTATCGTTTTCCTCTCTTTTGATCATGGATGGTTGTATGTCATCATTATGTAATCTTGGTTTTTATTCACTTTCATCTTGGTAAAAGTTTAGGTTTCGTAATGACTATTCCGTGTACCCTAGATGACGTAGATAACTTTGTGAATGCATAGTTGCTCTTCATGTAATGTATGTACATATTCATCTTATGCAATGTTTCCTTGTCAAAAAAAAAAATTAGTGCGGTACTTTGTTGTCCTTTGAGGTTCACACGGCGGGGCATTACAACATGGTATAAGAGCCTAGGTTCATACACTGGGTATTCTAGTTTCATCTGAGCCCATTATGTTGTCCTAGTGAATTTGTTAAGTGATCACGATGATCATGACATTGATATTTAGCATCATGTGATCTATGAAAAAGAGTAGAGTGAAAGAAGAATTGGAAAGGGTTGTGGAAAGGATGTAATGATAGGAGTCACATCATTGATGGAAATAACTATACTTATGGAATTGTGTATGTAATTGTTTCCCCTGTAAATGTGAGAAACTAGTAACTGTGCATTGGTTGAGTGTTGTGAATATCCCGTACTTGTTTTGTGGGCCCATAACCCACAGGGCCCATGGGATGGTGATATTGTGTACCCATCCACTCAAAATATGTGGTATTTGGTGTAGGATTAACCATACCATTTTGTGTGTTTGTATGTTTGTTACTTGCCTGAGGGCCAACCCACGTGTGGTTGAAAATCTATATATATATATATGAGTAGCCAAAAGTTAGTTTCATAGATTCTTTTCTTTTGGTTCTCTAGCCCCTCAATCCGTGAAGGGGTAGTAGCAACTACAAAGTTTCTTGGGTGGAGTGTGCAACGTACACACATTGCGATGCAGAGTGGTCTTAGCTCAATCGATCCCGAGGAAACATACTTACTACTTCCCCTTATGATGGATCAAGGTACTTGATCCATATGTGCTAGCCTAAACCTCACAATTTTGAGTACACCAACATTGGTTTGTTAGTTTATACCTAGCCCTCTGTAGAGATGATGAGCTGGCATTAGTGAGTCAACCTCGTCCATATGAGAGGTGAAGCTCGAGTAGCCCTACATTGATATACTCATATATGTATTGTATACATTGTATCCACATGTGTTTCAACATTATGCAATGGGTACAATGCCACACCCCATTGATGTTCTGACACAGTGTTGGTGATGATGCCGTGTTGCTGATGGTAGCGAGCTGGGCTTAAGGACAGGATGCCACGTGCATAGAAACGTGAAGGTGCACTATGAGATTGTGTTATGATAGCCTACTTGTGTGATGAGCATAATGGGGCCTCACACACTTGTAGAGGGATACTCATGTTTGCTTTCGATAGTGTTTGGGTTGGTTAGCATATGGGTATGTCCTAGCCATGTATACCTCTGGCGATGGCGAGTACCTATGTGTGCCTTCTCCATGAGGTATCACTATGCAGGCTATGTTCTACACATGCCTACTTTCATGGAGCCAAAAAAACATTGCCATATGACATACATCTAGTGTGTGCCTTCTTCGGCTGGCGTATGACCATGTTGCATGATGACGTGAGGCAGAGTGTAGCCGAGGAGCACACTCTGGGTCATGTGGATGGCATGCTCACTCCACATCACATGAGGGCGACTGTTATAGCCTGACGATGTTCCCTCCTTCCTCATTTGGTGGCTAGTATCTAGTCACGCAGTATTGTACAATGCAAGTTTGAAGATTGAGGACTTCCTATATGGTTGTTGATGATTTTTGATTGACTATGAAGGCTGAAATTTTGTTTATATTTGATTATAATGGTTTAGCCACACTTTGTGATCTTATTTACTCATAGCCCTCGTGGTTACATTTGATTTAGTGTTGACATTGTGTACATTTCTTGCTTTATTGCTGAAATTGAATCTTATTTGATGTTTATTTTATGAATTTGGTGGCTAAACTAGTTTATCCTTATTGTTTTTGAGGTCATCCATGTGTCATATTGTGATTCCTCTCTAAGGATGTATGAGGCAGACTTGGTGAGTGTATATGAGGAAGCAGACATAGGGAACCTTGAGGATGGGGGTATGTGAGGCTATTTTAGAACTAGGACCCACTACCCACCTATGTGTGATGACTATCTCTTGGAGGCTAACCACATTATACAACAAGAGATAGGCCATTGTGGTCTTGCTTGGATGGTCTCACCATGTGTGTGTGGCATAACACCATCAAGCCACTGAATGTGAGGTATTGATTATGTGAGATGGATATTAGCTCTTGGCTCATGGATTTTGTATCATGGTTTAGTATGTTACTTTCCGATGTCTAGATGGACCCTTGCATAGCCTTGTGATGTGAGTTTGTGTGTATGTGAAGAATGTATGTTAATCTTGGATATAGTACTTAGATTCTTGAGATTTTGTTCTCTCCCCTTCTATTGTTCTTGCCTAATAACTGAGACTTGTTCTTTAGTGGTGTTGTGTAGGATGATGCCTAGAGGTCGTGATCTTGATAGGGGTCATGGTAGAGGTCAAGGAAGTGATTGTAGGGGTGGTCATCAAAGCAGTCCTTTTCTGAATTCCCATGAGGGTGATCATGAGGAACACTTGGGCCCTTAGTTACGTCCCTTTCTTGAGGAAATGCATAGTTTCTTTTCATGTAATGTATGTACATACTCATCTTATGCAATGTTTCCCTGTCAAAAAAAGAAAAAATTAGTGTGATATTTTTTTTCCTTTGGGGTTCACACGACAGTGCATTACAAAAACACCAGTTTGAGTCTAATCTTTGCATACCGGTCTGCAAGCCAATATAAGGCTTTGAGAGTCTAATTAGGTTCTTTATGACTACTCCACCGATTTAGGGTTTGTAGTTCAGTGGAGTAGGTTATTTTTAGGATGTGTATAGTGTGTGCAAGTTTTTTTGTGTAGGGGAAAACAAGAATCCAACGTTTGGTTGCTGTCCTCTTAGGAAATATAGAGTTTTCCTCATGGAAGTGGATGGTTACAAGTTGGTGAATGAGGAAAGAGAATTCAAGGAGGCTGTAAGTTTGTTCCTAAAGCATGGAAAAACATCTCCAAACATGTTCCAAGTAGTGGAAGAGCATGTGAAGGTTTGGAGTATACTTTTCTAGTAAACCCTCATTTTTGAAGCTTGTTTTGGTGCATAAAATAAGGCTTTTATAGATCAACACTTATTTGAGCCTTCCTACTTCTAAAATTTGATGAATCTTGAGTTTTGAGACTTGTTAAAGGAATTTTTGAATATATTTGGTGTTTTGGTGATGATTGAAGACCACCTCCTTTGTAATTTTGGGCTAAATGGTGAGTAATTTCCAACGGTATAGTCATGTTTCAAGTATTCTATTCAAAGAAACAATATTTAAGCTTGTGATATGTTAATATAGATTGAAAAGGGTTTCTGAATGTGTATTGGATTTGTGGAGATGCAAAAATATTGAAAAAGAATCACCCATTTTAAGGGTTTGGTGACCTACAAGGAATATGGTGGTTTGGTTGTTAAAAACAAGGAATCTGACAAAATAGTGAAAATAATGGTTGTTAATGATTGAAAACTATCTTATTGATGTTGTTACAGAGGTCTCTATGCTTGGAAAAATTTAGGAAGAAAAACTAGTTGTTTGGTGTTTGAAGAAATGTAGAATTATGATGCAATATTGGAGTCTTTAGTGCATGATTTTGAAAGTCTGACAAAATAGAGTAATGAGGCAGTATGTTTGGTTTATTCTGACAAAAGATGATGTTTTAAGATGTTTTATGAGGTAAATAAAGGTTTTTTTTTCTTGAGTTTAATTTTCTAAGGAGATTGAAGGTCTTGTGAAACTTTGTTTGGGTTAGAGTTGTGAGAAACTCAGTTTTGTGCCATTGTTTTATGAAGAATTCTGTGAAGTGAGTTGATGGGAACCCATTGTGGTGAAATATGTCTCCAATAAGTTTAGTTGTGAATCCTCTATATTGTTATCAGTTCCACCCTAAACCCTCCATCATCAATCATAAACCCCAAGGCTTAAACCATAGGCCCTAAATTTGAAACATCAAACCCTAAAACCTAGCATTAATAATTTTCCCTAAACCATAGGCCCTAAACACCAAACCCTAAAAACTAATATTAATCCCTAAACCCTCAACATTTAACCCTTCATCATAAAATCTAAGCCCTAAAATGAATACCCTAGGTCCTATACCCTAAACCACAAATAATGCTTTAGTAGGACATGCTGCTACACACCAACACAAATGTCATATTTTATGATAGTCCTCCACTCAAACCAAGGAAACTTTGGTAATTAATGTCTAAGTGTAATAGTTCTAGGATGACATGAAATAGATGAAATATATCCATGGATGAAATGGATGTCTATAAATAAAAATCATAGAGAGATACGGGGGAGGTAGAGAGGTGAGAGAGAGAGGGAGAGAGGGTAGTAAAGAGGGGAGAGAGAGAGGGAGATGGAGGGAAGAGATAAGGAGGGAGGAGAGGAGATATGGAAGGAGGAGATAGATGGTATAAGGAGATGGATGGAATAATGGAATAATGGAATGGAATCCTTTAGGGTTAGGATTTTCATTGGGCTTCAACCCAAAGGATTGGGAACTCATGTCAACATCCAAAGACATGCTTTTTGTAAATGTAATAAAATTGACACAATCTTGAGCATGCTTCCTCTCATGTTTGCATGTTTTTCCAATGTCAAGTCAAAACAATGTAGTAATGTTGAGCTCTTTTGTTAGCTTTCTAACCATGTATTTTTTTTACGTTTTGAATATTGTAAGGTTTTTCAATCTTAATTTCTTTTGCTACTGTCTCCATTTTTTGTCAAAAAATTATCTATGGTATTTTTGGTCTCATTTTTTACCCATTTATCAAAATTTGAAAGATATTTACAATTTTAGAAACTAGACTCTATTCTTTGCACAGTAAAAAAAAATGATTTTCAATTAGTTTCTAAAAAAATTAGGGGGGATTATGCTCAATTTTTTATTTTTCAAGAAGTGTCCACTTTGAAAATTTGTAAACATCTTATATTCATTAAAAAATTAACAAAAAATTGGGCATAAACTACATCATGTTAGCTAATTTCTCATTTAAGTGATTTTAAAAATACTAAAAAAGAGTTAAAATTTAAGGTGGAGCACACAAAACACTATGTTATACTTTTTTGATAGAAACATGAGAAATTTGTGTGCTCCCCCTTTTTGAACCCCTTAATCTCCCCCATTTAAAAAAAAAAGTTTAGAAAGTAGATCTCGTTAATAAGACTCTTATTTTTGTTGCATCTTCAAAATTTGAGCATAACTATATTCAATTTCTCATCCAAGGTCAATCTTTCTTGATTTAGAAAAAAATGGCCACTTAAAACCCCTTTTTGGTCCCCCATCTTTGAGCACTCACCCTAACAAGCTTTCAAAAAGTGTGATTGTGTGTGGGCATTCAATCTTGTATATATGATTAACTACATGTTTGAATATGGATATGGTTGTTTAATAAGAGCTTTTCATAAAAATCAACCCCTCTAATTGGTAACAAAGAGTAAAAATTTAGATAGGAATAATTAAAAATCTCATCAAACCTTGAAAATAGAATGGGATACCATATAATATAATATATTGAACAACGTATCAAGATATAAACAATATTAAAGGTTTACTAAAAAAATGAACACTAAAGTTTCTCACATTATATATCATAAGATCGATCCTCCACTTCCTTGTTCTAACTTTGAAGAACCTCTTTTATCATTCTTTATTAATGTTAGTGTCTATTTCTAGGTTCTAAAGGTCTTAACCATGTATGAAGAAAAAATATATCAAACAGATCCTAAAAATTTAAAACTCATTTTCATACTAGTCTCTATTAGGCCCAACTTAAAATTTTACAATACCTAATTATCATATTTCAACTTACTCACAAGACAATTTCTTCCACTTAATTTTAACTTAATGATGACAATGTTAAATTTTCAATACCTAATTATCATATTTCAACTTGCTCATAGGCCAATTTCTTCCACTTAGTTTCAACTATGCTGTGAAAGTGTTAAGTACAAATAACATTGTTAACATTATTACAAGCATGTTTGGCTTTGACCCTTCTTACAAGTTACATGCATTGACTCAATTCAACAAGCTTGTTATAAAACTACCAAATGTTGAATAAAAATATCTAATGGTTTGCACACACATCATGCTTTTATTCTTGACCAATTCAATGATCTTATTTTGGAAGAGGCTTTAGTCAAAGGTTCTATTGTCTATCTAAAAGAATATACTTGCAAGATGTTCCATAAATTCATGTACATCCATGATTTCGCAGTATTATTTTTAGCTCTCATTTGTTTGTCTACATCTCTTTAATAAATTATTGATCTCCTTTCATTGTAGGGATATCGTAATTGATAGCTTGGAAATACTTTCAAACAATGAATTGATAGTCGGAACTCCAAATCCTCTTCTCCAGTCTAAAATTTCCTTGCCATCAAATAGCTATCAAGAGCCATTGGGATCTTCTCAATCTATAAATTATTCATTCCAAAGAGAGAGGTTCTACACATCAACAAAATATTTCACCTTTTGAACCAATTCCCATCAAAATGTTGACCCCATACCATAAGAATTGGTCCATTAAGGGTTGATCCTTGACAAAAAATCCAATCCAAGAATTTCAAAATGTTGGGCATGATGTAAAAGTTTTTGGGTTTGATTTCATAGACCAAGTAAGCTCTAAAGTACATGTTACTTGCTTCGATGAGCTTGTTGATGAGTTCTACCAAGCTATTCACTCTAATAGTCTTTATGTGATCTCTAATTTTCACATTAAAGTGGTCAACACAAAATATAAAACTCCACAAACCCCTTTGAAATATCCCTCCATAACCCACCAACAATAACTCCTTCCAATGCATAGACTCTACCATACCCAAACATACCTTCCATATCAAGAGAATAGACTCGCCTGTCTCATTTCCTATTAATTCCCTTGTAGATGTCATTGGAAAAATTCTATCTATCTCCCCTACATCAACATACGTAAAAGATATGCCATCAAAACAATAAAGTGTACCACTACAATCATAAA
>VDFB02047230.1:584219461-584348273 GCA_007258455.2 Sequoia sempervirens | reverse complement strand
ATTATATATATGCTTTATCTTGATTTTGGAATACTGTATAAATGGCAGTGGTTGTAAATTAATATAAAGGTCTATGTGATTTATAATTTTATATTTTTGCTGCCTTTGGATATCTTCTGTTATAAGGCAACAATTAGGTGAAACAATATATATAGTTATGTGTTCATTCATTTATATATATGTGTGTGTGTGTGTGGGTGCGTTGAATTGATGGGGTCCAACTGTGATTTATGAATTTATATTTATATGTGTAAATATATTAATATATTATATGAATTATAATTAGAAGCAATTGGTTATGTTAAATATGTGTATAGGTTGTTCAATTGTAAATTAGTATGCTGTTTGAAAATTGCATTCTTTTGTATCTATATATTTATGCATATACATTTATGAGTAACTGTCTTAGAATCTTTGATTATTGTTTTGTAGACAACAGGTTGAATTGTTTGGTTCAAAATTAGGTGGTCTCTTTCAATAGGAATATATTCATCTTTGTAACTTAGTGATTTTTATTAGATAAACTAGTGGAGAATTTCTATAGCTAAATTGATTTCTTTATATTCAGTTAAGTTATTTATGTCAATCTATCAACGAAGATAAATAAATTAGTTAGCTTATATTGGGGAATGAATGTTACCTTATGCTATCTTTTGTTAAATTGGAATTGTAAATCATTGAATATTGCTAAAAGAATAATCTTAATATTAATATTTATATCCATAGTTTTAATTCTTGATTTTAAAGATAAATATGTGTTTATTTGAGTTTAATAGGTGGTTATTTCTCACAAATTTATGGATTTAAGGAAATCTAACTTAAATTACCATATTTTATAGTTTAAAGCTTTTCTACATTGATATAGATAAAATGTTTTAGTTAAATAGGGAAATGATCTAAGTAATTAAATAGAATGTCTGTGGTAAATAGATGGTAAAGAGTAGAGTTAATTAATTTGTGAATTATATCATCATGTAATGAATGCACGCTCTTACCCAGTTAGGTTATTTGTCATCATGGATTTGGCAGGGGTAAAAATGAGTGTCGTGAATATTGGGCAAGTACATTTAAATTAGTTTTAATTCCAAGTTATTTAAAGTTAAATTTATTTACAAATTCCTTACTATTAGATTGTGATTTGTGTATAAATTGTATATGTTGGATTTAAATTAGATTGATTTAGGGTGGAGTCAACAAATATAAATGTTAGATTTTAATTAAATTTATTCAGTTTAAAAGTAAACAAATACATGTACATATTTATTATTTTGAAGTAACAAAGGTATAGGTCATATTTTAATCTTAATTATTTTGAGGTAATCAAATGTACAAGTTAAGGATTTTAAATTAAGAAAAATCCGATGGGTTACATATTCTAGGTTCTCATAGTGCTTATCCATTTAAAAGATATTATGATGAAAATGCATTTAATTATAGTTGATCATTTAATTATGCTTTACACTATCTTTATTAATATTGGATTATGTTCCCATTTGAGTGAATCAAATGGTTAATCTTTTCATGTTTTTATTAAGTTAGTTTATTTATCAAATTAAAAAGGAATGTTTAAACAAGTGGAGTATGCAATATGCTTGAAATGGTGTTAAGGTTTGATTTCTTGCTTTCACCTGATTGATTGAATACTACATTGATTGATTGATTGATTTTTTTGTTTTTCAATTTTTTTTAAGCCCAACCTTGATTTGAGTTCTTTGGGAACCCTAGTATTTGCGTACCCTTCAGTTGGGAGTATATGAAAGTTGGTATTATAGGCTTCTTGAGGCATTGGGTAACGAGTTTATGTTGGATTTCTTTGATTTGAGTTTGAAATTTTTGATTTAATTATTAGTTTTTGAACTCTTGTGGATGTTACCTTATTTGGTAGTTTGGTGAGATGGTCCATGCCTCACATTTGTACTCAGACTGGTAAAGTTTGGTGTTTTATGTTTGGTACACCACTGATTGTTGTAAATTTTTGTATTAGGACTGTGTGAAGATACTCTCCTATAGTATCCCCTGCTTTTTCTCTGTATGCCTCTGGAAGCAGTCACCTTGTAAGTGGTCATTGAGATTATTGTATGTTATGTTTTGGTTGATCTTGTGGTTTGGTTTTGTGATCGTTCTACTTGTCTATCTTGGTCATGGGTCCTTTCTTGTCATCTCCTAGCACGGGGGGTGGGCCTTCGGGTCCATGTGGTCGAGTGGAATGTGCTATGCACCCCATTGGGTTCCCAGGTTGTGTTCACAATGTAGAAGTAGATGTAGAGCCTCTAGAGCCACACTTGGTTGAAGACTGGTCCTCATTTTGTACCTTATTCTTCATTGATGTATCATTCTTGTACTTGACGTACTCTTTCTGTTGATATAAGGGAAGCATTATGTAATGTACTATTATATCTTTGATGTGTTGTATCTATGGAAATATGTTCCACAGTTGTATCATGGAACTATAAATTGAATTTTAATAAAATCATGTATCGTTTTCCTCTCTTTTGATCATGGATGGTTGTATGTCATCATTATGTAATCTTGGTTTTTATTCACTTTCATCTTGGTAAAAGTTTAGGTTTCGTAATGACTATTCCGTGTACCCTAGATGACGTAGATAACTTTGTGAATGCATAGTTGCTCTTCATGTAATGTATGTACATATTCATCTTATGCAATGTTTCCTTGTCAAAAAAAAAAATTAGTGCGGTACTTTGTTGTCCTTTGAGGTTCACACGGCGGGGCATTACAACATGGTATAAGAGCCTAGGTTCATACACTGGGTATTCTAGTTTCATCTGAGCCCATTATGTTGTCCTAGTGAATTTGTTAAGTGATCACGATGATCATGACATTGATATTTAGCATCATGTGATCTATGAAAAAGAGTAGAGTGAAAGAAGAATTGGAAAGGGTTGTGGAAAGGATGTAATGATAGGAGTCACATCATTGATGGAAATAACTATACTTATGGAATTGTGTATGTAATTGTTTCCCCTGTAAATGTGAGAAACTAGTAACTGTGCATTGGTTGAGTGTTGTGAATATCCCGTACTTGTTTTGTGGGCCCATAACCCACAGGGCCCATGGGATGGTGATATTGTGTACCCATCCACTCAAAATATGTGGTATTTGGTGTAGGATTAACCATACCATTTTGTGTGTTTGTATGTTTGTTACTTGCCTGAGGGCCAACCCACGTGTGGTTGAAAATCTATATATATATATATGAGTAGCCAAAAGTTAGTTTCATAGATTCTTTTCTTTTGGTTCTCTAGCCCCTCAATCCGTGAAGGGGTAGTAGCAACTACAAAGTTTCTTGGGTGGAGTGTGCAACGTACACACATTGCGATGCAGAGTGGTCTTAGCTCAATCGATCCCGAGGAAACATACTTACTACTTCCCCTTATGATGGATCAAGGTACTTGATCCATATGTGCTAGCCTAAACCTCACAATTTTGAGTACACCAACATTGGTTTGTTAGTTTATACCTAGCCCTCTGTAGAGATGATGAGCTGGCATTAGTGAGTCAACCTCGTCCATATGAGAGGTGAAGCTCGAGTAGCCCTACATTGATATACTCATATATGTATTGTATACATTGTATCCACATGTGTTTCAACATTATGCAATGGGTACAATGCCACACCCCATTGATGTTCTGACACAGTGTTGGTGATGATGCCGTGTTGCTGATGGTAGCGAGCTGGGCTTAAGGACAGGATGCCACGTGCATAGAAACGTGAAGGTGCACTATGAGATTGTGTTATGATAGCCTACTTGTGTGATGAGCATAATGGGGCCTCACACACTTGTAGAGGGATACTCATGTTTGCTTTCGATAGTGTTTGGGTTGGTTAGCATATGGGTATGTCCTAGCCATGTATACCTCTGGCGATGGCGAGTACCTATGTGTGCCTTCTCCATGAGGTATCACTATGCAGGCTATGTTCTACACATGCCTACTTTCATGGAGCCAAAAAAACATTGCCATATGACATACATCTAGTGTGTGCCTTCTTCGGCTGGCGTATGACCATGTTGCATGATGACGTGAGGCAGAGTGTAGCCGAGGAGCACACTCTGGGTCATGTGGATGGCATGCTCACTCCACATCACATGAGGGCGACTGTTATAGCCTGACGATGTTCCCTCCTTCCTCATTTGGTGGCTAGTATCTAGTCACGCAGTATTGTACAATGCAAGTTTGAAGATTGAGGACTTCCTATATGGTTGTTGATGATTTTTGATTGACTATGAAGGCTGAAATTTTGTTTATATTTGATTATAATGGTTTAGCCACACTTTGTGATCTTATTTACTCATAGCCCTCGTGGTTACATTTGATTTAGTGTTGACATTGTGTACATTTCTTGCTTTATTGCTGAAATTGAATCTTATTTGATGTTTATTTTATGAATTTGGTGGCTAAACTAGTTTATCCTTATTGTTTTTGAGGTCATCCATGTGTCATATTGTGATTCCTCTCTAAGGATGTATGAGGCAGACTTGGTGAGTGTATATGAGGAAGCAGACATAGGGAACCTTGAGGATGGGGGTATGTGAGGCTATTTTAGAACTAGGACCCACTACCCACCTATGTGTGATGACTATCTCTTGGAGGCTAACCACATTATACAACAAGAGATAGGCCATTGTGGTCTTGCTTGGATGGTCTCACCATGTGTGTGTGGCATAACACCATCAAGCCACTGAATGTGAGGTATTGATTATGTGAGATGGATATTAGCTCTTGGCTCATGGATTTTGTATCATGGTTTAGTATGTTACTTTCCGATGTCTAGATGGACCCTTGCATAGCCTTGTGATGTGAGTTTGTGTGTATGTGAAGAATGTATGTTAATCTTGGATATAGTACTTAGATTCTTGAGATTTTGTTCTCTCCCCTTCTATTGTTCTTGCCTAATAACTGAGACTTGTTCTTTAGTGGTGTTGTGTAGGATGATGCCTAGAGGTCGTGATCTTGATAGGGGTCATGGTAGAGGTCAAGGAAGTGATTGTAGGGGTGGTCATCAAAGCAGTCCTTTTCTGAATTCCCATGAGGGTGATCATGAGGAACACTTGGGCCCTTAGTTACGTCCCTTTCTTGAGGAAATGCATAGTTTCTTTTCATGTAATGTATGTACATACTCATCTTATGCAATGTTTCCCTGTCAAAAAAAGAAAAAATTAGTGTGATATTTTTTTTCCTTTGGGGTTCACACGACAGTGCATTACAAAAACACCAGTTTGAGTCTAATCTTTGCATACCGGTCTGCAAGCCAATATAAGGCTTTGAGAGTCTAATTAGGTTCTTTATGACTACTCCACCGATTTAGGGTTTGTAGTTCAGTGGAGTAGGTTATTTTTAGGATGTGTATAGTGTGTGCAAGTTTTTTTGTGTAGGGGAAAACAAGAATCCAACGTTTGGTTGCTGTCCTCTTAGGAAATATAGAGTTTTCCTCATGGAAGTGGATGGTTACAAGTTGGTGAATGAGGAAAGAGAATTCAAGGAGGCTGTAAGTTTGTTCCTAAAGCATGGAAAAACATCTCCAAACATGTTCCAAGTAGTGGAAGAGCATGTGAAGGTTTGGAGTATACTTTTCTAGTAAACCCTCATTTTTGAAGCTTGTTTTGGTGCATAAAATAAGGCTTTTATAGATCAACACTTATTTGAGCCTTCCTACTTCTAAAATTTGATGAATCTTGAGTTTTGAGACTTGTTAAAGGAATTTTTGAATATATTTGGTGTTTTGGTGATGATTGAAGACCACCTCCTTTGTAATTTTGGGCTAAATGGTGAGTAATTTCCAACGGTATAGTCATGTTTCAAGTATTCTATTCAAAGAAACAATATTTAAGCTTGTGATATGTTAATATAGATTGAAAAGGGTTTCTGAATGTGTATTGGATTTGTGGAGATGCAAAAATATTGAAAAAGAATCACCCATTTTAAGGGTTTGGTGACCTACAAGGAATATGGTGGTTTGGTTGTTAAAAACAAGGAATCTGACAAAATAGTGAAAATAATGGTTGTTAATGATTGAAAACTATCTTATTGATGTTGTTACAGAGGTCTCTATGCTTGGAAAAATTTAGGAAGAAAAACTAGTTGTTTGGTGTTTGAAGAAATGTAGAATTATGATGCAATATTGGAGTCTTTAGTGCATGATTTTGAAAGTCTGACAAAATAGAGTAATGAGGCAGTATGTTTGGTTTATTCTGACAAAAGATGATGTTTTAAGATGTTTTATGAGGTAAATAAAGGTTTTTTTTTCTTGAGTTTAATTTTCTAAGGAGATTGAAGGTCTTGTGAAACTTTGTTTGGGTTAGAGTTGTGAGAAACTCAGTTTTGTGCCATTGTTTTATGAAGAATTCTGTGAAGTGAGTTGATGGGAACCCATTGTGGTGAAATATGTCTCCAATAAGTTTAGTTGTGAATCCTCTATATTGTTATCAGTTCCACCCTAAACCCTCCATCATCAATCATAAACCCCAAGGCTTAAACCATAGGCCCTAAATTTGAAACATCAAACCCTAAAACCTAGCATTAATAATTTTCCCTAAACCATAGGCCCTAAACACCAAACCCTAAAAACTAATATTAATCCCTAAACCCTCAACATTTAACCCTTCATCATAAAATCTAAGCCCTAAAATGAATACCCTAGGTCCTATACCCTAAACCACAAATAATGCTTTAGTAGGACATGCTGCTACACACCAACACAAATGTCATATTTTATGATAGTCCTCCACTCAAACCAAGGAAACTTTGGTAATTAATGTCTAAGTGTAATAGTTCTAGGATGACATGAAATAGATGAAATATATCCATGGATGAAATGGATGTCTATAAATAAAAATCATAGAGAGATACGGGGGAGGTAGAGAGGTGAGAGAGAGAGGGAGAGAGGGTAGGAGGTAAAGAGGGGAGAGAGAGAGGGGAATAAGGTAGAGAGGTGAGAGAGATAGGGAGAGAGGGGAGAGAGAGTAGGAGGTAAAGAGGGGAGGGATGTAGAGATGTGAGAGAGGGTAGGAGGTAAAGAGATAAGGGAGGGAGAGAGGGAGAGATGGTAGGAGGTAGAGAGAGGAGGGAGGTAGAGAGAGATAAGGTAGGAGACATAGGGAAGGAGATAGAGAGGTAAGAGAGATAGAGATGGTACAAGGTAGAGAGGTGGGAGAGAGAGATACAAGGTGATGATGATTTTACCTTTAAAATAATGTGTGTTATAATGCACTTGCATTATTTAAATATAATATAATAATTAACATGAACACATTATAGTGTACTCACGTTATTGGAACCTTTGGTAATTTCCAACCCTTAGGGTTAGATTTTCATTGGGCTTCCAACCCAAAGGATTGGGAACTCATGTCAACATCCAAAGACATGCTTTTGTAAAATGTAATAAAATTGACACAATCTTGAGCATGCTTCCTCTCATGTTTGCATGTTTTCCAATGTCAAGTCAAAAAACAATGTAGTAATGTTGAGCTCTTTGTTAGCTTTCTAACCATGAAATTTTTTTCATGTTTAAAATATTTTAGGATTTGATCTTGAATTTCTTTTGTGAGTCTCCATTTTTTTTCAAGAATCTACATATAGTATTTTTGGTCTCATTTTTTACATGTTCATCAAAATTTGAAACAAATTACATTTTTATAAACTAGACTCTATTCTTTGCACATTCAATAAAAAATAATTTTCAATTAGTTTCTAAAAAAATTAGGGTGGAGCATGCTTGATTTTATATTTTTTTCAGGATGTGTCCACTTTGAAAATTTGTAAAACATCTTATATTCATTACAAAATTAACAAAAAATTGAGCATAAACTACATCATGTTAGCTAATTTCTCATTTAAGTGATTTTAAAAATACTAAAAAAGAGTTAAAATTTAAGGTGGAGCACACAAAACACTATGTTATACTTTTTTGATAGAAACATGAGAAATTTGTGTGCTCCCCCTTTTTGAACCCCTTAATCTCCCCCATTTAAAAAAAAAAGTTTAGAAAGTAGATTCAGAGCACTAAGACTCTTATTTTTGTTGCATCTTCAAAATTTGAGCATAACTATATTCAATTTCTCATCCAAGGTCAATCTTTCTTGATTAAAAAAAAAAAAGGGCCACTTAAAACCCCTTTTTGGTCCCCCATCTTTGAGCACTCACCCTAACAAGATTTCAAAAAGTGTTATTATGTGTGGGTGTTCAATCTTGTATATATGATTAACTACATGTTTGAATATGGATATGGTTGTTTAATAAGAGCTTTTCATAAAAATCAACCCCTCTAATTGGTACAAAGAGTAAAAATTTAGATAAGAATAATTACAAATCTCATCAAACCTTGAAAATAGAATGGGATACCATATAATATAATATATTGACCAATGTATCAAGCTATAAACAATATTATAGATTTACTAAAAAAAGAACACTAAAGTTTCTCACATTATATATCATAAGATCAATCCTCCACTTCCCTGTTCTAATTTTGAAGAACCTCTTTTATCATGCCTCGTTTGTTAATGTTAGTGTCTATTTCTAGGTTCTAAAGGTCTTAACCATGTATGAAGAAAAAAATATATCAAATAGATCCTAAAAATTTAAAACCTATTTTCTCATACTATTCTCTTTTAGGCCTAGTTTATTTTTTTTACAATACCTAATTATCATATTTCAACTTGCTAGCCAATTTCTTCTACTCAATTTTAACATAATGATGACAATGTTAATTTTTGCAATACCCAATTATCATATTTCAACTTGCTCATAGGCCAATTTATTCCACTTAGTTTCAACTATGTTGTGAAAGTGTTAAGTACAAATAACATTGCCAACATTATTACAAGCATGTTTGGTCTTGACCCTTCTTTACAAGTTACATGCATTGACTCAATTCAACAAGCTTGTTATAAAACTACCAAATATTGAATACAAATATCTAATCATTTTCAAACACATCATGCTTTTATTCCTGACCAATTCAATGATCTTATTTTGGAAGAGGCTTTAGTCAAAGGTTCTATTGTCTATCTAAAAGAATATACTTGCAAGATGTTCCATAAATTCATGTACATCCATGATTTCACAGTATTATTTTTAGCTCTCATTTGTTTGTCTACATCTCCTTAA
The DNA here is from genome assembly GCA_007258455.2 of Sequoia sempervirens. Taxonomy (NCBI): domain Eukaryota; kingdom Viridiplantae; phylum Streptophyta; class Pinopsida; order Cupressales; family Cupressaceae; genus Sequoia; species Sequoia sempervirens. The sequence continues at coordinate 584,339,144 of VDFB02047230.1, read as the reverse complement.
TAAATTATTGATCTCCTTTCATTGCAGGGCTATCATAATTGATAGCTTGGAAATACTTTCAAACAATGAATTGATAGTTGGAACTCCAAATCCTCTCCTCTAGTCTAAAATTTTCTTGCCATCAAATAGATATCAAGAGCCATTGGGATCTTCTCAATCTATAAATTAATAATTCCAAAGAGATAGAGATTATACACATCAACAAAATATTTCACCTTTTGAACCAATTCCTATCAAAACATTGACCCCATACCATAAGAATTGGTCCATTAAGGGTTGATCCTTGACAAAAAATCCAATCCAAGAATTTCAAAATGTTGGACATGATGTAAAAGTTTTTGGGTTTGATTTCATAGACAAAGTAAGCTCTAAAGTACATGTTACTTGCTTTGATGAGCTTGTTGATGAGTTCTACCAAGCTATTCAATCTAATATTCTTTATGTGATCTCTAATGTTCACATTAAAGTGGTCAACACAAAATATAAAACTCCACAAACCCCTTTGAAACATCCCTCCATAACTCATCAACAATAACTCCTTCCACATGCATAGACTCTACCATATCCAAACATACCTTCCATATCAAGAGAGTAGACTCACCTGTCTTATTTCCTATTAATTCCCTTGTAGATGTCATTGGAACACTTCTATCTATCTCCCCTACATCAACCATACGTAAAAGATATGTCATCAAAACAATAAAGCATACCACTACAATCATAAACACATTGTCAAGTTGTACCTTTGATGTTATACATTGGAGTCACCATTGTCAAATTGAAGGGAAACAAATCTTTGTTCAAATGTCCCTACAACTAAACCCTTCTATTATTTTGACCAAATATACACATATAACCTCATGGTGTGGAAAAAGGTATTGATAGTATCTTTCCAACTATAATTCTAATCAATCCATTTTTTTTGGAAGCCTCAAGATTACATACATGGTATTGTTAAACACACCTGGAGATTGAGAGGGGGGTGAATTAGTCTACTCAAAACTTTAAGCCCTTCCAAAACTTGAAATTTTCAGCACTTAACCTTGGAAATCAAAACTCTTAAACGAAATAGTAGTAGAGAAGGATATAGCAGTATAAAGCTTCAAAAAATTCAGCAATCAAAGATATAGTGATTCTAACTCTAATCAAATTAGCAACAATATTGATAAAAGAGACAAGAACACATATTCACAAGATGACACCAGATTTACGTGGAAAACCCAATGAGGGAAACACTGAAGTGAGTGTTAACTCACAATATAAAGACTCACTACTAAAAAGGACTTACAAACTAAGGTGAACTACCTCAACATAAGATATAAAGGAATTGCTGAACTAAAGCTAACACAACTTCAAGAGCAAGATACAAGGACCCAATGAGATTCACTATCTCAGAGCAAGATACAAAAGTTTATAAAAGAATTGCAATATTTGTCAACACAATACTTTGTTGACTAAGGCGTTTAAGTGCATCTGATCTTTCTTTCAAACACTTTAGCACTTTTTTGCTAGATATTCAATGTGTTCTAAATTCACACTTGTTCACACTTCCATTCTTGCATCCTAAATGATCTTGCATTTATATCCACCACAACACTTCAAAACTTCAATTAGGTCAGCCGAGAGAGAATACAAACAATAAATTCAATAGGTCAGCCACAATACCATAATGCGGTCCTATCCTAAAGATAGAGAGGACCAAAAAAAATCTTATTACATCTTTCAATGTGATCCAAAACAATTCACACACTGGCGTACATCAACCTAAGTTGGTCAATAAGGGAACTTGTAGATGAAACATGTAGCACATAACTAGTCAACCCAAAAACATACTTCTGATTGAATCAACTGAATGCGATCCCAAACAAAATAGGTTAGGACCTAAATATACCTTAACACATCTTCATATTCTGACACAAACCTTCAAGCACATGGCACAAGCAAATTAACTAGATTTGTTAGTCCGATATCCACAATTAACCTAAAAATCCAACTCAAGACACAATGCAACACCAAAGAGGCCAAACAACAATGTGTGGATCACATGGGGATGTTTCATGAACATCCAACAACACTTCCAAATATTTATTTCATATTGTCATGCTACTAAAAACTACCACAAACCAAACAAGAACACAATACTTTATCTAGGAAGCACATAGAATTCATTCAAGAGATATAAAATTAACATATCAACTTGTAGACCACTTCAACACATGAAATTAGAGTTGTGAAACTGCACAAATATTGAGATCACATTCACCAAGCTACAAGAGTAGAGAAATCAAAGTAGAGAAATGCAAAGCATTTTTTGGACCAGTGTAGACACCCAACAAAACTGCTAACCTTCTGCAATTCATAGAAATATCCTTAACAACATTGGTGATATGAAAGGATAGGAGTGAAACATCCACATAAAACTAAATTTGAATCCCAAACTCTATGACCATATCCTCAACAACAGAGGAATGCAGAGCATTGTCCCAAGCAGATTTCAATGCAACTTCCAGGAACAAAACCTTTCAATAACTTGTAGAGGCTAGACCTTTCTTTCAACAACACATGCTTCATTGGGAACATCAAGAGAGAGCATAAGACATATTTTAGTCCTTCAAAAACATCTCTCCACCATCAACACCACTTATAATCCTCATCATTATGAAATCGACTCTACTGAAAACTATACTCAACAAGGCATGACATACAACCATGAACTTCAAAAGCATCGCCATACAACAATTACGGCCCAAATGACAACCAATTCCAAGCAACAATCTCACTAAGTACTTTCCATTAGGGACATTACTTCTCAAGTGCTAACAACATGACAACCACAAATAATTCACTAAATGCTGTTATCAATCGCTACCAATAATACAACCAATAAATCTCCTCAAATTTTGACATCAAAGACAACCAACCATTAGTGTTGAAATCAATGGCAACCATTGCCAAACATACAAAAATCTTCATCAAGTGTTGACATCAAAGACAACCAACAATCAATATTGACATCAATAACAACCACTACCAATAGGTATTCCACTATACCTGAATTGTTGAGCCTTTCATTTCCTTGTCAAAGAGCCACCTTTCCCCCCAAAAGTTTGAAAATCCAATTGATATCTCATTTATTGAAAATATAAGCTTCCTTGAGAAAAATAATGTCTATGTTAAGGCCTCTATCTAAAAACTTTACTTGGACAACTTTTATTACCTTTCTTTCCCTTTGTTGGTGGATAATAAAAAATGTAAGAAAAAAATTATGCAAAATTCCTCCAATACTTTTCAATGCAAAGTGTTCTACTCATCTCTTTAGATGCGATTGTAGCTACATGCTTAAAATGGACTTGGAAATGGAACTAGTGAAGGACCAATGAATTCCCTAATGGGTGTTTCCATAGAAAATTTTCAACTTTTACTAACATATCCTAATGTTGCTAAACACATTTTAGACAATGTTGTTGGTTGAAAGTTTTTGCTTGATCTCGCCATCAAAATTATTTCATTTGGTGGGCAAGAAACACAAAGCATTAATATTACAACCATTAATCCCATTTAAAATTTAAATTTAACTCCCAATATCTATTATCATGTATCCATTTGTGTATCTTCATTATTATGTACATTGAATGTCCATATATGTAAAATATGATTAACCTAAAATTATTATAAATATCAAAATGTGTTGTGTTATTTTCTTGTGTATCAAGTTCTATTTTCACACAATGTTATCTCCTAACATTCTCTATAATAATTGGTCTAGAGTTATTTAAACTTATGTTTGCACATTTATGTAAATTAACACCACAAAAATTATTACAAATAATTGTAAACCTTGATTTCCCATGCTTTGATTTAATATATATATTCTTAAAATACTCATTGTAATAACCCATTCTAATTATTACTTAATTATATTATTGCAATATGACATTTTGAATATTTAATTTTAAAAAGACATAACTAAGCAACTATTTTCAATCATAGCAACACATATCTAATTAAAATGAGGCAAACATATTCATATTCAATTTCAATGTCATTTACAATATCTAAGTTGACTTGGCTCATAGGGCCACAAAGTCAATACAATATACAAATTTTACATCAAGGTTACATCATGGACCATGATAATCATAAAAAACATCCAAGGCTTCCTCTTGACGCTCGCCTCCACTGGTGGATGAGAACATGGTTGAAGCACTTTACCACCCAACCACGAAGCTTACACTTCCCCAGAATTCTTCCAACTTGAAGAATACCTGACCCTACATGAAAAGTTTAGCAAGAGAACAATCTACAAGGTGGAATTTGGTGCGTGCCCATACATCAACATGCATCTCTAACTAAGATTAGAAAAATGCAAGATCTATGCTCAGAATAGTAGAGAGTGTTATCACAAAGTCCATACATACATAATGGGCTAATTGCTTGACCAAGCATAAAAATAAAGTTGTAACAAAAACAATAGGTTTTAGATAAAGAAAAAACCTATACTCTCTGAACTCCATTTCAGCACTCGTCCAGGAAGGTAACTTTCAACAACACAATTATCTCTTAGCAACTATCTACAATCTAGCAACATCTACCGTGAGGTGCTCTAGTCTACTTAGGTGTTGTTGTTCTATTCAAACAAGAGGTTGTTCATTACACATACATATCTATGTAAAAGTAATTCTAACTACTTATTTCCCCGATTTAAATAAAATTAGAAAAATGATTCAAATGGAATTGATCAATACATTATCCATTCATTTCAAGCACATGTCACATGATTACATTCAACGTAATTCAGTATTCATTTAAGAATAAATAGATAAGTAACAAAAGAAGGTATTTCACAAGCATGTGTATGTATGTAGATGAAGGTCTATGTGCATACACATATATGTGCCCACTTAAGTTATTTATTTGTCCATACATTCTGAAATAAAAACCATTATATCAGATTGCTTCCATTCAAAATAATGTTTTAGTTTGACATATTGTTTGTCAGAAATACAAGAAGTAAAGAACTAAAATCAGGTCTATTTGAATAGTTTCCACATACTAAAATACTGGTTGTATCAAAACAAAACTGTTTGTACCCAATCAATGCTATTTATAGCAGAGCGATGCTGTTTATAGAAAGATAATGATGTTTATAACAAAACAATGCTGTTTGCAACAAAAATAATAATGTTTATACAAAAAATGCTGTTTGCAGCAAATCAAATACTATTTATGACAAAACAATGTTGCTTATAGAAAATCAAATACTGTTTGCAGCAATTTACAAAATACCATGTCAATATGTCCTATTATCAGTTTCAAGTTATCTAGTTACCATGTGAACAATCAATGTTCTATCATTCTGATTAAGCAATTAATTAATCAATACTAGTGTTCTTTTGTGAAAACAATAAAATTGAATGAAGTCTTGTCATTTCCAATCACATACAATTTGGAATAGTTATTATAGACACAAAAAATATACTGATTGATCTTATACACCTGATCCTGATTTTACTAACACCAGTTCGTCCTGAATCATCTCCTTTACTAATCATTTAATTAAATAACCTTTATTTGATTAAATTCATCACATTTTATCTCTTAATTAAATAAATAATTTTTATCTAATTAAGTCATCATCTCCTATTAATTAAATAAATCATTTTATTTAATTAATCTTATAGTCCCTCTTTTAATTAAATAATTCACTTTATTTAATTAATCTCTAATGTCATCTCCTTTAAATTAAATAAATTAATCTTTATTTGATTTAATCTAACATCATCCCTTTTAATTAAATAAATCAAACCTTATTTAATTAAGTCTATTAATCATTTTCCTCTCATTTTGATTTAAATTAATCCAAAAGTCTAAGTCAAAATTATCAAATCAACTAATCTCCCTCTTAATTAGTCAAATCCTAATTAATGCTAATCTTAATCACTCAAATCCTCTAGCTTTTGCAACTTGCTCATGAAAATAATTTTAATTGATTTATTAAATATCTAATTACTTTCAAAAAGGCATCAAAATGAGAATATTCTCCAAGTTTGAAAAATCCCTCCAAAAGGTTTTGTACATCCAACAAGGCATTTTTAAGTTTCTTACATGTCCTTTGCCTTGAGCGAAGTGGCATTAACTTTCATTTTATTCTCCCTCCAACTTGTCATTTCATCAATTTTGAAATTCCACCTAATTGCATTTAATTGCACAATGACCAAAATGTGCTCCACCTTTGTCCACTCACATGTTGACAAGTGGCTTTATGCTATTGGTTGGTCTTTTGTCCCACATTCATCCATTTTGCCTCATCCTCCAACTATAAATAAGAGGCTCTCATTTGGATTTTGGATCCACAACTTATGCAAAGTCATTATCTTGAGATTTTGAATTTGCTCATCCATTGTTCATCAAGTTTTATAGTTTTATAGCTAGGTTATTGAAAATTTCATCAAGGATCTTCATCAATCATCATCAAGCTTACAAGGGATTGGGAAAGGGTCATTTTACACATCAAAATGGCACCAATTCCCCCATGGGATTGAGAGTTTGTTTATTTTGAGCAAGATTAGCTAGTTTTATTCATGTTCTCCATTTATTTCTTGTTCTTGATATCTCAAATGAATTCCATGGGGAATGTTGTTTCTAACTTGCATATTGGACTAATTTTGTGTTTGTTCTTTTTGTTTGTGCAGGTCTAGGATCACCATTCACATTTTAGCGCTAGAAGGAGGGCCAATCTGAAGAATCTAACACATTTTTTGAGAAATTCTGTTGTTTTTTGAAGTTTTTGTGTCTATAGGAAAACATCACCACTGATAGAGAAACTGTGCCGCTATTAGTCCAGCAGTGCTATTTAGTGCCACTATCAAACTCCAAACCGTGACACTGGCTTCTTCCCGCCTAAAAATTTGAATTCCAAACTACGACACTTTGCCATTTTCCTATCGACCAGCTATCCAAACTCCAAACTCCGTCACTGGTCAAAATAGCACCGCAATTGAGCTCACTGGTTTCTCAACAGTCCACCGCTATCAGTCCTAGTGGCGCTATACATCGCTGTTGACTCCTTCAAACTGCACAGTGCCATAATAGATTGCACTACTGGAGTTGGGTAATAGGCACTTTTGAAATTAATTTCAACATGTTCTTTTTCATTTTGATTGCTTTTGGCTCCTAACTGGGTTTTGGTCTTTGTTTCTGTAGTATTAATGAATTTTTGTAGGTTGGCTTGATCAACAGTGAAGGGAGGAAACAAAGATGAATGCTTCTCTATGGCATCATCATTTCATTGTATCAAGTGTTTTTAAACACTTTGGGGAGAAATTATAATCCCTTTTCTAAGGACTTTGTCATCTTCATGCTTTTTAGAACTCAATAATTTTTGTTTGGGCTTAAAAAGAAAAAAATAAAGGGATTAAAAAAGAACCTTAGGAAAACTTACTAAATTTTGTTTTAGACTTAACAATTGAACAAGAAAATCTCACATTTTCTTTGGGTGCATAAAAAGAATCCAATTCTTGCTTTGAAATATTTAAAATGAACATGTTCCTTTATGTTTTGTGATCTTTTATCCAAAGTAATATCATCTAAAAGACGTATGCACTTCTCTCATCAAAAGGATTTTGTGATATTAAGTTGTATAAGTGATTTCCTCCACACTTCATTTTGGATTCTTGAAATTGAATAAAATCTTGCTAGTGTGAGTGGTGTATATCGCGTGTGTTGTCTCTTTGTTCACACAAACAAAGATTGATCAAACTACGGATGTGCTTGTTCACTTTTGTTTATCCTTAGAGGGCCTACCTAGTGGGAAAAAGTAATCACCCCAGGGAATGACCCAACTGGGAACATGCTAAAGCCAAGCAACTTCCAACCAGTATATAAGTGTGGGTACTTGAGGAAAGTTCTAGTAACACAGGGATTGTTTCGACAAGAAGAGCAACAATAGTCTCTTGCCGTATGGATGATCCCCCACGAATGGAATGCCTATACTAGAACCTTTTGTTTAGAAGGCCCAAATTCTTAATCTATTTTTTGGTGCAAGAACGGTCATTTTGAAGCCGCCCCATATTTTTCTGGTTCTTGGTAGAGATGAGAAGTATTCCATGGGAGTTTCTAGGGTACTAAAGCTTGGCTGACCCATAGAAGTGAGTGCCATGGAGGGGATCCAGTGTGGTCAAGCTTTTAATCATCTACCAAGAATAAGCGCAGCTAGATTTATCCAAGTGGGGATTCAACAAATATTGCCTCTTCAATATCCATAGGGTTGTGCATGTTCTTAGAATCAAAACACTTTTTTTGGATCTTAAAAATTGGAAAACAAACATTCAAACATGATCATCAAATTTCAAACCCTTTAGGAAGCAAATACCTTTGACAAAATTCAAGTGTTATTGCTTGCCCTAGGGATTCTATCCTTAGAGGCTTCTAAGCATTTGAATTTATATCTCCATTTTCTCTCACTAAAGTCAACAATAGGGAAAATTTTCCTTAATTTCCTTGATTTCCACATAATGGACTTTGTGGGATGAGAAGAAATTAGAACATTAGACATTTAGTTTGAAAAACCTAATCAAGTGAGTGTTTGTGGTAAAAAAGAAAGTATTAAGCAAAGATAAGAAACAATTGAACCCCACACATGTGCTCTTCCAAATGATTTCCTAAAAGATAAAAATCCGAAAACCAAAATCCAAAGGTATTAGTCAAAAAGCTCGCAAGAAATGTTTGTCTATGCTTTACGAATTCAGAGAAAGATTGACCTTCAACTTTTACAAATGTGCAACAAGGAACAATCCAAATTTGTATTGATTTTACTATTGTAAAAAATCCAAGTCTCTTTCAAAGGTTTGAGTATCTCACATAGGAAGTATTAGCATGTTCTTCAACACCTTGATCTAGTAAACAAAGTATCTCTAAGTCTTTAGGATCAAAATCAAAACTTTCATCCATCCTTCAAACATCAAAATCAAATTCACCTCACAAACAACTCTTGGAAATCTTGAAAAAATTCTTTATGCTAAACTTTGGGCAAATCCTTGAATCAAATAAAAATCATGTTTTTTGATTAGGTGTGTGTAGATGAATCCTTCTTTACACACTTAGTCAAATTATCATCTTGTGGACAAGTTGACTCTAGGACAACATCCAACCTCTTAGAGTTTATGAGTTCATTATCCAAACAAATCCAATCAAAATAAAATCAATCCAAAATCAAAATCAAAATCAAAATCCAAAATCAAATCAAACATCAAACCAAAGTCCTAAAGTTTAGCATCCTCCTCAAGGTTTCCTAAGAGTTCCAAATCATTCACCAATCATCCATCTTTCATTATCTCATCACCATCCTTTTGATCCTTGAGATCTTAGACATTCTTTTTTGTACCTAAATATTAGATCAATCCAAAGAGTTAGAGGTTCATCTCCTACATTCTTGAAAATTGATCCCTATTTTATGGTTCAAACTAAATCTCAACACAAGAAGAACATGGAAATGAACAAAGAAACATATACTTCGAGTGACTTGAGTCAAACCACTTCTGAAATCAATCCCATTGGGTCTAGCAATCCCATGCTTAATCTTTCTCCACTTCCACAAAATTCTCAAGAGGAAGGTCAAGTGGAAGACGTCACCAACAATATCTTAGGGATGACATGAGGAAATTATTGCAATGGTCCAAAATTCCAAAACTCATAGAATTGTCAATACCATGATGAAGCTCAATCCCTCAAAATACATGCTAGAATTGGAAAAAGAAGGGGCTAAACTCCCTTCTAACTATGATGTGAGAACTCTTATGGAGAAATCTCTTGGGATTATGCCTCCAATCTCATCCAAACCTTCATTTCAAAGCATCACTCAAACCATCCCCCAAATCACATCAGCCATTGCTCCAACTCCAACGATTTTCAACAAGGGAAGCTCATTGCTTCAGGAACTTCAAACACATCCCCTTGTTAACAACTGAGATTTGGATGAAAATACCATCTTGGGTCAATCTGTTCCTTAAAATTTTCTACACCCATATGTTTTTCTCACCTTTCATGACCTATCCTCTTTTCACGCAACACTGGCATATCCTCTCAACACACAAACCTCTCTCCCTATGAATTTGCAAGGAGAAGGTGGGCTATTTGGACCATGAGGCATCTTCGACCCCTCATCATCATCATTTCCTCAAGGGAACACACCACCCATTTTTCCACCATTTCCACCTTTTTTGTTAACATCCACACCACCCCTTGGTTTAGGGCTACCTCCTTTACCACCACTCAATCAACAAAATCAAAGCAACCCCTCGATCATAAATCAAAACATCATATCGAATCCTCTGATCTTTCCATCAATATTACAACAATAGATGGAAACCATTTGAGAAACCCAAGAAATCACTACACCATCCATAATTGTGGTCTCTCAAAGACCAAGCATATCAATCACACCATCCCACCACACAAATCCCCACCATCAATACAACAACACCGCTCATCACAATAAAAAATACCATTCCGAATCCACCACCACCACCACCACCAAGACCAAATGTGGCTAACCAATATAGCATCACGTTGCAAGTAGCTCAACAAGCCTACCAAAAGACACTTCAACAATTCCAAGCTCAACAAGTACAAAACACACAAGTTGCACAACAAGTTGCTCAACAAGCGCAAGTAGCTCAAGCCACACAACAAGCGCAACAAGCACAATAGGCTACCCAAGCACAAGCTCAAGCTTTTTTGCAACAACAACAAGCCGCCCAAGCTACCCAAGTTTTGAAAGCAACTCAAGTAGCTCAAGCCGCACAAGCAACTCAAGCCGCATAGGCTGTCTAGGCTACACAAATTTCCCAACAAGCTCAAGCTCAAGATCAAGCCCAATATGAAGCTCAACAAGCACAAGAAAAAGCTCAATACTAGGCGCAACTGCAAGCATCTCAGCAACAAGCATATCAACAATCCTTGCAATAATACCAAGCACAATAGTAATTACTATCCCAACAATAAGTCTTGTTGGCACAACAACAAGACCAACAACAAGCGTTGTTGGCACAACAGAAACAACAAGACCAACAACAAGCATTGTTGTCACAACAACATCAATACCAAAAACAAGCATTGTTGGTGCAACAACAGATGTAGGCATATCAACAAGCCTTGATCACACAATATAGCTTGCAACAAACTCTCACCAATACATCCAACACTCCACCCATCACTCAAACGCATCGACCACTTCAAAACACATTCAATCCACTTCCTGATCCACAAGATGACATGATGACACAAATCAAGTTGCTCTCATAGCAAGTGCTTGATCTCCAATTAGGGAAAACAACAAAAAAATAGAGTAACTTGTGCCCTATCCATTCGATTGGAGCCTTGCAATGATACCATTCCCAAAGGGGTTTGAAATCCATAAATTTGACAAATATCATGGGCCGGGAAACCCTAAAGATCACATTAGGGAATTCCAGGTACATTGCATGGAGGTCACATATGACGATACATATCTGATGTGGCTATTCCCTCAGAGTTTGGCTGGTCTTGCTATGGAGTGGTTCTCTCACCTTCCTCCTGGCATCAAAAGTTCCAAGAAATCGTAGACGCATTCATAAAGAACTATGCATTCAACATTGGCATGGATGTTAGTCTAGAGGAACTATCTACACTCAAACAAGCTAAGGGGGAATCATTCGCTTCCTTCCTACAACAATGACGATCCAATGCCAACAGGAGAAAATGGGCCATGCTAGAAGAACAACAAGTTTGCACCATCATTTCCAATCTCAAGAAAACCTTGGAATTTCATCTTAAGATCTAATGTATCACCATCATTTCCAATCTCGAGAAAACCTTGGAATTTCATCTTAAGATGCAATGTATCACCACTTATGACCATTTGATCCCCAAGGTTCTCAACATCAAACAAGCCCTTATTGCAGAAGGGGGGACACCCATATATCCAAAACATCAAGACAATCGCCCCTCCACCAGCTATAATGAAAAACCTCACATGTGTGTGAAAAAAAATAATTTCACCAACAATGGTGTGTTGGATGCTAAGGTCATCATCAATGCTCCAAAACAAAACACACAACCATACCAACAACTGCAAGGAAACAATAAAAAACACTCAAGCCAACATGGTATCACAACAACCATCCAATAATCAAGTCAACAACCTGAATAATCAAGGGGGACCACCTCCATAGAACAAATATCCTCCCAAGTAGAAGTACATAGCCCTTGGAGAACCAATTGAATCGATCATGAAGAAACCGGTAAACAAAAATCTCATCAGAATTACCACTTATGAGAACTATTAGGAACCTCAAGTAAAACAACCATGGTACAATGAAAACCACCTTTGTGACTTTCACAAAATCAAGGGGCACAAAACAACTAGCTACACGAGGTTGAAAAATTTGATCCAAGACGTCATTGATGACAAGGTCATAAATTTTGAACAACTAGCTGGAAATTAGGACTTAAAAATATACATGAATCTGATTATGGATCATAACAAAGGGAACAACCATGGAAAAACCAAGTATGACAATGTGAATCATGTGTACAACCATGTTGTTGCATCCATAGATGAAATGGTCACCGTTATTAATATCAAGGGAGCCAAAGTTGATTGTGGAGTTGCCACACGCGGCAGCAAAGTCACCATTGCTGGGTCATCACAACCACCTAGAGAATCTACCTCAAATCTTAGATCGGTTCCTAATGGATATAATGTCCTAGACCAGCTGAAAAGAACCCCTGCTCAAATTTCCATCATGGAGTTGCTGAAGATATCACCCACACAAAGAAAAATCCTAGAGGAAGCATTAGCTTCACCCACCGTCTTTGCCGAGCTTGATGTTGACCAGTTCTAAGCTATGGTTGGAAACATCACTACCCCTAGTCTCCTAACATTCTTCGATTAGGAATTTCCCACCCAACCATCTCACGATCACACTCTCCACCTTGAATTCTTGGTTCATAAAAACAAAGTCAAAAGGGTCTTGGTGGATGGGGGTGCAGGTCTAAACATCTGTTCCCTCAAACTAATAAAGAATAGGGGATTCTTAGAGGATTCCATTGAATGGGGTAAGGGCATCACAATCAGAGCATATAATGATTAGGAAAGAGTGTCTCAAGGCACTATCCTGCTCCCTATTCAAGTAGGGCCAACCATTATGGAAACCACATGCCTGGTCCTTGACCTTGATTTACCTTATAACATTCTCCTGGGGCGTCCATGGATCCATGGGATGGAAGTAGTCATATCAAATTTCCATCAATGCGTTAAATTCCCATATCAAAATCAAGAGGTTATGGTCTATGGTGATCTCGAGCCCTTTGCCTACTGCAAGAACCTAGAAGCAAAATACTATAAAATCCCCCAAGTTCCAAAAAATGATGAAGGCCCCACAACTCCCTATGTAGACCCAACTACCTTGGCCTCCACTTCTGAGACAAAGACACCCGCAATTCCTGATATCTCCAAAATCAAGGTAATTATCCAAGACAATGGGTGTGGGGATTATAGAATGAAGAAAAGTGCTTTCATCATAGTAGAGTTACCTAAATCTCCTAGGAATCATGGGCAACCCCAACCAGCTGAAATATCATCCCAAACCTTTAAAGAAAACCCTTCTAGATTCAGATGTTGGGGGGATCTAAGTTGAGAAATAGTGTATGAAAAAGACATATCAAGCTTGCTATACCAAGATGAAAGGCCTGCGCCTGATCTTCCCATGATGAGAGAAACAAAGGATTACAAATGATGCTTGGTATGGGCTATAACATAAATAAGAAACTTGGACAAAATGATAATGGGCTTCTAGTACCTCTCATTCTAGAGAAGCATATGAGAAATCTTGGCCTTAGATGTACCCCTCCGAAGCTGACTATACTTGGAAAAGGTGCCTCGGTTAGAAAGGTCAAAACTTCCCCTCAGCTATCAACATCTACCCTTCAATTACCAGTATCCACAGGTCGAGTCATAGATAACTTTACCTTTGACATAACTGATGTGTGTAGTAGTGATGAGGATCCCATAACAAACTTGCCCATGCTTTTCGAAGATTCCTCCCTTCTCATGATTAGTACCTTTTCTTTTGAGTCAAACCATCAAACCCATGAAATGAACTTAGTATATCCCCAACTCATCGATTACAACCAACGAGGACCACCAATTTTGGACACTTTCAAAAATAATGAGGCACTCTCAGAATTCATGGGATTGTGGGACACAATACCATATGGAGATCACAAGGCTGGGTTCAACATCATACTATACACATGTGATTATTACGGGGAAACAATTGAATCCTTCAGTCACAAAAGTGAAAAGTTGAGAATAATCTCTAGGTCTTTGAGTGAAAACCACACTGTCACACTCTCTAACTTGAAATTAGTAAAAATAAAGGATGTATCCGATAATGAAAACCTCTCCGAGGCACTAGAGGATGAAGGATTCAATCTTCCTCTCAGTGCAATCCATCAGGAGAAGTCAACGGTTCTAGCAGAGAAGTGCAATCCAGTCAACCACCTAGTAATAGAGGAACTACCACACATAACATTGTATGCAGAGTCACTTCTCACAGAAGAACAAGAACTCTTGGCTGCATTCATAAAAGAAAGAAAAAAAAACTTTGCATGGAACTATTCCAACATACCTGGGTTTGATCTAGAGGTTGTGGTTCACCACCTAGCTATATATCCTGAAGCAAAGCCAGTGAGACAAAAGCTAAGGAAAATGCATCCTCAGATAGCATTGTTGGTCAAAATGGAATTATAGAAGCTCCTAGATGCAATGTTCACACGACTGATAGATCATCTAGAGTGGGTCACCAATCTTGTACCTGTCTCAGAGCCCACTGGGGTCATCCGCATCTACACGGACTTCAAAGATTTGAACAAGGCATGTCCCAAAGATGACTTTCCTCTCCCATACATTGACATGATTGTGGATATGATGATAGGACATGAGATGCTATCACTAGTGGATGGATTCTCAGGTTACAACTAGGTTGAAGAAGGAAAGAGCTACCTATCAAAGGGCCATGAAACTAATCTTTCATGATATAATTCATAAAACTGTGGAAGATTATGTGGATGATATACTAGCCAAATCAAAGAAAAGATGAGATCACATAGCCGCATTGGGTTCCATATTTGATAGGTTAGAGGAATACAAGGTCGGACTCAATCCAAATAAGAGTGTCTTCAGAGTACAGTCAGGAAAGCTCCTTGGGTATATTGTGTCAATGGGAGGAATCAAAATAGATCATGCTAAAGTCAAGGAAATCCTTGAAATGGAGGCACTAAAAACTTTGAAGCAACTAAGAGGCCTACAAGGAAGACTTCAGTCCATCTACTGATTCATAGCATAACTAGAAGACAAAGCTATCCCTTAATCTCATCTACTCCACAAGGGGGTGGCATACAAGTGGGACGAGAAGTGTGATAAGGCCTTCAACAAGATCAAGGAGTACTTATGCTGCCAATCCTCATACTGCCAATTCTAGGAAAATTAGCAACAACAACAGCTCTCGGTGCTCTCCTAGCACAACATAATGAAAAAGGGAAAGAGAGAGATATCTACTATATCAACAAAACTATGGTGGTACACAAGCTAAACTACACATCCATCAAGAAAGCTTGCCTAGCAGTTGTGTTTGCAGCACAAAAATTTAGACATTATATGCTAGCACATCAAATAAAGCTCATTGCAAAGATAGACCCGCTCAAGTACCTACTTTCCAAAGCAACACTTATAGGGCAGAAAACTAAGTGGGTTATGATTTTGACAGAGCATGACATTGAGTATGTGGAATGCAAGGCCATCAAAGGACAAGCAGTTGAAGACCAACTAGTAGAAGCATCAATATACTCAAAGAATCCACTTATATCATAATTACTTGATGAATCAATCTTCAACCTAAGTGTAGAAAATCACTGGAAAATGTACTTTGATGGATCCTACACACAACATGCGTCAGGATCAAGGATCTTCTTTATCACTCCACAAGGGGACTGTATACCAAAATTATACAAGTTGTCATTCCCATGCACAAATAACATTGTAGAATATGAGGCTCTTGTCATAGGGCTTAGAATTGCAGTGCAGTGGTAGATCATGACAATTAAGGTCTATGAAGACTCATAGCTCATAATTAACTAGTTAAATGATGAGTATCGAACAAAGGATGACAAGTTGACTCCATACAAGAAATTGGCAGAAATCCTTAAGGAGTTCTTCATTGATATCACATTTGAGTAGCTATGAAGATCAAATATTAGAGTGACAGATATAATGGCTATAATTAGATCACTCCTAGAGATCGTCCCAAAGCAAGAATTCCTCGTAGAGAAGCTTCTCATACCAGCATTCGAGTTACCAAAGTCTGAATTTGTGTGAAAAATCATTGGTATCGATGATCCCCAGTATCATGATATATACACCTACTTGAGAATAGGAGTCCTCGTAGATATAACTGCAAACCTCAAAAGAGCCTTTGTCAAAAATTCATCTCGTTTTGTCATCCTAGGAGATACCCTATACTGTAGAAGCATTGAAGGGACCCTTTTACATTGCCTAAATGCTGAGGAAGCTTTGACTACTTTAATCAAGGTACATAATGACATTTGTGGTTCACATTCAAGTGGTATGACCTTGGCTAAGAAATTGCTAAGGATTGGGTACTATTGGCCTACCATGGAAAGGGAAGCTCATGATTATGTCAAAAGGTTTTTACAATGTCAACAACATGGGGATCTCATTCATGCACCAACTCAGGAGCTCCACCCAATAGTTACACCTTGGCCCTTTTCACAATGGGAGCTTGATCTTGTTGGAAAAATTACCCACACCTCATCTAGTGGACATAAGCTCATCATTACTACCACTGAATACTTCACAAAGTGGGTAGAAGCCATTCCCATGACCTATATCACTAGAAATAAGATATCAAAGTTCATCCTAAGCTACCTAATTTTCCACTATGGTGTCCCTCAAGCTATTATCTCAGATAATGGGACACCTTTCAAGAATTAGGATGTTCATGACCTATGCCACAAGTTTAATATCCAACATCACTTTTCAACCCCATACTACCCCCAAGGAAATAACTAAGCAGAAGCTACCAATAAAACCATCCTAAAAAAACCTCAAGAAAATAGTTAATGAAGTTGGTCGTGATTGGCATCTCCAATTAAATTCCACCCTATGGGCCTACTAAACAAGCATCCACACACCAATAGGTGCCACCCCTTTCTCCCTGGTCTACAGATTAGAAGCCATTCTCCCTATTGAGATCGAGCTCCCGTCACTTAGAATATCATTATAGAACCTCATCACAAATGAAGAATACCAGGTATCACGATTGAATGAGCTGGAACTACTGGATGAGTGGCATATGGATGCCTAAATCATTTACAAGTCTACCAAAACCAACTCAAATGGAGCTATAACAAGAAGATTAGGAGTCGAGTCTTCCAAGTCGAAGAGCTGGTGCTAAAGGAGAATCAGAAGAATGTCCCAAATCAGGATAACAAGGGCAAGTTTGAACCTAATTGGTTGGGACCCTTCATCATCACAACAAGATACAAGTTAGGGGCATATAAGCTATCAACACTCAAAGGGAAACCTTTGCAGGAGACCATGAATAAATCTCATCTCAAAAAGTTTTATGCCTAATCTTGCAGGGTGTAAAACCAAAAGATACAAAAAAAATGAGAAAATGTCCTAAAAAAATGGTCACCTTGATGAAAACCTAGAAAATAGGTTTGGTGACAACAAAAAAATCAAAAAAACATAAAAATCCAAAAAAATAAGAAAAAGGATTAAAAATAGTAAAGAGGAAAATCATCCTCTAGTGAAAACCACTTTGGTGGCGCTTTGGGTAAGTACCTTGGTGAAAACCTAGCAAATAGGTGCCTTGTGTAAATAAGCACTTTCCATCCACTAGGATCCCCATGGCTCGTTCTGCATCATCCATCCATCATGCTTCCATCATCCATCTATCTCCATCCATCACCCATCTACGTCCACATCATAGTTTGGTCCTATGTTCGTATCATGATCCCTCCTAGTACTACTCAACCCATTCTCAAGGTTAGTTTGTCCTGCCTTTGTTAGAGTAGTCTATTGCATCATGTTGGGGGCATGTTCTCATCAGATCAAATTTGTGTATATTTTTGAAGTCTTCCTTAAATCAAAAAATCCAAAAACATTCATAAAATCAGAAAATCCAAAACAATTCATAAAATTAAAAAATCCAAAAACATTCATAAAATAAAAAAATCCAAAAACATTCGAAAAATAAAAAAATCCAAAAACATTCAAAACATTCAAAATCCCAAAATAGGTCAAAAATTCAGTCAAAAATTTAAAAACAGAGTCATCTTGTTGAACTATGGGTCTTTGAGCTCTGAATGTAGGCAAGGTTGATCTTTGATCATCCCCCGAGACACTTAGGTCAGTCCTTTAGGAGTCTGCCATAATAAACTAGCAATCCATTTGTTCATATCTCATCAATAATCAAGTTTGTGTTAGTCGAACTACGTGGTCTCTGTGTGTATAACATAGGCAAGGATAATATGTTGATTAGCCCCCGAGGCCCCTAGGATAGGTCTTTAGGTTAGTATCTTGGCAAAAATATTAGAAAACCCCAAAACATTGGAAAATTTGAAAATCAAAACATTTGTAAAATCTCAAAAATACCAAAAACAACCTCAAAACATTTCAAAACATCAAAAACATACAAATATTTGAAAAAATCCATCCATTTCCATCTCACTTTCACCCAAAATAAACATCACTCATAATAAATCATCATCACCCTCAATCTTTGGTGAAACAGTTGGAAACAACTATAGTAGGTTAAAAGTGAAAACTAAAGTGTCAAGGTCTCAAGTCTAGGTTAGTAAATAAACAAGTTAGTCAACTCTTGGTATTAATAGCCTATCATCCAATCAAATCTCATCATTTGATAACATCATGTCCTAGGATGCATCCTGCCTACAATGGACATCAACATCAGGGATCACCATAGTTTAGTCTTGGCTAGCGGTATGAAGAACATTAGTTTGTTTGTTTTCTTTATCTTGGTCTTTTTGACTTATCTCATTTGTGCCCATTTCGATGACCTCTCGATGATTTCCAAACAAAGGGATTTAGAGAGAAAGAAATGGGGCAATGATCATTATCTTTTATCTGCTGTGCTTGTTGGATATTCTTGTAATATAACCTTGGTCATGTGTGCTTTGTTTGGGTGTAGGGAGGGTGTTTTAGGTGTCTTGTTGATCACATAGGAAGGCTTTCCTTTCTATGTTTTGGTCCAAGATGTTTGGAATATCTGAACTGCATTTTTAGATAAAGTTCCGTATGTCAAGTGTGAATAGGAGTATTCCTATATGATTGTTGAGTCAAAGTCCATCACACTAGGTGCAACGTCATCCTGGTTCTTTATACCTTGATGCATTATGCCTATGTGTATTATCAAACATAAGGTAAATGGTCCTTTTAAAGTCCCAATTCCTGGTAAGCATATCATCATCATCATCTCTAATAGAAGTTGACTTGTTGGATTCTCTTATTTATTATGTTTCCTTTCCGTGCTAACATGGTACCATGATAGTTAATCAAAAACATCACAATGCATCCATCCTGAATCCACAAATCACTATCATAATGCATATCATATCATATCATATCACATAGGAAACATTAATCATCTCGCATGCATGGCATTTCATCATTGCGTAATATAGATTGGTTATTCTAAGCATCTCATAAACTATGAATTTGCATTCATTGCATAAACATAAAAGTATCATCACATAGAAATTATTAAATAATATCATATGCATCATCAAAACACCCATTGCATAATCACATTTTCATCCATTACATAAACATAAAAGCATTATAAAACAAGCATCATCATATTATCCATTCACATCATCACATAAGCATCATCATATCATTGCATCATCACATAGGTATCATAATAAAAACATCATCACATCATATTACGTGCATCATCGTGTCATCCATACATATTGGAAAAAGTATTGGAAAAGAAAAAGAGTATGTCATTACATCCCATACATTTTATCATCATCATCCATTAGGTGCATAATATAGATATGTTAGTCTAAGCATTTTAAATCATTTGCATATGATAACATTTACACCATCCATACATCATCATAAAAGTGCATAGAAAAGATACTAAAAGAGAAATACATCCATAAACATCTGCATAATCACTGCATCACATCATAATATCACATAAAAACATACATTGCATTGCATCACATAGTATAGAATCATACATTGCATCACATCATAAAATAAGGTCATATCATCACATTGCATGTAGAACATCACATATAGAAAAGTAAATGCATCCATCCATCCATGCATAAATAGAACAAAACACATCACATCTCGAATCGGCCATATTATATCATATATCATTATTAAAGTAACTGTCATGGTACAAAGAATCAGGATCAAATGTGTGTATCAATCAATATATACAATCGCCCACAGGGCTATCAAAAAAATGGAGCCCATTAATTGCAAAAAGAATGTTGTCTCTGATAAAAAAATGAAGCTAGCCCTAATGGATGCTCCCCTCACCTAACGGATCCTACCTCTACCTTGTCTACTCTGAGAATTATGTTGCCTGGGCTGCTCGAGGCACTTCCTAATGATAATTTACTCTATAGTATTGGGCCTCTCTGACTGTGTCCCGGTACATGCATGCTGGGACTGTCCTGCCCTGTGTGCTCTCGAGCTGCTGGCGTCTCCCAGTCTCCTATGCCAACTAAAGCTCTACAACCTGTAGCTACTGGATGGCCTAATCCCACTTAGCTCTCGCCTGATCTCACTTGGCCATCAATGTGGCAACTTGTTCCTACAGCTGTTGAATGAGAGCATCTCTCTGGTTCGGCTGAGGTGGTGGCAGTGGAGGTGGCTGCTGCTCATGGTCCCTTGGGAATCTCTTTGCCTATCCCCATCTCTTGAAGGATGCCTGTCCCCATCTCTCTACTGGTCTCCGTGACCTTGATCTCTCTATCCTTGTTGGTTGAGAGGTGGTCCACCTCCTCCTCTGACTTGATCGCCATCTTTGTCTCCATCCCCGTCTCCTTTGCCTCCTCACCCCCGCCCTCGCCCTGCTAACTGGCCTTTGGGTCTCCTCTGTTGTAATAATACACTAGGCACTGTCAATTTGACCAGTGGACAAAACCAATCTTGATATGCCTATGTAGTCCCTGGGTCCACTGGCCCCTGATCATATGGCCATGGCCTGGCCACCAACTGCCTAAAGGAATAACTACCTCATTTGGAGGGATCATGCGACCCCATGTGGTCTCCCTCGTAGTACGCAAAAATATTGCCACATATTGGTAACCGGGCCTATCCTATGTGTCCCTGAATTTCCTAGCCACCCAATCCGGCAGGTAGTGCTCTATCATGGTATGCTCCTTGCCCTATAGAAGTCGGTCTTTCCTCACGAAAAAGAGTTGTTGAACGTCGTCATACCAAGCGGGCATACTAAGCCAAGGCCTCTAGGTAAACATTGTCATCTCGTCTATCACCCTCCTCTAACGAGGGATACTGACTGCTCCTATATGTGTAAATGTCAATCCACCCCTATACTGCCAGACTATTGGGTCATCTGGCTCCATGTAAACTGGTGTAACTTGTGGGTAGAGCACTACAATGTGCTCCCAGGCCCAAATGTGTAATAGAGTGACTCTCATTTTGATAGCCCTGCTATCACAATATGAAAACTCATGCAAGTCATGGTAAAGGGAGGCCAACATCACTGGCGCCCACATAAAGCACTCTCTCTAGTGGAGCATCTGCTCCCAGACAAGACCCCATCCTAGACTGAAATATTGGCCGCGTTGATTTGGTGCCAGAAGTCTTGAGATGATGGCAGCCACAATCAATCTAAATGGTGACACTGAACTCCTGTACCACTCTAACTTGATCTATCCCTTAGAAAAAATGATCTCATCAAGGCCTATGACCTCATAACAAGCATCTTTTCTAGTATCCACATCATAGATCACCTGCTCTCTTTGAATCGACAAACGAAGAATGCGCCACACATCCTCTAGGGTCACTGTCACCTCGCCTGTAGGGAAGTGAAATGAGGATGTCTCACTATGCCATTGCTCTGCTAATGCTATCATCATCCCTAGGTGTGTCCTGATGGCTGGGGCATATGCAACATACCAAAGTCCTATTGCTCCTGGTTACTCTTGGAGCAACTCATACAAACCAAGATTTTGAGTCAATCTGCTCAGAATCGAAGACCTGTCTCTCGTGAGTGTACCGAATCTGTGTCTGGCTGCACCAATAAAGTCACAACGTCAAGTTTTTAAAAAAATTAGGATCTTGTTTGAAGTTTTCATGACCAAAATAGCCAATGCGTCATTGTTTGCAAAGGTGTTGTTGTTTAAAAATTCTAAACTACACCGTTGGAGACCTAAAAGTTCCAAATTCTGTTGTCGCGATGCATTTTGACCACGATCCATTTTGACCCCTAAATCTAAATTCCTAATTGCACTACTGTGACATTATTTGCATATGAGGTAGAATTTGAAAGCTAAATCCTAATCTCTAAACTAGACCACTGCGACACAAGACTTAATAGCGGTGCAATTTAAGGCCATGCAACGCTGATTTAACACTTTCAGCAGTGCCAAACAATGCCGCTTGACTCAGCTTGACCTCTAACCCTAATTAATGCACATGAAAAATGAAAGGACAAGTCAGGTAAGGGTCACATACTGATGGTCCTGCGTTTGGGAGTCACTGATACACTTGCACTTGCTCTGAAATGTGTCATGGAAGCACACGTTTCACCATCTCGAATAATGGTTAGAGCTCAAAAATGCTAAATCTCTAAAGGCTGAATGTACAAATGAATTGGAAGTGGCCCCTCAAGGCCTATTTAAGCTTGAAATTTAGGGTTTTTTGACCTTGTTTAGCCATCCAACTAGGGTTTTGGACCACCTATCTCATTTTCGCCCAACCGAGGGGGCGTTTTGCATCATTTTTTTTGCGTTTTGGCACATTTTTGGCATCCACGACCCTTTCTGAACCCATTAGGCACCTTGTCCTCTTTTTTCGTGAGATCACCCAAAAATCCAAATTTTCATCCGATCTCTTGAGGGGGTAGTATACCAGCATAATTCGTTCGCTATGCCAGTAGTGGTGCATTTGAAAAAAATGATTTTTTTAAAATTTTTGATCTTAGAAAGGTTATTCTTTGAACCAATGCAACGGGTACATTGCTTCAAAGAGGGGCAAAATATAGACACAAAAATATACCGATTGATCTTATACACCTAATCCTAATTTTACTAACACCAGTTCATCCTGAATTATCTCCTTGACTAATCATTTAATTAAATAACCTTTATTTGATTAAATTCATCACATTTCATCTCTTAATTAAATAAATCAATTTTATCTAATTAAGTCATCATCTCCTATTAATTAAATAAATCATTTTATTTAATTAATCTTATAGTCCCTCTTTTAATTAAATAATTCACTTTATTTAATTAATCTCTAATATCATCTCCTTTAAATTAAATAAATTAATCTTTATTTGATTTAATCTAACATCATCCCTTTTAATTAAATAATTCAAACCTTATTTAATTAGGCCTATTAATAATTTTCCTCTCTTTGATTTAAATTAATCCAAAAGTCTAAGTCAAAATTGTCAAATAAGCTAATATCCCTCTTAATTAATCAAATCTTGATTAATGCTAATCGTAATCACTCAAATCCTCTAGCTTTTGCAACTTTCTCATGAAAATCCTTTTAATTGATTTATTAAATCTCTAATTACTTTCAAAAAGGCATCAAAATGGGAATATTCTCCAAGTTTGAAAAATCCCTCCAAAAGGGTTTGTACATCCAACAAGGCATTTAAGTTTCTTACATGTCCTTTTCCTTGAGCCAAGTGGCATTAACTTCATTTTCTTCTCCTTCCAAATTGTCATTTCATCAATTTTGAAATTCCACATAAGTGCATTTAATTGTACAATGACCAAAATGTGCTCCTTCTTTGTCCACTCACATGTTGACAAGTGGCTTTATGCTATTGGTTGGTCTTTTGTCCCACATTCATCCATTTTGCCTCATCCTCCAACTATAAATAAGAGGCTCTCATTTGGATTTTGGATCCACAACTTATGCAAAGTCATTATCTTGAGATTTTGAATTTTCTCATCCATTGTTCATTAGGTTTTATAGTTTTATAGCTAAGTTATTGCAAATTTCATCAAGGATCTTCATCAATCATCAAGCTTGTAAGGGATTGGGAAAGGGTCATTTTCCACATCAAAATGGCACCAATTCCCCCATGGGATTGAGAATTTGTTTATTTTGAGCAAGATTAGCTAGTTTTATTCATGTTCTCCATTTATTTCTTGTTCTTTATATCTCAAATGAATTCCATGGGGAATGTTGTTTCTAACTTGCATATTCAACTAATTATGTGTTTGTTCTTTGTGTTTGTGTAGGTCTAGGATCACCATTCACAATTATATCACTGTTTTGGGTTAGAAGAGACCCAAGTTTTCTAAGGGTGACTAATATGGGTTTAGATTCAAGCTACAGTCATTCTAAGAATGACTAATAGTCATATGACTATTTGATTTCCCCACAAACATTATCTTTGGTCGAGCCTAGGAGGAATGTCATTTATCAACTTACAATATTCAACGGTCGATTAAATCAAAACAATTCATAGTAATCATCCAGTGACAATTTATGCATGCAAATGGACTGGTATAACATTCCAATATGGAAATCACATTTATGCAAGGAGATGGGGGTCATTCTATTGAATGAAGAAATCCTCATTTTTAATAGCAAATCTAAAATCCGGTCCTAAGGATCAAGCTTCATCTTGAAAGATGATCAACACAAACATTTTTTCTGTCATTCACTATGAATGGGGTGACATGATTTATACACAAGTGACAACTACCCCATAATTCTATGAACGATATTAAGGATATCACTCCCATTTGGAATAGTATGGCCATTCAGCCATACCATCACAAAGAGCAACATAATAAAATTTTTAACAATAGGTAGTTGGCACTTCTCTTAAGAGAAGGCAACAAAAATAAGAACCATATAATATTGAAACCTTGACCATCGACATTCAACCGATTTTTGATGAAAATGACAAAGCATCTTTCATGCAAATAATACATAGATAGAGAAGAAGTAAGATTCACAACACATAGGACATTACATGTTGGGATATACAACTGAATAGAAATACATACAAAGAGAGCTTATTCGGCCCACACAACAACAAAGGTCACTGTCATTACTTTGATTTCTCCCAAGCATCGAATGCATTTACATAACATTGCCTATCTATGGATATGCACCATTGAAAGATATCAAAACAATGGGTAATAGAAAAAAATACAATTCGATAAGGCATTCTAAAATGAATTCAAGCATATTTCATATGTAATCGATTTACCTTGGAGTCCTGAGATTTTCCTTTTGTTGCTTTTCCTCTTTTTCTAGTTGTTTCAATCTTTTTTCCTAATTTTTCTCCTCTTCTTTTATCACCATAGATCGTCTCCTTCAATCATTGCCAGAGAAAATCGTGCTATTCCAAATATGGTATCCATTCTTCTCTTACATGTTCGCACTATTGAGGGGGCTGTTTCATTCCTAATTACCATTAATTTTAGCTGTCCCATACATAAATTTGAATATCTTGCCTTAATTCAAATGTAGGCCACAAATTCTTAAGATCTTCCTCATGATACTATCTTAATTCAATCAATATGATTGTGATAATTTTTTATTCCATATTCAATTCTTTTAAGAAATATGTATTCATGTATATAATTATATATATGCATACATATACATACATACATACATACATATATATATGTACTTAAATATATATACATAGATATGTGTTTATATGCACACATATATAAATATATATATATATATATATATATATATATTTATTGATCTCTATTTTACTCTTATAGAGGTATAGTAATCAATCATTTCCAAGCAAGGAATATACTTTTACTTTATTCAAATAATTGTTTTCCAAAAGAAGTAGTTTTCTTATCCTTCAAGCATTCCTTTATATATATTATATATATATATATTAATCATGATATCATTTTATTTTCAAATTTTTGAAGATGCAAGATTGAAATAGACAAAATCAAATAACAAATCACATGTATATCATCCACAAGTCTACTTTTTCAATCATTGAATCAAGTCATTATGATCTTCTATATGCATTTTCAAATGCAACTATCATGCCATTTGTGGTGTGTGGACTTAGATTCCATCAAGCTTATCATTCAATTTGGCTAAATGATCCTATTTCAACTATGTTCTCATCCTTCAACCTATTATCCTACAATTGCACACACTTGCACTTATATAGTTGATTAGTAACGTTCAATCATGATTAAGTATAAGATAGTTCAAAAGATCACATAGTCAAATGACGGTCAACTTCTTTCAAACTTTTCAAAAATATCAAAATTTTCATTCAACATATTGAATTCCCTCAATAATTAAATTTATCATATTATAATTTAAATGCAATAAAAATTGGGTTATGACATCCTTCCCCTCTTGGAAAAGACATCGTTTTGATGTCTATTTAATCAAAATTTATGCATATATGTCTATTTCAACATCACATCATACTGTTCCAAGCCAAAAAAATATAATATTCAATCCAAAATTTTTCAAACAAAATTATCAAAGTCTCTTTCTAAGAAAGCAAATGTGGGAAGGGGCATTCTATTTCTTCCACATCCTCCCAAGTAGCACTGCCTTCTGAATACTGGTCCCATTGGACCTTAAATTGAGTAATGTCTCTGCTCCACAACTTAACGTTGCTTCTATCTAGGATTCTAATGGGCTCCACTAGCACCACTCTTGAGTTATGTACCTACAAGGATGGCCAATCAAGCACATGAGCTACATTAAGATGATATGGATTAAGTAAAGAAACATGAAACAAATTATGAAGTCGAGCCAGAGTAGGTGGTAGAGAAAGTCTATAAGCAACTAGGTTTATCACTTACAAGACTTTAAATGGACCCACATATGTCAGGGAAACTTGGAAGAATTTCTAGTGGAAATAGAACTTTTATGAGGCCTGAATCTTAAGAAAACTTTACCCCTTGCCACAAACTATCTAATAGTTCTATTCTTGTTAGCATAACTTTTTCTTTGGTCTTCCACCTACTTCAGTCTACTCTTAATGATTCTCATTTGTTCTTCCATCTCCTTAAGCATTTCAGGTCCTACTATGGTCATGTCTTGCAATCTATCCCAACTGATGGGTATTCGACACTTCTGCCCGTAAAGAGATTCAAATGGTGCCATACTTAGAGATGTGTGATAAGAGTTATTGTAAGAAAACTCTACCAATGGTAAGTATTCTTCCCACTTATACTGTTGGTCCATGCAATACACTTGGAGGAGTTCTTCGACTACTTGATTCACCCTCTTTGTCTGCCCATCAGTCTGAGGATGATAAGCCAAGTTCAAATTCAACTTGGTTCCTAACACGATCTTTAGGGTCATCCAAAATCTTGAGGTCATATGAATGTATCTATCAAAAATGATAGTTTCTAGCACTCCATGCAAGAGAAATATCTCCTAGACAAATTTATTGGATGATCCATCCTTAAGGTTTCTTGGAATGAAGTGCGCCACCTTGCTCAACTTATCAATCACAACCAAGATAACATCATGTCAATTCTTTCTCAAAGGTAACCCCTATACGAAGTCCATACTGATCACTTTCCATTTATACTAAGGTATGTCATGAGGATACAATAGCCCCGCTAGATGTGCATGCTCAACCTTGACTTGCTGGCACTCTAAGCATCTAGCTACATACTACACTGCATCCTTCTTGAGTTTAGGCCAAAAGTATAGAGTTTTCAATTATACAATCATCTTGGATACTCTAGAGTGTCTTGAATAAGGTGCATTATGAACCTTTTCTAGAACCAACTTCCTTAGCTCTCTAGAGTCTGGAATGTACAGTCTTCTCTGGTAGCTCAAAATGCCATCAGGTTTGATCTCATACCCATTGAGTTGATGATCTAATGGATTCTTTGCTAGGGAAATCTTCACTCTTTCATAGTGCTCATCCCCTGGAAAATATTGTATCACTTGCTATCTCAAATAAGACCTCATTGAGATCATGGCTACCATATGTATTTGTCTACTAAGAGCATCAACCACTATGTTCTCTTTTCCCTTTATATACTCAATTCCGAAATCATACTCACTAAGGAATTCCAACCACCTTTTTTGTTGTGCATTAAGGTTTGGTTGAGTAAATATGTATGTAAATCCAAAGTGGTATGTCTTGAGCTCAAATGGCTTCCCTAAGAGGTAATTCCTCCACATCTACAAGGCATGAACCATTGCGACCAACTCTAAATCATGCGGTGTGTATTTCACCTCATGTTGTTTAAGATTTCTTGATTCATACGCTACCACTTGTCCATCTTGCATTAGTATTTCTCCCAATCCCTCACCTAAAGCATCTATTATTACTATGAATCTTCCATTAGGATCAGGGATGGTTAGTACTAGTGTTGTCGTGAGCCTCTCCTTCAAGAGTTGGAATGTCTGTTCACACTTCTCACTCCATTCAAATTGCGTTCCCTTTCTTTGGAGTGATGTGATTGGAGTTTCAATTGGGAAGAACCCTTGCACAAACTTTCTGTAGTATCTTGTGAGGCCCATGAATCTAAAAAATTATGACACATTTTGAGGCATTGGCCATTCCATGATTGCCTTGATCTTTTCAAGGTCTACAAAGACTCCTTCAGCTGAAATAATATGGCCTAGATAGTGCACCCTATCTTGATAAAATGAGAATTTGGATAACTTCCCAAATAGTTTCTTTTATCTTAGCCACTGTAAAACTATCCTCAAGTGCCTATCATGTTTTTTACCAAAATTTGAATAAACTAGGATGTCGTCAATGAAAATCAAAACAAAGTCTTCCAAACAGTCTCTGAACACACTATTCATGAGGTTCATAAAACTTGTAGGTGTATTGGTCAAACCAAAAGGTACCAAAGGGAACTCGTAATGTCCATACTGAGTTTGAAAAGTAGTCTTTAGAATATCTTCTTCCTTTATCCTCAACTAATGGTATCTCGACCTGAGATCAATTTTGGAGAACACTGTGGCTCCCTTCATTTGGTCAAAGAACTCATCAATCCTTAGGAGTGGATATCGATTCTTGATGGTTTCCTTGTTCAAAATACAATAGTCTATACATAGATGCAAGGTTCCATCCTTATTTTTCACAAAGATAACTAGTGCCCCTCAAGGAGACATGATGGGTCTTATGAGCCCCTTGTTCAACAATTCCGTTAAGTAGGCCTTCAACTCATAGAGTTCAGTGGTGGTAATCCAATAAGGTGCTTTGGATTGAGGCTCAGTTCCTGGTACAAGGTCAATAGAGAAGTCAAATTCCTCTTTGGAAGTAACTCTTTGAGTTCATCAAGGAATACATCTTAGAACTCCTTGAGAATAAGGTAGTTGTCTAGATATAGTTCCTTGCTGTCAGGGTTACTGATATGCACAACATAAATAACACATCCCTTCCGATGAGCTTTTTTGTGCTGCATAGTAGAAATCTGTCTAAGCTCAAAGGGTCTTTGCATTCCATAAATATTGATTGGGTTCACATGGTCATCCAGACAACTAACTACCTTATCCTCATAGTTCACTATAGCCTTATGCTTAGTTAACCAATTTATTCCCAAAATTACATCGTATGAGCCTAAGGGTGCCACATACAGGTTGACTTGGGTTTGGAAGGTTGGAAGCTATAACTCGCTACAAAAGAGACAGGTATCTACCTTCCACTCTGCTCGGTTTCCATACCGGTGTTGAGAAATGTGACTCAATTTACTGGCTTGATTAGCTTCCTGGAGCAGTTGTGTTTTCCTTCTTCATCAGCTTGAGTTAAGTCACTCGTTGTCAATTTTTTCTAACTTAAGTCACGAGGTTCTAAAGTCTTAGAACCTCCCGAATTAGTGATTGTAAAGCGGAGGCTACTTCCTTTGTTGTTGGAAAGTTGTGGGTTCTGGGAACTTCACAACCTTTGATGTGAGGTTTTGAAGTTCAGTTTTCCAGTGATATAGCGACTTCGATGCCGATCACCTGGATCATGTTGAAGGTAGAAATGTGGCAATGAAATGGAGGATAGATGGCATATGGCCCCATGTACTTGGTGGACAATGTCGGTGAGAGATGGTTGCATTGGCATGAGATTTTCGAATCTCTTAGACATTCTGATGAAAGAGTGTCCGTGAGACATGGCGTGATCGACAGGACTTCAGAAGATGTCTCCTCAAAATTTTAGTAGAAAGTTACAAGGATCTTGTTGGTGTGACTTAACATTGTTATTGGGATGTTGGATCATGTCTCTTTGACATGGCATAGTAGTACATGTCTTTGAGGCAATCTAACAAAATAAGGTTGTTGAAGACATTGCTGATCTCGAATGTTTCTTTCTAAGATGCCTGACCTCAAATGTTTCTTTCTAAGATGACCAATATTATTTTTCCAACAAGTGGTATCAAATCCTTCTTTTGGGATATGTTTCTTCCTAGTGTGTTACTAGTTCTAGGTATTCCTTTTGTGAAGATTTCTTAGTCTATCAAACTTGGGGAAATCTGGAGGAATCAACTGATGTATTGATCCTTTGATGAGTACTTTCTTTTCTGTTTAAGTTTCTGAGACAACAGGCAACATGGAAGATGGTGAAGATGGAGAAACTTGAACTGGTCATACTGGAATGTTGTGATCTAAGGTTCCTAGTTGGTAGCTGTATAACCTTGATGCATGGGGTGGAATATTTTTCTTATAGTGTTGTTGCAATAGAGTGTGGTTCATACTTGATGTTTGTGTGAAAGGATCCCTGATGGTATGGAGATTGTTGGGTTGTTATTTAGCCATGGAGTACTGTTCTTGTGCTTGGTTCTTTGACTTGGTATTGAAGGAATTGTTCTCTAGTACCCTGATTGCATGTAGGCTATGGAGTTGATCATTGGATGGTCTGGAAGCTTCTGAAATAGCCTATCTCTCTCGAATGCATGTGCATGTTGGTGGTTTTGGAGTTGGATTGAAATGGTCTTGGATTTCCTAAACTGTTGTTTCCTTTTAAGGATGGTTTTTACTTGCATGGCTTTGTGGTTTTTTAAGTTTTACATGGTCAAGCAAAACTTGTGGTTATGTGGAGCTGCTATTAAGCTATTTTCTAGACCCTAGATTTTGGTGTGTGACTAGATGAGATAGTTGTAGTTTGGCATGGTTTGAGGAGGTGTGATGTATTCTCTGCATGGGAGTGTTGGTATGTGGTCTGTCACTCAACATTCTTGTGGTGATGCTTGGCGGTTTCCTTGACTATGGTGCTCGTTGTGGACATGATTGGCGAATTGGATATGAGCTTGATCTGGTGTTTGAGTCAAGTTGTTTACATGGTTATTCTCTTTGAGATATTAGCTTTGCAGTTTCCAGTGCTATGATGGGTTTGCATGTTTTGGTTGAATGAATCTATGGGTTGTGCAATGTTGTGGGCTATCTTTACCTACATGTTTTCTATGAGACAACTCAGAAGTGGATTGTCTATATCTGCGAGATCTGATTCTATGTTGGTGTAGACTTGTTAGCTGTCCTTGTCTATGGTCACTTGTGCATCGGTGTAGCTACTTTAAGATGAGAGGATGGATGGTGTTGAGTACCTGAATAGTTGGTTATAGGGACCTGTAGCATGTGTATCATGATGTCATGGATAGCTTGGATGCACTACCTTGTGTAAGCTTTTGATAGTGACAGATTTGTTTGCTTGGTTTGAAGATCTTGGTGTTGCTTGGTATTGTTGTTAGATGGACATGCTAATGAGTGGACCTGGAAGATTTTCAATATAGAAAATGTTTTGTTATGATGCTTGGAGAGATTGGTTGTCACGTTTCAATGGGAGCTTTAACAATGACTATGGGTTCATCACTTGGTGATGTTCAGTCTTCTCTAGTGTTGCAGATGTTACTAGGAGCTCTTAGATCCTGTTGCTGCAGAAGGGTTCTTTTGCATTTGCATGGACACTATTTGAAGATGTGCAACATCTCGTAGCCATGTAGGATTCTTGGAGTCTTTGGTTGAGGTGTTGGTGGTGCTTGACAAGTGACGTGGTTTATAGTTTGTTTGTTTTATGTCATGGTATACTCTTGATTGTGCATTAGAGTTTTGGTATGATAAATTGCTCTTGAGACCATGGCATGTTTACCTAGAGCATGGGATCTCCTAAGGGGGATGTGTAGATCATGATTTCATGATAAGTTCCTAGTTCAAATGGTCAGAGCTTTGACAATGGTCTGATGATTCTCTGTGTTTTGGGTGCATTGGTCATATGCTTGAGAACTTCATGATAGTGCATTATTGCATTTGGAGTTTAGCATGAGATGATTGGTTGCAGGAGCTCATGGATACATGGAGAATAAGGTGACACAGTTGGAATTTAGAGGTGTATGTAGAAGGATTTTATACAGGTATATGATGTGCAAACTTTTCTCTTTGTGGTTTTGGTTATGGAGACTTGTGGTGAAGGTTGTACAGGTTGTGCATATCATTATGGATGATTCCTTGAAACTACATGTTTACAATCTCTATGTGATGTTGGTAGAATCGTTATGCCTTGATTTGGTATTACCCATGTAGTGGGAATTCTTGGATGTATTTTTCCTTCTTTGACTAGTTGGCACATGGAGCTTGCATTCATTGTTGATGGGTTAGATGTGCTGCTAGCATGAGTTTACTAATGTTAATATATTGGAGTATGTGTGATTGGATGGATTAGAACTTGCTGTGGGTGCTATTTTTAGTCACGTGGGTTGATTAGTTGGATGGGAGCAGTCAATTTTCTGGTTGGTATTCTAGCTGATGTTCTATCTTGTTTCTAGAGAATGACTTCACGATTGTGTTCATGATTGAGGGTTTTGAAGTTGATGTTGTATTGCTTTTGTATAAGTGTGTGAGCATAGTGGAGTGGTGGTAGTATTGATGCCCTTTCCATCTATAGGATCTAATGCTTGTGTTCTTGAGACTGGTGCATATATGCCTTGGCTCATTCCTTTTTCCTATGGTGGATGGCTGGAATGGTTGCTTGAGTTGGTGGACATCTTGGATGTCGTTGCAGGTGTCTTGGTTGGAGTGCAAAAGAATTTTTTAAGATTCTTGACTTTGATTTGGAAGGAGCCAGTAATTTCTTCATCAAGTGGGAGAATGTTGAGAAATGTGACACAATTTACTAGCTTGATCAACTTCCTAGAGTAGTTGTGTTTTCCTCCTTCATTGGCCTAAGTTAAGTTGTTGGTTTTCAAGTTTTTCTAATTTAAGTCACAGGGTTCTAAAGTTTTGGAACCTCTTGACTTAGCAACTATGAAGTGAAGGCTACTTCCTTTGTTGTCAAAAAGTCGCGGGTTCTAGGAACTTCACAACCTACGATGTGAGGTTTTGAAGTTTGGTTTTCTAGTGATATAGCGACTTGGATGCCGATGGATGTAGGGACCACTTGGGACCCAATAAGGATGGTGGATCATTTTGAAGGTTGACAAGCGACAATGATGTGGAGGATAGATGGAATGTGGGCCCATTTGCTCAGTGAACAATGTCGGTGAGAGATGGTTGCATTGGTGTGAGGTTTCCGAATGGCTCTTAGAAATTCCAGTGAAAGAGTGTTGGCAAGACATGGCATGATCAACAGGACTTTGGAAGATGTCTCCCTGACATTCTGGTAGAAGGATACAAGGATCTTGTCGGTGTGACTTAATGTTGTCACTAGGATGTTGGATCATGTCTCTTCGACATGTAGGTTGAGTCTGGTGGAACCTTTTTTCTATGACCTTGTGTGATTGCTGAGACATTGTGAGGCGTCTCTTCAACTAGGTGACATGGTGTTAGGTGGATAACCCTAAGTTCAATGCTAGAGATTTGTGTGACTGCTTATTCAATAGCCAGGTTTGAATGGTGGATGATGGCATGTGGCTTGATGTGGAAACCCTATGGTGTACGGTAGTTGAACAATTAGTTAGTGAGAGAATAACACTCTCAGAGTAGGTGTTGTTGTGTTGGCTTGAGAGTCTAGGTAGCTAAGAGAGAGATGAATCTCATAGAAGGTGAATGCCGAGCGACTGTGTGACAAAGGGGTCGAGAGGCTAGTGGTTGAGCCATTTGGTTGTGTAACCGAAAGAGATGTCTCTCACTGAGAGAGGTGGTCGCGATGGGTTATGCCATCAGATATTCTCCAGAATGGAACAAGATGTAAATCTCCTGTAAAGGTCGTGAGCCTAATATTGTATTGTAACTGTATTTTGTTGTTGAATAATACAATGATTATCTAGGATTTTGGAGTGCGGGGTTTTTTACCCAAAAGGGTTTTCCCCAAGTATATCTATGTGTTCATGTTTTCTATTTCATCTTTCATGGTTTTTGGATCTGTTTGCTGAATCTATTAATGGTGTTGTTGAAACTAGTTAAGCATGAGTTTCTCTCAAAAGGATTACTGTGGGAAATGAACTATGTATGATTTCACTTTATGGCATAGTAGTACGTGTCTTTGAGGCAATTTAATAGAATAAGGTTGTCGAAGGCACTGCTGATCTCAGATGTTTCTTTCTAAGATGCCTGACCTCAGATGTTTCTTTTTGAGATGACCAATATTATTTTCCCAACAAATAGACTGTCCCTGATTTTTCCATGTATCCAAGTCTAATAGGTATCTTGGATATTACTCTAGGGTCAATGAAACATTAAGTAGGTTTGGTATCAATTAAAATAGAAACATTTTGGCCATAGAGCTTACCCATTAGCTATACTGGTGAAGCTTGATAGTCTACCTACTTGTTATACACTATATTGTGGATCTAGTGATGTTGAGACAACTGATAGTTTCCTTCCCTTCACGACTTTGACTGCTGTGGAAAATTTGAGGCATAATGATTGTCTCCACAAGTATAGCACCCATCACAAGGCCCTTTACGACCTCTTGGCTTATCTTCTCTGAATCCCTTCTACTTTTGGTCATCTTTGCCTTTGTTATTATTTTACTTCTTGCTCTTTCCACCATTACCACCTTCACCTTTCTCCTGAGACTCACTTCCCCTCTTGAGATTGTAGACCTGATTGTTCTTGTCTCATTTATGAAACTTCTTGCTCCCAAACCGTGACTTAAGATTTTCATTATTGCAGTAATTGGATAACTACTACAATTTTTGCTCTTGTTTGGTGGCCTTTAGGAAGACTTCATTCATGGTAAGAGGTTCATGCATGTCTACTTCTACTCCAATGTGGGGTCTAAGTCCCAATATGAGCTTTCAGATATGGAAACATTCACCTCCCTGATATTGGGGCACATACTTCAGTAGATTGGTGAAATTTTCCCAATATTGGGTCACACTCAACTCCCTTGAGTTAGGTTTTGGAATTCTATCACCTTCTTGTCAAAAAAGAGCTGTGATAACCATCTCTTCCTAAAATATTGGACAAAGAGTTCCCAAGTAATCTTAGTAGGATTAATATTCCTTTTTGACTTTTCATTGTCCCACAAAGTAACTGCTTCTCTTGAAAGCTGATACATAGCCCATGCCACTTTATTTTGGTCAGATAGGTTATGGAGTTTGAAGTATTTAACCATCTCAATGATCCATGCCTTAGCTCCTGCTCCAATAGCCTTACCATCAAACTTAGGTGGTGCTACTCTTTTGAGATCTTTTCCAAGTTCTTCCTCAATTCAACCTCATGGGCCTTCTCCCAAACCACCAGGCCTTTGATTGACTTCAACATTCCTGTGAACTTAGTCCTCCCGTGCCACTCAAACCTCATGTCAGAATACTGGGAATCCTAGTATTACAAATGCAGTGAAGGAATGTGCCAACCTTTGGTGTGACTCATTCCTAGGAGTATTAAATCTATGGTAGAACCAAAGTGTAGGAAAAAAATGTTAAATTAATCATTTTGAGTATATGGGAAGTTCCTACATCCTATTCCGATTCAAGTTATTATCTTGGCGATAATACAAAGATGAAGATCTTGAAAGATATTAACATGTTGAAGAGGGTTGACATCCGTTGAATTTGTCAAGAATTCTCCTACCAGTTATCATATTCCACGTGCCTTGTTGTGATTCATCCCTTAGATTTCCTCTAATGTATTTGTCTAATCTTCCCCATGTTTTGTTCTTATAAAATGTCGGGAGATGTTTCATTTTAAGTTAATTTTAGAATTTGTGGATGTCAGAGAATCAAAACTTCTTTAAGTTTTGTTCTTTTTCTATTCCATTCCAGATTAAAAACTTATATGCACCTAAAAACTAATCAATCTCAAAGCTAATTTGAAAGATACTGCTTGATATGAAAACTTATGTAACTGGTTGTTTGTTCAGCTGCACAAGACTATATGCTACACCATTTAAGGGTGCATACAAAACCTACCCAGTTTCCAAATAAACCCCATTTCTTAAAATCTTGCATCATTCTATGCCTAGCTGTGAAGCAATCTAGTGAAGTATAGAGTGGTTTACTTTGATTTTGTTAATTCTTGAGGCATGTGTGGATAATACCTAGGAGCAATTTTACTTTTCAGTATTTTTGATGCTTTATTTTAGAATGAAAGTTTAAATTCTAGTAAATGTTTCAAAAAAGATAAACTGAATGGAAATTTTATTGCAAATCTTTCAATTCCATGATATTGCTGAATGCTTAAAGCTAAATTTACTTAAATGAAAGCAAATTTATTTGAAATCCATGAAGTACTATTGCAAATCTGTTGATTTCATGAAATTGTCTGATGACCGAATTGAGAAAATAGTTTACTTATCCTTATGATTCCTTTGAGAATCAGAAATAACCATTTACCCCTTGTGATTAATAACATTATCACAAGATGAAAACTTGGTGTGGTCAAGACCTGACATAAATGAGCCTTGGGATTAAGCTGAGTTAGCCTAAGATTTAGGTTGTCCTAGTTCAATCATTCAAGTAAAGATAAGTTACCGTGGTTTGTCTATGAGGATTTATCTACACTGTTGGTGTACGACTAACATCGTGATCAATGCAAACTAGTGCTAGGAGGCCTCATATCTTTCTCTTCGATTTTATCTAGAATCAATATTGTTATCTTGGTTCTAGGTTTGAAAGTTGCTTGTAAGACGACAATCTATACAAGTCAGTAGTATGAAAGTGAAAGCTGATAAGCTCTAAAAAATCCTTAACCAAAGGCTTTACCCTTTGAGTTTATTCACCTTTGGTAGGGTCAGCGAGTGTAGAATTCATGATACAACTGATCATGGTGACTTTGATTGTGAAAGTTTTCTAACTAGGGTAAGTTTTACCACTCATAACATAATTTTGTTAATGAAAGAAGCTTTAACTGCTAAAAGAAAGGAACCATTACTGAGAAGAAATTTGAATTTTGAGAAAATGCCTAACCTTAGTAAAACTAAAAAATATTGGAAAATTAATTGATAAATCAAATCGATTTATTGATTGCAAGTGTCATGAGGAAAATATTGAAGTATTGCAGGAAAAAAGGCAAAGACACCCAAAATTGGAAATAGTGTGCCAAAAACATGAAAATAAAATTGATGAGTCATCAACCTTTTCACACGTGGAAGATGAAAATGAAGAGAAAAAGTGGGAAAAGCAAGAGGGAGACACTTGTTTTTCACCCCTAACTGAAAATCCCTTAGTTAAAAAGGGAAATTTTCTTGATTTCATGGAAAATACAAAATATCAAGATTTTATTTCCTCTCTCTTTGATGATAATGTAAATTGTGTTATTACTTGGTCTAAAAAATTTAAAAGTGAAGACAAGGCCAAGGACTTGAGGAATCTTGGAGAGAAAGAGAATCAAGAAATGAACACAGTTGTTCATGGAGTCAAACAAAGCGAAGAATAAAACCATGAACCAAGACTGGAAGAAGGTAGAGTATGGAGGAATCAACAAAGGTGTGTGTAATTGACCTTTAATGAGGTCATTTTCATACATATGATCCAATTTATTGGTAAGTATGCATTTAAATTTACATTTTTAAACACAGAAAAATTAAGATAATTCATTGTTGCAGTAGGAGATTTGAAATCTATTCAAGTGAATTTAAAGACAAGCCTATTGTAATTCTTATGAAAACTACTATGAAGATAGTGATAGATATTAAAGTAAATTTTTTAGTTAGGGTTAATCATTTGCTTAGGGTAGAATTTTGGTTAGTTAGGTTATTTTGTTTTCATAGGGTTTATTTTTTCTTTCTAGTTTGTTCCCAACATTAATGAATTCTACTTAATTTAACACACATATGAGGGTGAATTGAAATATTCTTAAAACATTACGTTGTGAAATGAAGAAATGAAACCATACACAATAAATACATACTTAAGGTACAAAAAAAATAAAATTTCATATATATATATATATCTGTGTATACTTCGTATATACATGGAAATACAAAATTTCTTGCCGTAAAAGTGCAAAAGAGTAAAAGGGAGGAACCAAGCTGCCGTAACAGGGTGGTCATTCAGTCAATCTAGGATGCTTCATCCATAAGGGTAGTATATACCAAGTAAGTAGTGCCCCGATGAGTGTCAAAGTCAGGGGTATTAATATTAGTCTGGATGCACTATCAATTGAGTAGCAGTACTAACTTCATCAATAGAAATCACAAGATCCAGGAGTGAGGTTGTGAACTACGAAGCCAAGTTTGAATTTAGCCTATAATACACTCTAGATTATACAAAAGTTTCCCCAAGGACCAGGCACAAATTTGGTGTAGTAAAGTCGAGAGTCTAAAGAAAGAAAACCTTGTTAAGCCACTGGGTAGTAATGCGACCCATGAAGCCATTTTGGTGGTGAACACAGGTCAGGAAAATGGGGGTATCCATGGCTTGGAAGCAACAAAAT
Source organism: Sequoia sempervirens (assembly GCA_007258455.2). Lineage (NCBI taxonomy): Eukaryota > Viridiplantae > Streptophyta > Pinopsida > Cupressales > Cupressaceae > Sequoia > Sequoia sempervirens. Next base: position 584,300,095 of record VDFB02047230.1, on the reverse strand, counting down.
GATAATTGAGAAAAGAAAATATGTGAAGAATTTGAAAGAGAAGTGCAAAATTTATAAAAAACTGTGAGAAATCTGCGGTACATAGTTGCTGGATTGAAGTCAAAGAAAATGCAAGTTGAGGTGGTAGCAAGACAATTTTCTTCCTGGAGTGAAATGTTAAAATTGGCGGCCATTGCTTCGATGTTCTCTAGTACGAAGATCACGAATCGAGCAAATTGAAGATTTAAAAATTAATGGTGGTCATTTCGTTATATTGTATTGAGCCATATTAATCATGAAGGTATCCATGTGTGCAATGTAGGAAGGAAAATCAAGTCGGTAAGGTGGTACATGTCAAAATTTATAAATTAAAAGGAAATAATACGTGCATGTTAAGGCATGTGAATTAAATGCATAGTATTATGGTCAAAATTAAGTGTAATCATTAGAACTTTGATGCATTAATGTAGTACAACAACATCAAATCATAAGTGCTAGCCAAATATTTTAGTGATTTCCATAAAAATTAAAATGGAAGGGTGGTAAGTGGTAGTTCTAAATTTAGATTTAATTTGGTGGTTGGATTACTTGCTGCTAAATTTTAACTTATGTATATTTTTTAACATATAGTGAATTGCAGTTAGCTAGGATTTGGCATAAGGGTGGTAAAATTTAGCCAAAAATTTGCATCTACAAGGAACAATTAAATGAGTTTTGGGAATTGGTGAAATGATAAAGGGATTTGCATTGAATGAAAAATCAAAAGGTAATCTTTACTACCACTGATTCCCAACCTAATAGTGGGCTTCATTGCCTGCAAGTTGAAGTAAATGATCTTACAATGAAATATTAGAAAATAAAACAAAAAAAATGAATATCAAAGAAATATCCAAAGAAAAAAATTCAACTCTTTAGGTTATCCAAATATCTCTATCGGGGCTATGGATGCCTGAATAGCACTAGAGCTATGTTTAGGGAATTATAGAGATAACCTTGCTGGGGCTATGGACACTTGACTTGCAACAGGGCTCTATCCATGGTTGGCTTTAGAGGATTACCAAATTATGTAGTTCAATGTTAATGAACTAATTTTTTCACCGAGTTTCAGAAACTAGAATTAATCAAAACACACACTGATACTTTTTAGAGAAATTTGATTGTCTTTATGTTAGAATCCAGGTAAAGGTAAGGAGTTATTATTTGAAAATATGTATAAGTTATAATTTTTAGCGGGTGATTTGATCCCAGGTTTCTTTTAAATTTAGTTTTATTGGTTGCAAGTTGTTGTGTGGTCTCACAACATGCCCCAAGACCATAAGACTTGGGGACCCAAGTGAAAGCTAATGCTTATGGAAGGTGCTGGCTAGTTGAAGAGATCACCAGAAGTTAAAGTCAAAGGAAATTTTTGAAGTACTTCATGATTCAAGTGTATCAGGTATTGAAGGGCCAGAAATGTAAAAATGTTAATGCAAGGTTTTGGGTGAAGTGTTTTGGTCTGGGAGTAAGGGTCTGGGAAAATGTGGAGGTTCTAGTGGAATTCGGGGTTTGGGAAAATATTTTTGGTAAAAGTTGAAGTATCAGGTACTGGGTACTGGGCAATAGTGTTAAGTTTAAAGTTAAATGTTTAAGTTTTCCTGAGGGTCTAAAGGTCTGGTAACCTGAGTAAAAGGGATAATTATGTGAGAATATGATTTTAAAAGCATGATATTTATGATATCTTTAAAATGATGATTTATTAATAATTGGTTTTGTTTTTATGAGAGTTTTATGAATGTTTTAAAAGGGTTTTATTGTGTGGAATTTGTGCTTGTAGGAGGAACATATTGTAATGCAACATTCGAGTATGGATGGTTAGGAAAATTTAGATCATAGATAGAATCATATCTAGATTGGGTGATACGTTCTGAGAGTATATGCGAAGGAGGAGCTTGAGTTTCCAGAATACTGGGAATCTTGGTATTACAAATGTAGTGAAGGAATGCGGCAACCTCCAGTGTGACTCGTTCCCAAGAGTATTAAACTTGAGGTAGAACCAGAGTGTAGGAACAAAATGTTAAAGTAATCATTCTGAATATATGGGAAGTTCCTACATCCTATTTGGATTCAAGTTATTATCCTAACAATAATACAAAGATGAAGATATTGAAAGATATTAACGTGCTAAAGAGGGTTGACATCTATTAACTTTGTTAGCAATTCTCCTGATAGTTGTCATATTCCACATGCCTTGTGATTCATCCCTTGGATTTCCTCTCATGTATTTTTCTAGTCTCCCTTGTGTCTTGTTCTTATAAAAGGCCATTAGATGTTTCATTTTAAGTTAAGTTCAAAATTTATGGATGTTGGAGAATCGAAACTTCTTTAAGTTTTGTTCTTTTTATTTTTTCCTATTCCATTCTAGATTAAAAACTTGTATGCACATAGAAGCTAATCAATATCAAAGCTAATTTGAAAGCTACCATCTGGTATGAAATCTTATGTAGCTAGTTGTTTGTTTAGTTGGAAAAGACTATATGCTACACCATTTAAGGGTGTCCAAATAAACCCCCTTTCTTTAAAATCTCGCATCTTTCTATGCCTAGCTGTGAAGCAATTTGGTGAAGTATAGAGTGGTTTGCTTTTATTTGGTTAATTCTTGAGGCATGCGTGGATAATACCTAGGAGAAATTTTAAGTTTCAATATTTTTGATGCTTTATTTTAGAATAGAAGTTTAAATTTTATAAAATGTTTCAAGAAAGATATAACTAAATGAAAATTTTATTTGCAAATCTTTTGATTCCATGATATTGTTGAATGCTTAAAGATAAATTTAATTAAGTGAAAGAAAAGTTATTTGAAATTCATGAAGTGTTGTTACAAATCTATTGATTTCATGAAATTGACTAATGAATAGACTGAGAATATCTTTTACTTATCCTTATGATTCCTTTGAGAACCAAAAATAACTGTTTACCCCTTGTGATTAACAACATTATCACAACAAACCCTGATGTAAACCTAGTGTGGTCAAGACCTGACATAAATGAGCCTTAGGATTAAGCTAAGTCAACCTATGATTTAGGTTGTCTTGGTTTAGTATTTCAAGTAAAGATAGGTTCTCGCAGTCTGTCTATGAGGATTTATTTGAACTGTTGGTGTGTGACTAACATCGTGATCAACAAGTGTGTTTGGTCCACACCCTAGAGGCCAATCTTTGATTGCAGAAAGCTTCTTAATCTTAGGTGTTCGCTTTGATTCCTCAATATTCTTTCCTCTCTCCAACTTAAGTCATGTGAGGGCTTGAGCTAGAGTCTCATCGTCAGGAATCTCGGGTTGAACATTAGTCTTGGTGTTTTCTTCCAATACAAATTTCTTGTTCCAGGTCCTAATGGTCTTCCCTTTATTTCATCCTGAATTAGACCTTCCCATACCTGCATTCAATCCAGTTCAGCTAATTCTTAGGACAATTCAATTTGGTCAAGGGTCAACTATCCCCTAGTCATGGCTATTGTGGACTCAAAAGGCCTAGAGTTGAACCCTAAGTTCTGATACCAAATGTAATAACTTGGTCTAATTATTACTCAATTATATTATTGCAATATGACATTTTGAATATTTAATTTTAAAAGGACATAACTAAGCAACTATTTTCAATCATAGCAACACATGTCTAATTAAATGAGTCAAATATATTATGTAGACATTGAAAAATGAATTAGGCCTGTGACTGCATTTTTCATCATCAATTCAAGATACCCCCAAAATGATTAAATGATTTGATCATTTAATTATAATCTAACATTGCATTTCCACTAAATTAATTAAATAGTTTTAAACATTTAATTAATTCATTTTCTTTATTCTTCTAAAATTGGTTAATTAAGTAAATTACATTAATTTACTTTAATTACGTCACTAATTAATTCTAATCTCTTCCTTTGATTAATTAAATAATTTTCTTAAATTTATTTAATTACATCATTTAAATTAAATCATATTCTGCCTACATCTAATTAATTCATATTATCCCACATTTAATTAAATGAATAGTATTTATTTAATTAATTATTCTACCTTATCATCTAAGGTGCCTCCATAAATTAATTATTCTACCTTCTTGTCTAAAGTGACTCCATAAATTGATTAATTCATTTAAATGATTTTGGAATCATGCACACACAACTTCTTCCACAAAGAAAGGAATTAATTTTATAATTAATTCTTTTATTTGGGCACATGTCTCTTACATTTTCAATATAATATCTCATGCATAATTCTCTCCATTCTTGACTAACACTCTCTCTTAGTTCACTCACCTAATTGATTTGTCATCTTCTTTTGACTCACAAACTCTTTTAGTTACATCTCTTGACTAATCAACCAAATTTGCTAACTATTCAATTAATCTCTCAATCAAATCACTTAACTATCCAATCAATCTAATCAATCAAGTTGCATAACTATTTAATCAGATCCTCACACTCGATCTGGACCATTCAAATGCAAATCAATCTTGATTTTTGAATTTGTGAAGTTTCTATAAGAGAAGCTTTTGAATTCTATTCACAGGTAATCACAATGTTTAAAGTTTTGTGGTCAAAATACTTACAGGATAATATTGCACACTCACAATCTGAGGGCATTGAGAATTTCAAAGAAAACTTGAGAAGAATAATGGAGATGAGTCAAGCATGGGAATTAGGTGATATGTTTCTTGTTTATTGAATTCTTTTGTTGCATTGCATTTCATTATTGATTTGGGGGATTTTAGCATGATTTAGGCAATTTGTGATTGTTGTCATTGTTATGCTTTCATTGTAAACAAAACTGGTCCCACTGTCACTCTAAGAGGAACTGAGGCTTCAACGAATACACCACAAACCCCTACACCAATGAAAAATTCCCTACGAAACAATTAGGGACTAGGATAACGAAAACCACTTAGGCAATACATTAAACACAAATAAACTCCCCTTGGAGAACCCATTGAAATGGTATTGAAGAAACTTGTTCAATCATGTGTCATAAAACTACGAGAACCCACATCTTACATGTTTGATTTTAAACCCTCTTGGTGGGATGATAACGCCTTTTGTGAATATCACCAAGGTAAAGGACATAAATCATCTGCTTGTAGACAACTAAATTTTTTTATTTAGGACCTTATCGAAGACAAAGTAATTGAGGTAGAGGGACAACAACAACACACTTCCAATCGAGATCACATGATTTACAAGATTCGCCTTCAAGATCATGTTTTGGTGAAAGCCCCAAGTTTAGGTACTAATAACAATAACACAACCAATTATACGACTACTAGCTATAATTACACCAAAATCCTCCATCTTCGTGTTGTAGATGAACATATCAACACCATTACCATCAAAAAGACCCTAGAGTGCGCTATAAACACTCACATAACTAAAATAACCATACCTGACCCTTCGCCTTCCAAGCAGTCCCAAGCTAAAGGCCATTTTAACTTGCTGGATTAGCTAGGGAAAAGTCCAACACAAATATCCATATTGGAACTGCTATGCACATCACCTGAGCATAAGGCCATCCTAGATAAGATGCTGAAAGAAAACTCTGTCCCTGACAACCTCAACATCGACTGATTTCAAGCCATGGTTAGATTCCTTGCAAGCTCTCACCATGTTACCTTCTTTGATAGAGACTAGTCAACCCAAAAGATGAACCATAACGACTCACTATACATTGAAGCCTTCATCCATCAAAATAATATCAAATGATTCTTGATAGATGATGGAGTGGGATTGATTGTTTGTTCCTTAAAATTGGTTAAGGCACTAGTTTTTTCTAAAGCATGTGTGGATAAGATAAAGACCATAGTCATAAAAGGTTATGATGATGATGAATGATCCTCCCAAGGCACAATAACACTTCCACTTTGAGTGGGACCCCTAATGTTGGATACGACTTTCCAAGTATTGGATATGGAAATCCCTTATAATCTTCTCCTTGATTGACCATGGATTCATGCCATGAAGGCCGTTCCCTCCATGTATCATCAATGCCTAAAGTTTCCCTACAACAACACTAAAATTACTATCGAGGGTGACCCTGATCCCTTTGAGTATTGCACTAACCTGCGAGAAGTCTCTAAACGTTAGGTGCCACTTAACCATGAAGCCCTGATGTCAAAATCATCCAAATACATTGATTCCTCAACACTCACTAGGACATCTATTGTCCCTTGATCATTTTCCTCCACAACCTCTACTTTCATTGCCAAATCCAAAGACCCCGAGATCTAGATCCAAGACAAGGGATGTAGAGAATACAACATGAACATTGCCTTTTGCATCACCACAATTCCAAAATCACCAAAGACATATGAAAATCCATGTTACAACATGAAACCTAAGGTCCTAATTCATGTACCTCCTAAAACTACTTGCTTCAAATGGGGAGACCTTGGCAAAGAAGATATTGAGGATGTGTTTGACTGGGTCTATAAAGAAGATGAGACACCACTTCCAATAGAGCAATATGGTAAAGGGTTTCTGATGATGCAAACAAAAGGGTATGATGGAACCAATGGTTTGGGCATAAACAAAAATGGAAGAAGAGAGCCCTACATACCTACTAAATGGGGGAAGAATCTTGGGTTAGGATGGAAACCACTGAAAGTGGGTACCACTAAAACTAAATTGCCTTCAAATAAGGAAGTACATGCTTCTGAATGTGTCGAGACATCAGAGGATTCTGATGATGGCTTTTATGAAAAAAATGATTCCAACAACTGGGAATGGGAAACCTATGCCTCTAGTGCTTACGAACTAGGTACCATTTTCTCTAATTTAGATACACCTAGCCCTAAGGTAACCAACTATATGAATGCCAACATCCAAGACAATAAATCAATCCTTACCTTATTTGTTACTTCCCCACCTTTTGAAAATACTGATGATGGAATTTCCATAGTCTACCCACAATTGGTTGACTAGGACCAACAAGGTCCTGTCATTTTGGATACCTTTGACAATGATGAAGCTATTGCTGCGTTCATGGGACCGAGATAAGGAATTCCGCAAGGAGACCATAAAGCTAGATTGATGATAGAACTTGATGTGGCAACATACTTCAGGGAGACTACATCACCCTCTAGTCGCAAAAATAATAATAAAGAGAAAAATGAAAGGTCTTTGGGTGAAAACTGTGAGGTGCCCTTTGATAAGGAAAAAGTAAAAACAAAGGACGTATCTGAAGGTGAAAACCTCCTTGAGGCACTTGAGGATGGAGGGTTGGAATTTCTCCCTATCATACAAGAGTGATCATCAATGCTAATTGAAGATACACAAGAGGTCAACATTAAAGTACTTAAAGATCCTAAGATAGTGTTACTAGTAGCTTCCTTGACAAAAGAAGAAAAACCCAACTTCCAAGCATTATTCACACAACACAAGGGTAATTTTTCCTGTTCATACGCTGAAATGCCTGGGCTAGACCATGAGCTAGTATTACATCACTTTCCATTGAATCCAGATGTTAAATTGGTAAAGAAAAAACTCCAAAAAATGCAACCAAAAATTACCTTGTTGGTAAAGATAGAACTAAAGAAACTCTTGGATGCTGGCTTCATCAGGTCTATTGATTATGCAGACTAGATATCCAATTTGGTACCTATCACAAAACTAAATGGGAAAATCGACATATGTACTGACTTCAAAGATTTAAACAAGGTGTTCCCTAAGGATGACTTTCCTCTCCCCAACATTGACATGATCGTGGATCTTACAACAGGATATGAGATGTTGTCCCTTATGGATGGTTTCTCTGGCTATAATCAAATTCATAATTCTCCAGAAGACCAACATAAAATAGCTTTCACTTGTCCATGGGGTACCTATTGTTGGAACGTCATGCCCTTTGGGATGAAAAATGTAGGAGCTACATACCAGCGGGCAATGAGTACAATATTTCATGACCTAATACATACACTAATGGAGGACTATATTGATGATCTCCTAGAAAATTACTTAACTAGAGCTGATCACTTAAAGGTTTTAGACAACATATTTCAATGACTAGAAGAGTACAAAGTCTGTATCAACTCGAAGAAGTGTGTCTTTGGGGTAAATTCCAGAAAATTATTGGGATACATCATCTCACAGTGAGGCATAGAAGTTGATCCCACCAAGGTAAAATCCATCATAGACATGTGTCCCCAAAAGAACATCAGTCAATTAAGGTCCTTACATGGGAGACTACAATCTTTTAGGAGGTTCATTGCTCAACTTGTCAAAAAATTCCATTAGTTTCAATACCTATTATGTAAAGGGATCCCAGGCTTTCATATGGAATGACAAATGCTAGGAAGCCTTTCAACAAATAAAGAATATCTCCTAACACCGCCCATGTTGATGCCACCAATAGATGGGAAGCCCCTCATATTATATTTATCTACAACCAAAATAACATTGGGGGCACTACTTGCTCAAAATGACCATGAGGAAAAGGAAAGAGAAATTTACTATATTAGTAGGACCTTGGTCAGGTATGAACTCGACTACACTTATATCAAATGGGCCTACCTTGTAGTGGTCTTTGCAGCACAAAAATTAAGGCATTACATGTTGAACCACCAAACAAAGCTGGTAGCAAAAATTGATCCACTCAAGTATCTTCTCAGTAGAGTAGCGTTAATAGGGTGATTAGCAAAATGGGTCATGGTCCTTAGTGAATACGACATCCAATATGTCGAGCACATGACAATCAAGGGACAAGTAATTGTAGATCAACTTGCAGACATGCCAACACAAGAAAAACATCCCCTAATCATTGATTTTATAGATGACTCACTTTTTACTCTTGAGGAAAGTGATGTATGGAAGATGTACTTTGATGGCTCCTATACCAATCATGGATAAGGTGTTGGAATACTATTCGTCACCCCACAAGGTGAAATGATACCAAAATCATTCAGGATAGCATTCCATTGTACAAATAATATTGCAGAGTATGAGGCCCTATTAATGGGATTGTGTATGGTGGTCAAGTGGAAGATAAAAAAGGTATAGGCCTTTGGAGATTCACGGTTAGTCATGAATCAGGTTAATGATGGCTATGATATAAAGGATGAGAAATTGACTCCCTATAAGAAAATGGTTGACAACTTCAAGCTTTACTTTTTCAATGTCACCTTTTTTTAGATACCCTACATACAAAACAAAGCAGTGAATGCCATGGAAACTATCAAATCGCTCTTGGACATACCTAACAATGTGTCACAGTATGAGTTCTTAGTGGAACAATTACTAGTCCCCACTTTCAACATCCCAAAATCTGGAATGGTTTGTGAACTTGTTGGTCCCGAGTCACCTTGGTACCTAGATACTTATAATTACCTCCATTCCCAAATTTTACCTAATAACTTGTCCAATAGCCAATGCAACAATTTTATCTGAAAAGCCTCAGGACTGTTATTCCATCATTAGGGATACCTTGCATCAACATGCCTTTGACAATGCCCTACTTTGATGTCTCGATAACATTGAAGCACAAAAAAACTTATGTGAAGTGCACCAAGGAATTTGTGGGGCCCACTCAAGTGGTCCTACTGTAGCCAAAAGGATTATGTGGCTAGGATACTATTGGCTGACTATGGAAGAGGAGGCATACCAATTTGTCCAAATATGTAGAGAATTTCAAGTTCATGGTGATCTCATTCATGCTCCAACATAGGATTTAAGGCCCATCACTTCACCTTGGCCCTTTGCTCAATGGGGACTTGACCTCATGGGAAAAAATTCACTTCCTTAAATGGCCACAAATTCATTATAACCACCATTGAATACTTTACGAAATGGGTAGAGGCCACCCCCCTTACCTACATCACCGACAACCAAATCGCTAAGTTCATTCTTAATTACATAATTTTCTGCTATGGTATTCCATAGTCCATAATCACCAACAATGGTCATCCCTTGAAAATCCAAGATGTCCACGAATTGTGTGAACAATTACACATCCAACACTATTTTCCACTCCTTACTACCCGTAGGGCAACGACCAAGCCGAGGCATCCAATAAAACCATCATTAAAATCCTTAAGAAAACTATCAATGCCATTGGCCATGACTAGCACATCCAGCTAAACACTACCTTATGGGAATATCAAACCAACATTCGTACTCCTACTGGAGCTACCCCATTTTCCCTAGTGTTTGGTTTGGAGGCTATTCTCCCCATTGAGGTTGAAGTCCCCTCTCTCTGAGTGTCCATGAAAGGGTTAATCAATGATGAAGAGTACAAGATATCAAGGCCACATGAGCTAGAATTACTAGATGAGTGAAGATAGAAAGCACTGGCTCACTTACAAGCATATCAAAACCATCTTTGCAAAAGTTACAACAAGAGGGTCCTCGTCATACATTTCAACATCAACGACCTAGTACTAGTTCAAAATCCTAAAATCCAGGCAGAACAAGATAAATCTGGTAAGTTTGAGCCTAACTAGCTAGGCCTTTATGTCATCACAACTTCCTTTATTTCTGATGCATATCAGTTGTCTACTCTAGAGGGAGAACCATTATCTGAGCCTATAAACAGCTTGCACCTGCGCGAGTTTTACATAGCTTTAGAAAGCTTAGTCAAAACCACAAAATACAAAAAAATTGAAAAAAAGTGAAAAAAATTAAAAAAAACAAAAAAACAAAAAAAGAGTAAAGAGAAATAATCCATCCAACAGTGAAAACCATCTCAATGGTGCGTTGGATAAGTACTATGGTGAAAACTTGGCAAATAGGCGCCATGTGTAGACAATCTTTGCTTCGTCATCTATTATCACTACACGTGGTCTTTTCACCTTCACCCATGTTAATATAACTATCCCTTCTTCATTCCGCAACACCCATAGTAAGAGTAGTTGCTAGTCCTATGGCTTGAGATCAGTTGACAATCGTAGCATACTACACAACATCATTCTTACCATCCAATCCTGCACAGTACTTGACTGGGGGAAAATACCTAACATCCATTCTTTGTGGAATAAAACTCTAGATCTTCAGGCCCTAACAAACTTGGAAAACACAAAAAAATTTAGAAAACATGTCAAAAATTAAAAAAAAACATTTAGAAAACATGTCAAAAACACAAAAACATTCAAAAACCATGTCAAAAACACAAAAACATTTGAAAAATGTCAAAATCCCAAAATATCCAAATACTCAAAGGAAAAATGGAGTCAGTCATGTCAGTCTTTGTCATTGCCTAGCTACGTTGCCTTTGCGACTAGACGTAGGAAAGGCCATCTGTCGATGTGCCCTTGAGGAATTCGGTCAGTCTTTTTAGGTTTGTTATAATGAAAATCATGACTTACTCTGTCAAATAAGGAAAATTCAGGTTGTGTTGAGCTACAAGGTCTCTGCATGTATAATGTAGGAAATTCCATTAATCAATGAGCCCTTGAGGCCGCACTAGGTCAATCCTTTAGGGTTCATCACATTCACTCACACATGTCAGATATCTTCAAATAAAACAAGTCTTTTTCAGTTAGTCCTATTGGTCAAAGTCTGGTTGAACTATGTGGTCTCTGCATGTACAACGTAGGAAAGTCTTAACAACCCCCAAGGCCTTAGATGCCAGTCCTCTGAGGGTTTTGTCATGTTGGTCATATCACAAGGTCATACAATGAACAAATTGAACACAAGGTCACAAACAATGCACAATTAAACCAATTTATTCAGGATATGTCTTTCTTGAATCAACATCAAATTTATCAAATTAGTCATTTAAGAGTTTTCAAATGTGTCCTTGATGTCAGGCTCTTTTATTTCAACCAATTTATTTAGGATATGTCTTTCCTAAATCAACATCAAATCTATCAAATCAGTCATTAAAGAGTCTTTAAGATGTGTCCTTCTTGACTTTAGACTCTTTTCAGTCAACCTATTTATTCAGGATATGGCTTTCCTGAATCAATATCAAATCTATCAAATCAATCATTTAAGAGTCTTCAAGATGTGTCCTTCTTGACGTCAGACTCTTTCTTGTCAACGACGAGTCTTCAAGATGTGTCTTTCTTGACATCATACCCTATCATTTCATCTATTTAGGATGTGTCCTTCCTAAATCCTGACCTTGGCAATAATCAAATTCAAAATTTTAATTCTTTAGGATGTGTCCTTCCTAAAGAGTGACTAGTCAACCTTGTCATCACCAAGTCAACCTTGGCAAATAAACAAAGATCTGACATAGATGTTTCAACAATAATTTTTCATTTATGTTTCAATGATTTGATATGACCATGTAACTAGCCACCTCAACAATGTCCTATGATGGATTTAGAGGAGCGGCAATGTTACATGAGGATATCTTGCTTTTTGACTGATTGTCATGTCACTAGCCACCTCAAGGATGTCCCGACAATAGGATTTAGAGGAGCGACGACATGTCATGATGATTGTCTTATAGTTTCAAAGTTGTCATGTCACTATCCACCTCAAGGATTTCTTGGCAACAGGATTTAGAGGAGCAATGATGTTTCATGACATGTTTTCATTGGATTGATGTTTGTGGTTTGTCTCAACAAAAAGACTTGGAATAATTGGGTTCCTAAGTATGGGTCACGAAAATCCTTGTCTGCAATTGTTTGTTTTAGGTAAATGCATGAAATTGCACACCATTGGTCTATCTCATATCATGGTGTTTCTCATCTCTTGCAATAAACCTCCCAATGATGATTAAATTGCAAATGCTTAGTATAATGATGGCAAAGCGATGGAATATCTTTATTTCACGCTAACATAAATAATCTTCAAGTTAACACTCTTCTTCCATCGCATCTAGATGGTGTACTATGACACACAAAAAAATCACCTACATTCATTACAATATTAGAGTAACATACATTTTACATCCACATCCATTTTGCATAAGGAATTAAGAACATCAAATCATTATCATTAACATTTTCATAACATGATAAATATATAGATAACACAATACATACAATTACTATATATCATAACTCATATGCATCCATTACATCATAAATCAAGTGCATCAATCATAATTAAAAACATACATCATCATCATCACATAAGCATGGATAAAAAATGAATCATCATTACATCACATAAACAAACACATCATATAATCACTGCCAAAAATGCATCTCATATATATATAAAAATGTGTCACAGTATAATATCCAAGATGTATATAAAAAATGGAGCTCGTAGGCTCTATAATCATAATATAGTGTCTACAAATATATAAACATGTCCTTATGCTGAAATACCACTACTCTGATGAGGATAATGAGGAGGTGAATGATAGGGAGAGCTTGATGATTGCTGGGCAGATGGGGGCCTATCATACGGTCCTAGCCTATGAGGTCCTAGAACACCACCACTTCTTTGAGATCTACTATCAGACTACCGGCTTTAGGATCTACTGCTGAGTACTTGGGAAGCATTGGGAGCTCATCTCTCAAGAGGAACCTCCTACTCATACAAATCCCTATAATATTTCTCTCGCTTGCTAGCCCTGACCAACTCTCGAGCCATAGTTGCAGTTGGTCCACTACAAAGAGTAGTGAACTCTACGAACTTCTTCTCTGTCTCTTGCCTTTGTAATACTACCTGATCTCTCTCTAGGTATGCACTGTCCCTCTCTAGACGGATGTTCTCTCTCTATGGACACAACCCTAGCTCACTCCTCCAAGGTCTCTACCCAGGCCTGCAAATTGGCTAGCCATTGGCCTATGGGACCCTCCTCCTCCCGCAGTGGTCTCTCCCCCTCATCTACAATTTGGTCTCAGAGCTCTCTCTCCTCGTCTCCCATCTCCTCCTTGGGGAAATCCTCCACATCCTGGTATCCCGCTTGTAATAAATCAAGGGCATACAACTCCTCCTCCTATCCCTTGGACTCCTCTCTAATGGCCTCGTCACCAATGACCTCCTCTTCAAAGACCTCCTCCCGGATCGCCTCCCCCATGGCTACATCCTCTGCCTCACTCTCATGGATAGGTGACAATGCTCTACCCTGGCCTCTACCACCTTGTCAACCTCGTCAACCACCCCTCCCACCTCCTCCTCTACCATCATCACCTCCACCTCTACCACCTCAACCACTGCGACCACCCCCCTATCACCATGCCGACCATGTGGGCTTGTACCTTGGTGCTCTACAGGTGTTGGATGATTAGGATCTATGTATGACACATTTCTATGTTGTTCCCACCAGGTATTGAAGGCTACTGTTGTACCAACATTTGTTGGCCCAGCCCTCCATTCCCACTACATTGGCTGTAGTGCATCAATATCTACCTCTACCGTCATTACGAGAATCTAGTGCCCCCATAGAGGAACCTCCCTTGAAGATTTGGCGAACTTGACATGACCCCGTGGCTCATCCTGAACCTCACCAAACTACCATAGCACTCTATACGGTAGGTGTCTCTTAATGATATGCACAATGGAAATGGTCCTCCCAATCAGATATCGTGTTTGTTGGCAGAAAGGAAAGTGTTGATCCTCATCTCACCACTGCGCGTAGTCCATGTATGATCTCCAAATAAACTAAATAAGAGTATCAATCACATGCCTCCAATATCCAATATCTCTAACATGCGTCAGCGGAATGGCCCCAACATACTAAAGTACATATGGGGATCAGTCATCTAGCTAATGAAAAATGGGTGGATGAAAAACAACAATGTGCTCCCATGCCTAGATCATCAATAAAGTAGTCCCGTAGCTCATGGAATATGCCTCCCTATAAGCTATGCCATACAAATGGATGTACAACATCGCTAGTAGATAGGGTCCCCATGCATACACAACCTGTGTGTCCAACATCCCCACTAACATCTCACCCCAACCCATAGGAAACCCATGCCCTTGGCAGTTTAGTAGTTTAATCTGAACAATAAGAGTACACAACATGCAATCAATCTACTTGTATCTCTTTGTAAGCACATTCCATTTGATCTTGTAGTGCTCAATACCAAGGTTTCTAACATCCTCGTACACATAATATCAAGTGATCTCACTTTAACCCCTCTAAGTATTGTAGAGGACCCTCTCACCACTAATCGGTAATCTGAGTATCCTATACGCATCTTCCAATGTAATTGTTGCCTCTCCTATGGGAAAATGGAAAGATGAAGTCTCTGAGTGCCATCGCTCAATGAGTGCAATAAGCATCCCTTGGTTTGCTTGGATGTTGGGCATAAATGTAACATGGTGAAGTCCAAGATGCCATATCAAACGTCTCTTTGCACTGGTCAATTGATCCCACAAATTGTAAGTAGTCGACCTCGACTCCTAGGTGTATATCAGATCCAAAACAATCTGCAAATAAATCACATATATCTTGCATTAGAAATATGACAAAGAGGGGAAAAATGTAGACACTGAAAAATAGCTTAGGCCTGTGACTGCATTTTTCATCATCAATTCAAGATACCCCCAAAATGATTAAATGATTTGATCATTTAATTATAATCTAACATTGCATTTCCTCTAAATTAATTAAATAGTTTTAAAAATTTAATTAATTCATTTTCTTTATTCTTCTAAAATTGCTTAATTAAGTAAACTACATTAATTTACTTTAATTACGTCACTAATTAATTCTAATCTCTTCCTTTGATTAAGTAAATAAGTTTCCTAAATTTATTTAATTATGTCATTTAAATTAAATCATATTCTCCCTATATCTAATTAATTCATATTATCCCACAATTAATTAAATGAATAATATTGATTTAATTAATTATTTTGCCTTATCATCTAAGGTGCCTCGATAAATTAATTATTCTACCTTCTCATCTAAAGTGACTCCATAAATTGAATAATTCATTTAATTGGTTTTGGAATCACGTACACACAACTTCTTCCACAAAGAAAGGAATTAATTTTATAATTAATTCTTCTATTTGAGCACATGTAAGGCTGAGACATAAGATCTCCAAGGTTGACGCCTCTTTGTAGGAGCTCATTCAATACATCAGAAGTTCATCATTAAGTTAGAAGGGATGCTTATGGATGGAGGAATTGTTCTTCTTCGGAAAACTACAAAAGAATGGATACTACTACAAAAATATACCATTCAACATGGATAAATTCAGGTATTTAATCAAGCCTTATCCATTTTCTTTAGAATAACAAGCAATATATTATGAATAATCAGATGAGACTTTAGTTGAATTACTTCCTCCATAGATCTTGAGATCTGAAATTTTATTATTCCTTTAAACCAACCCATGGACAAATGGTACTCGAGTAAACTCATCAACCCTTATTTTGCATGCATGTCTGTGAGCACATATGCAATGAAAATCACCAGATTATGTGAGGGGAGGGTTTCATTACTTCAGGCTTTCTCTCAAACCTTATGCTATCATCATCTTTTTCTATCATTTGGTACTTATCCTATTAATATAGCTTTGTAATCACTGTGTAATCACTAGTGCTGCATGGCCATTGTTATTCTACTCCTTCACAATGTTATCCTATACATTACGGACACTTAAATCATCCTTTACCCGTACTAGCTACCATCAAATTCGAGGTTCATGCCATAGCAGTTTTGTGACCATTCCTTTGGCTATACCCGAGTCTATCTCTATTCTGACTTAAGCCTTGTTCTTCTGTATAACAGGTTTTCTTTGTGGCCTCCTGCCTGCTTCTTCACTGATGTTTAAAAAGTGCTGCTAGAAATACTCAGCCTATATTCATTTCTAACCATAGACTCGACAGACTTAATCGACACCTTAGTAAAGAGGTTTATAATCTTTGTTTTCTAAAAGTGGTTACCCATTTAATGGCTACGTCTTATTGCTAAGGGTGTCAGGAAGGTTGTTTAGGTTTCCACACCATCCCAAAATTCAAGATTCCAAGCCGAGATAAGGCACTATTGATGTCTGGAAAGTTTATTCAACGTTTCATGTTCCATGATCAATTTAATAATACAAAGGTATGAAGGGGATATCACCCACATTTTGTAGGAAACCATCTCAGTGGGTGGCTTGGAAGAGCCATGTCCATCTCCTGTACTAGTGCCCTTGCAATCAATCTTCCTGCAGTATTCTCATTCTTTTGTCTTGCAAGTTCTGCTTGGTGTTGCCAACGCTGCTCTTCTTAGTCATCTCCTGATTATCAGATCATAGGGTTTCCTAGGAGATGCCTGATTCTCCTCCATTTATCTCAGCCTTGGGTTTTTGTTTCACTTCCTCGTCTTCTTCATCGTCGTTAAATGAGTATGCAACATCAGTGTACACTTTGGAGCTAACCCCAACTGCTTTTTCTAGCATCCTTTTAATCCTTATACCGTCATCGACCTCACCTTGCTATGATCATTCCACCGGCTTGTCACTTAACAAAATATTCTCAGGGACAAACATACATATATATATATATATATTTCAAAATCAAATAGAGAGAAATTTACCTAACCTTCATATCGAGATCCTATCAGTCCACTGTTGGAGGAAGAAATTCACATCTTAAGTAGGAACCAATTCATATCATCCTGAACAAGATATGTCTCATGAGCATCACCCTCCAATTTGTGATCCAACCGTCCAACCGTTTTTAATGAGATCTCTATCATTGGCATTTAGTTAAGATTTATTATTATTGTTCTTTTGAACTCTATATGCTTCAGCTATTAATGGGCAGACACAATTACTAGAAGAAATGTTTCACACTCAAACAAATGCATTTTTTTTTACTATATTCAATATAGCTCTATGCTAGCTATATGGGGGGGTATGACCATGCTAGATTGAGCACCCAAATGGATCGAGGGTTACATTCAATTTCCTTGTTTGCTGAGGAAATTTACAAACTTATATGCTTGATATTTATTTTGAGTAAACTACATAATTAGGTATCATAGCATAAAAAATTAGCTTTAGAATTTCTAAACCCATGAACCTTCTCATTAGATTTTAGTTACACTATAACCAATCTTACCATTCCTAAATGGTTACTTAGTCTGAGTCGATATAGGTTATCTATGTGTAATAACACATATATAAGTCTATATAATAAGTTAATAAAATACAATTATTTTTATTATTATTGAAAGCAATATAAATGATATTCAATTATGTTCAATGCATATGTTCTAAATTCAATAATGTTGTTTATACCATTGACATATTATAATAGAAAAATGAAGGTAACATAGGAAGATTCAAATATAGAAGAGCTGATGTATTGGTAAATTAAAGGTTATAGATAAAGAATAGCTAAGTATTTAATGTCATATAATAGGGTGAGAATATATTATTTATAGTGAGTTTCATATAACTAATGTTCAATCTGTAGCCTAATATTCAGATGTCGAATTATGATTATTGTTAAATCAATTCTTATAGATTGGTTTTCATTTAGAAGTGAAATTTAATGTAGAATTATTGGTAAACCAACAATATAGACATTTCCACTTGGTGAATAAATAGACACTTGAGAATAATGTCTGAATGATTGATTAAGTGAATTCCCAGGTCAAGTGGTGAGTTTAGAAAAATGTGCAACTATTGTCTCCCTCAGATGAGTGGTTTGGTTGAGTTATTATAGATTATTTTTTTGACCTTGGCTTGAGTTGTTTTAGTTATTGGTTTATGGAAGGATTGGTGTAATTGTAAAAATAAAGATTAGTTCAGATGGGCAGATTATCTTCTGTTTAAGGTGCATATTTTGGAACTTGGAGTGGTTGTATTATGATTTGTTATGTATTCCCTTGATTCTATTGTACGTTGAGTTGTTTATATGAAGTAGTGTTTATGAGAAGTGAAAATGGGGATGGTTTTGGGTTATGTGCTTGGTGTAAATTGGAAACCCATTTTAGACCCTTTGTGCCATTATTGTTCAAAATTGTTTATGTGAAGCCTAGTGGATGATGGTTGCTTGAGAGTGAATGATGAGTTTAGTTTGAACCATTGTGTTAATGATTTATTAGTCTTCCAGAGGTTGTTGAAAATGTTTCTTATGTCTGGCTTTTCATGTTGGTTCTTAGTGAGCTATGGATCCTATACTTGGTTTTATTAATGTGGGTTTTAGCCTTGCACTTGGAAGTTGTTTCATTATGATTTTTTTTTTTGTGTGGGATGGTGTATGCCTCGCTTATGTGATTATTCATGTGGATTTTTATGTTGTGCATGATGGCTTACCTAGTTTGTGACTTTTGAGTTTTGTTGCTATTAAGGGGGAGTGGCTCTCAATGGGGGTCCCACACACAAAGAGGCCCCAGGGTAACTCATTGAGAATTTCTCAATCAAGTGGAAACACTAATAATTAATTAGGGGGTGTAGGTAGTATCTCACATTAATAAAAGATAATGGATGCCTCTCTCATGGCTCAAGTGCTCGTTTAGGCTTGGGATGAGACGGGAAGGCCTGGAATGGCAAGACTAACTGCCTTGTCTTCATGAAAGGTATGTTGGTTTTGCATAGTGTGCATGGGGGTCCAGCAACCAGTAGAGGTGGCTAGGTAGTCCGGTAGCCTAGGAAGGTTACGCCAGGGTAACCCATAGCAACCTATGTGATGACACTCTTCCCTTTAGCAACCTTGCTTGCCTTGTTGGGTGTTTTCCCCTTTGTTGTTCTTGTACCTCTGGAAGCAGCTGTACCTTATGTATTTTGAGGCAGATGTTTCTTTATGTTTATTGTTGAAGCCTCCTTTCAGTTGTTTAATGTTGTATATATGCCTCATGGAAACTTTATTAATGCTAATGAAAGATGCCTATTGATATTTATTGTTGGTTGATACTGCGTCTTATTTGAGGGCTTTTGGATCTTATTGTTGTTGGCACCTCTTATGGTTATTTAGTGTTGATTTATGATATTGGAAATTGGTTCTTGTTGGAATTCCCTTAATTGGTTATGTGTTGATGCTGTTATGAGATGTTCCTTGTGTTTATTGTTGCTTTAGTTGTGGAGCCTTGTTAAGTCATGTTCACTTGACTATTTTATGTTGTGGGTCCTTCTTGTCTTCTCCTAGCATGGAGGGTGGACCTTAGGGCCCACATGGTCAGGTGGAACATGCTATGCACCCATTGGGTCCCTAGTCGAGGATCATGTTGTGCAGAGCTGTACCTATTGCTGTGACTCCAGATTTGTGCCAAAGCTAGAACCTGTCTTGTTACTATGTATAATCTCATTATAGTTGTAATATTCTATGCTATTGATGTATCAATCCCGTTCAAGTTAGGGAAGCACTATGGTGCCAATGTAATATTTGTAACATGTAAACTCTTGTAATAAATGTGATGTATATATATGTTCTTGGTAGTATTATGTGTTCTCTTATGGATGCCTTTCTTTATGTGAGTAACTAGTTTGTGTTAGTTCATTTGCAAGTAATGTAGTCATGTTTACCCCAGAGGATGTAGTTAGATGATGTATGGTATCACTACTAGTGTTGTATGTTAACTTACATAGTATGTTAGTTTACCTTTAAAAAAATGTGCTATAATTGTTAGTTGTTGTGTTTCCTTTGGGGTTAGCATGGCAGGGCGTTATAGCACATGTCTCCTACATTTTCAATCTAATATCTCATCAAATCACTCACCTAATTGATTTGCTATCTTCTTTTGACTCACACTCTTTCAGTTACATCTCTTGACTAATTAATCAAATTAGCTAACTATTTAATCAATCTCTCAATCAAATCACTTAACTATCCAATCAATCTAATCAATCAAGTCACATAACTATTCAATTAGATCCTCACACTTGATCTGGACCATTCAAACACAAATCAATCTCGATCGTCGAATCTGTGAAGTTTCTATAAGAGAAGCTTTTGAATTCTATTCACGAGTAATCACAATCTTCAAAGTTTTGAGGTCAAAATACTTACAGGCTAATATTGCACACTCACAATATGAGGGCATTGAGCATTTCAAAGAAAAATTGAGAAGAATAATGGAGATGAGTCAAGTATGGGAATTAGGTGATATGTTTCTTTTTTATTGAATTCTTTTGTTGCATTGCACTTCATTATTGATTTGGGGGATTTTAGCATGATTTAGGCAATTTGTGATTGTTGTCATTGTCATGCTTTCATTGTTCCCGTTTATTTTCCCTTATCACATATTCATAGTCATTTTAAATTCCATTTACAATATCCAAGTTGACTTGGCTCATAGGGCCACAAAGTTAATACAATATGCAAATTTTACATCAAGGTTACATCATAGAGCATGATAATCATGAAAACATCCAAGTATTCGTCTTGACGCTCACCTCCACTGGTGGACAAGAACATGGTTGAAGTGCTTTACCACCCAAACATGAAGCTTATGCTTCCCTAGAATTCTTCCAACTTGAAGAATACCTGACCCTGCATAAAATTTTTAGCAAGAGAACAATCTGCAAGGTGGAATCTGGTGCGTGCCCATACATCAACATGCATCTCCAACTAATATTAGAAAAATGAAAGATCTATGCTAGGAATGGTAGAGGGTGTTATCACAAAGTCCATACATACATAATGGGGTAATTTCTTGGCCACGCATAAAAATAGAGTTGCAACAACAAATGATAGGTTTTGGATAAAGCAAAAACCTATATTCTCTGAACTTCATTTTTGCACCCGACTCAAAAGGTAACTTTCAAAGACATAATTATCTCCTAGAAACCATCTACCCTCTAGTAGCATCTACCATGAGGTGCTCTAGTCTACTTAGGTATTGCTATTATATTCAAACACGAGATTGTTCCTTACACATACATATCTATGGAAAAGTAATTCTAACTACTTATTTCCTTGATTTAAATAAAATCAAAAAAATGATTCAAATGGAATTGATAAATACATTATCCATTAATTTCAAGCACATGCCACATGATTACATTCAACGTAATTTAGTATTCATTTAAGAATAAATAGATAAGTAACAAAAGAAGGTATGTCACAAGTATGTGTATGTATGTAGACGAAGGTCTATGTGCATACACATATATGTCCCGACTTAAGTTATTTATTTGTGCATACATTCTGAAATAGAAACCATTATATTAGATTGCTTCCATTAAAAATAATGTTTCAGTTTGACATATCATTTTTCAAAAATACAAGAAGTAAAGAACTAAAATCAGGTCCGTTTGAACAGTTTCCGCATACTGAAATACTGGTTGTATCAAAACAAAGTTGTTTGTACCCAATCAATACTATTTATAACAGATTGATGTTGTTTATAGAAAAAAAATGATGTTTATAACAAAACAATGTTGTTTGCAGCAAATCAAATACTATTTATAACCAAACGATGCTGTTTGCAGCAAATCAAAAACTGTTTATAACAAAACGATGTTGCTTATAGAAAATAAAATACTATTTGTAGTAGTTTACAAAATACTATGTCAATACGTCCTATTATTAGTTTCAAGTTATCTGATTACCATGTGAACAATCAATGTTCTATCATTCTGATTAAGCAATTAACTAATCAATACTAGTTACCTTTAGTGCAAACAATAAAATTGAACAACATGCTTGTCGTTTCCAATCGCATACATTTTGGAATAGTTATATCACTATTTCAAGTTAGAAGCGACCTGAGTTTTCTAAGGGTGATTGATATGGGTTTAGATTCAAGCTACATTCATTCTAAGAATTACTAATAGTTGTATGACTGTTTGATTTCCCCACAAACATTATCTTTGGCCGAGCCTAGAAGGAATGCCATTTATCGGCTTACAATATTCAATGACTAGTTAAATAAACACAATTCATAGTAATCATCCAAGGATGATTAATGCATGCAAATAGACTGGTATAACATTCCATTGCAAGCATCACATTTATGCAAGGAGATGGGGGTCATTCTATTGAACAAAAAAGTTCTCATATTTAATAACAAATCTAAAATCTGATTCTAAGGATTGAGCTTCATCTTGAAAGATGATCAACACAGACATTTTTGTCGTCGTTCACTATGAATGGAGTGACATGGTTTATACACAAGTGACAACCACCCCATCATTCTATGAATGATACCAAGGATATTGCTCCCATTTGGAGAAGTATGGCCATTCGGCCATACCATCACAAAGAACAACATAATAAAAAATTTAACAGTAGGGAGTCATCGCTTCTCTTAAGAGAAGGAAATAAACATAAGAACCATATAATATTGAAACCTTGACCATCAACATTCAACCGGTTATCCATGAAAATGGAAAAGCATCTTTCATGCAAATAATACATTGACAGAGAAAAACTAAGATTCACAACACACATGAAATTACATGTTCGGCTATACAGTCGAATGGAAATACATACAAAGAGAGGCCAATTCAGCCCATACAAAAAAAAAGGTCATTGTCATTATTTTAATGTCTCCTAAGCATCAAATGCATTTATAGAACATTGCCTATCTATGGATTTGCACCATTCAAAGGGATTGAAACTATGGGTAATATTAAAAAATACAATTCAATAAGGCATTCTAAAATGAATTCAAGCATATTTCACATGCAATTGAGTTACCTTAGATTCGTGAGATTTTTCCCTCTATCACTTTCCCTCTTTTCTTAGCTATTTCAATATTTTTGCATGCTTTTTCTCCTCTTGTTTTTTTCCCACAGACCATCTCCTTCAATCACTGCCAGATAAAATTGTGCTATGCCAATATGGTATCCATTCTTCTCTTACCTGTTCACATTGTTGAGGGGTCTGTTTCATTCATAATGACCATTAACTTTAGCCGCCCCATACATAAATTTGAATATCCTGCCTTAATTCAAATGCAAGCCATGACTTCCTAAGATCTTCCTCATGATATTATCTTAATTCAATCAATATGATTGTGATGATTTTCAATTCCATATTCAATTCTTTTAAGAAATATGTATACATGTATATAGTTATATATATGCGTACATATATATGGATATATATATACTTAAATATACATATGTATGTGTGTATGTGTTTATATACACACATATATAAATATAAATATAAATAAATATAAATATATATATATATATATATATATATATATATATATATATATATATATATATATATATATATATATATATATATATATATATATATATATATATATGTATATATATATATGTATATATATATATTTATAGATATATATGTATATATATATATTTTATTGATTTGTATTTTACTCTTATAGAGGTATAGTAATCAATCATTTTCAAGCAAGGAATATACTTTTACTTTATTTGAATTATTTTTTTCCAAAAGAAGTAGTTTTATTATCCTTCAAGTATGCTTTTTTATTCAATATATATATATTTAATCATGCTATCATTTTATTTTCAAATTTTTGAAGATACAAGATCGAAATAGACAAATTAAAATAACAAATCACATGTATATCATCCACAAGCCTACTTTTTCAATCATTGAATCAAGTCATTATGATGTTCTATATGCAGTTTCAAATGCAACTATCATGTCATTTGTGGTGTGTGCACCTAGATTCTATCAAGCTTACCGTTTGATCCAGCTAAACAATCCTACTTCAACTGTGTTCTCATCCTTCAACCTGTTATCCAACAACCGCACACACTTGCACTTACATAGCTCATCAGTAATGTTCAATCATGATTAAGTATAAGATAGTTCAAAAGATCACATAGTCAAATGATGGTCAACTTCTATCAAAATTTTCAAAAATATCAAAATTTTCATTCAACATATTGAACTTCCTCAATAATTCAATTTATCATATTTAATTTAAATGCAATAAAAATTAGGTTATGACACTCATTCACAAATAAATTTCATGCCTTTGATCCTCAACATACCTTGTAATGAAAGTATAAAATGTAAGGATGTAAGAAAATGTATGCATCAAAATCAAATGTAGTGTACACAATACCATGCATGTAAAAATAATAGTAATAGAAGAAGACAAGAAAACCAACAAATCCTCCTTGATGGAGCATCCAAATATACAATCTCTTCTTCCAATAACCCCCATATATAAACACTTGAACCTCATTTATAAAATATAGCTCAACCAAATCCATTTATCAAAATCTACCCTCCTCTACCTTCTTCTAAAGTTTATTGCATTGCTAGAAATACCTTCCATTCAAAGTTGGATAGCCTAACAAACATGTCAACATGTCTAGTCTACAAAAAGATATATGGTATTTAAAACTAGGCAATCATAGGGAATCACTACTTGTTATAGATGCACATCATAAAAAACCATTGCTTCTTAAAGTGGAACACCATAGACCCTATTGATCAACCCAGATGTTTACAAAAACTATCTCTAGTTGAGGAAATGTTGATAGGTCAACCCATTCCTTCAAGTTACCTATGTAAGGAGGGGGAACTAAAATACATTGGCCACACTATTTTTTTTCCTCTATTTCTAAAATTGTAACATACTTTCTAAAGCATATATAGATGAATTAGATATATTGATAATGAAAAAGAAAGAAATTGAGCAACAACCATATAGCTTCAACGTCAATAGAGGATGTGTCCATGAGGCATTAAAATATAAGATCTATAACAAACCATACTATAAAGATGTGTAATTAGATGAACCTACATTATTATGTTTACCCCATGCCTCCATTGACATATTAGACCTTCTATATGCAACAACTTCAAATCTTGATCCCAAAGATGTAGGCTTCATGCAAACAAATGTTACAAGTGACGACCCCTTAGAAGATAAAATATTCAAAATGGATAGAATTTCATAGCATCATGGTGTCCATTGAGCCTACAAATCCTTTCATGGATTCTAGATGAAGGATACAAAATATAGTTTAAAAAAAACACCTTACCACACTATGTATGCATCACAGATTTACTACATTTCATGAAGAGGTTTTCAAAAAAATCTTGGTGTAATTGACTATTAGTATAGGCATAGCCCTTCTAATCTCATAATCTTACATTATGCTCTTACTTTTATTACTTGCTAAAAATCTCTTTCACTAGGTATGAGTGGCAACACAAAGACTCTACACATATCCATGATTTCCTTTAGCTCTAGGAAGCACTTGAAATTGGAAGATTACAATGGAATAACATTCAATCAGTATAAAATGCACTTGAGTAAATTGATAGACATGTCTCTGCATGGAACCCATGAACCCTTGAATTGAGAAACCAAAATTTCACTAATCTATTCTTGATGACCCTTTCTTGATGGATACAACAATGATTATGACAACCAACCCTTCAATTAACTATAATGAACCAGTCAATCATGTTCAAAACCATAAAAAAAGTGTACCTTGCTGACATGTTTTTAGCTAGAAATAGTGATAGTGAAGGTACCACTGGGGAAACATATTGTATATTTCTGCAAAGCACTTATGGAGCCTAAGATTGTAAAGACCATCTAGACTAGGGGCAACATATATGGGTGTTTTCCTATCATGTAGATATACGTATAGGGAAAGATATGAATGATATAGTATGAGGATATATATTTATGTATGAAGGGATAAGAGATAAATGTATGTAAGCAAAGATATGTAAGAATTATATATGAAAGAACATATGTATAAAGATTAGATAAGAGATAATGAAGAGTATAGGGGAATATATATATATATATATTATCTAATTAAGGTTATTTGTCAATTTGTAAATATCTAGTTAAGTTCTTCCTATGTCTGAATCAAAGGGTGTTTACCTTTATATTACTGAGTTTGAGGTATAAACTATAACACTCATAAACTACTTGGGGCTCAAAATTTTGGTCATTTTTTCCCTAGATTTCTTACTAACATTGATTCCATTGCTGGGACCCTGGTTAGGTAGTATAAAGTACAACAACACTCCAATTTTTTTGAAAATTTAAATTAGACATAAAGAAAGAAAATAAAAGCAATAAGGATATAAAAATTTGTAGAACTATCCTCTTGGCACTTACCTTGTGAGAGAGGGTTTGACACCAAGGGGATGGAGAATGGAAAGGGGGAGAGATTTTGTAAGGGATCTCCAAAGAGATGTGACTTCTAAAGAAAAAATACCAAATAACTACCATTGGAAACAATTTAAGGATTAATGAAACCCCAAATCAATCACACCCATGACAAAAGGAGATAACATAACTTAAAAAAAATTAGAGAACAAATTGAATTTGTAAGTGTGTGTATGAATAATGTGAGTGCATAGACAAATAATACAACACACCAATGAAACATTATATTAGAGAATTCAAATGATAATCAAATCAAAACAACAAACTCTCTAATGGTGTCTCATTGTCCTCTATCTCCAAGGATTCTTCAAGTCATTTTTCTCCCAGATTGTTTGTGCACATGACTTTCCAAACGACAACCTGAAGAATGAGATGCTGAAAATGCAAGAAATACAAGTTTCCTACATGATTGATTGCTAAATGATATGCTAAGATTAATGATGCTGCTATGATATTGATAATGAAAATGATGCAATTAAAATACTGTGATTAAGATGCAACTAATGGTAATGCCATGATAAATCTACTTAATTGCTAGAATGCAAAATACTAGAATGCTAATGCTAAGATGACAATGCTCTCTAAAATTCTGTAGAGTTTAATTATGCTCAACTCTCTATATGAATTGCTATAAACGAGAATCTATTTATAGATTTTACCAAGGCATAAGCTTATGTGGCAGGATTCAATGGTCTGGATTCGATCTAGAGAGATGGATGGTCAAATGTGAAGAGGTTAGAGATAATCAAGGAGTGTGTTCCCTTTAGTAGAACAAACTGCCAAGTGTGAAGAAGAATCAAATGAAGGTGAAGGCCAAGTGTCTCAAAATTGGTTAGAATTTGTTGAGGATAAATGCCATATTAAATATTGAAAATATTTAATTTCATCCCAGGACACATGATGAGGTGGAAGGTGAGAAGTTAGTAGAAATGTGACTAAATTCGAATATAAAATTAAAATTTAATAAGAGGAAGTTAATTAAACAAAACAAACTAATTAAAGTTGTTTATTTAATTAAGACATGAAGAATTAAAGATCATTAATTAAATAATTTGTATTTAATTAATTTTCTCCAGACCAAATTTGAGTGTATACATTTTTCCCCTCTTTGAAGTGATGTGTTTGCGACACATTGCTTCAAAGAAAAAATTGCTAGTGCTAATAAAATTTTTTGATATGCCCCAGACGCTGATTTTCAAGTGATGCTACGAGTATGCTCCCTTGGGAGATAAATCGAGAAATTTTTTATTTTTTAGATTTTTTTAGATTTTTGAAATTTTTATGATGATTTCCAAAGTTTATGATGTTGAGACGATTTAACTCCTGATGATGAAGAATGACCCTTCCAATTGATTAAATGATTAATTGATGCCCCTTTTGGAAAATAAAAATAACCCCACTTATTTACCCTCCAATTACCCCCTAAAAAGGTAAGAAGATGAAAAAGAAGCTCATTTTATTTCATTTGCAATTGGAGATTGAGCTGATTGAGTGATTGAGAAAGATGGTGATCCCATACCAAACCCACCGATTCGAGCGAGTTCAATGACACAACCGCCTGGTCATGTATGGACCTCTAGAACATACCTTGAGAAACCACTTTGTGAAAATTGAATTTGATTTTTGTGCATTTTTTATGATTTTGAATTTTGTTTAGTGCATTTTGGCACATCTAGGGCCCAATTTAGCAAATAGTCTTGCTGTTTTAGTGCATATACCAATTTAGCGCATTTAGGTTATGATTTAGCACATCTAGGTTATGATTTAGCGCAACTAGTGATTTAGCGCATTTAGGTTATGATTTAACACATTTATGATATATTTTAGTGCATTTGATCTTTTAGCGCATTGATACTGCGAAATGCCACATTTGGTATTTGTTATAGCACATTCAGTATTTGAGCACATTTGTGCTGAAAAGTGGTGCATTGATGGATTTTGATGGCACATCCATAGATTTAGTGTATTGACACTAGAGTTGATGAATTTTGATTTTTCTCCTTGTTTTAGACGTTTGATGATCGCATTGGTCATAGTTTTGATGATGTTTGATGATGTTTGATAGGATAGATGATGATTGACCTCATGATAGGTGAGAGTCAATGATAGAATAGATGATGATTGACCTCATGATAGGTGAGGGTCAATGATAGACACTCAATGAGATTTGATCAAAATCTCATTAGAGCTGATTAGGTTGATTGATAGGTTGACTGATAAAATGTTGACGTGCGATATGTCATGATTATAGGGTCAACAGGGGAATTTTGACTACTTTAGCTGAGAGGTGGCATAGTGACCACAACACTTTCCATCTGGCCAGCAAGGAGATGAAATTTACTCCAAAGGATGTGTACCGGATACTGGGGATTCCCATGGTTGGTGAGTTAGTTGTTTACGATCACACGGAACATGGAAGTACTGATGCACTGAGGAGGATTTTTCATGATGTCGGGATTAGTGGGTATGAGATCCCATGGAAGGAGATGGTTGCTTCATATGAGCCCTTATCATGTGTTCTAGTTGGTTTCATTGGAGGTTTCTCATGTCTTGACCATAGGTCGAAGGGATTGTCTATTGGTTGGGGCCGAATATTGGAGAGCATGATCACGCAGGGGATCATATATGCATGGGGATCTTGCATGTTAGCACACCTGTATCATGATCTACATCAGGTAGTGTACCTTGGAGTTACGAGTTTATCAGCTGGGGTGACGTTGCTGTAGATTTGGGCTTGGGAGCACATAGCTATTACTCGGCCTATGGTAGATAGAGATCATCCAGTTGGTAGACCATATGTTTTTGGGTATACAGGTCCTGTTGTCCAACACAAGCTGGGAAAATTGGAGTATTGGCGACAAGTTTTCAATGATCTAGAGACCATCACATGGCGACCCTATTTAGACTATGAGTAGTGGCTCGAGGATGACATTGATATGCCTTATGTTTTTACTTCGAGATACTTGATTGGGTGGACACAATTTGTTATCGAGATATTCTTGCTTGTGAGGGTGCTTCTTCAATATGGCAGAGTTTAGGTTATGCCCCAAGGAGTGGCATTATATGCATGGAGATGATAGGATATCCCAGAGTGGGGACCCACGCTATCATATGATGCAGCTTGTGAGGAGTATTTTGGTTTACAACCACATATATGGGATTACTGTCCAGAGATTGCAGATGCTTTGATGATAGATGATTATGCTGAGTATTTCTTTACACATCCTTTCCTGAGGATATCTAGTCTAGATGAGCCAGTGCCAACCTTCGATGATGATGATAGGGAACCACCACATGCAGTGAGACAAAGGAGAGATGGGGGAGATGGTGATGAGGAGGAGGGAGATGGCAGGGATGGTGGAGATGATGGCGAAGATGGAGGAGATGACGAAGATGGCAGAGATGATGGAGATGAGGGTGGTGGAGGTGGAGGACCGATACTAGATGTTAGAGTATCTTAGAGGAGGAGATCTATGGTACCCTCAGGATATAGCAACAGACATGGCCATCACAGATTAAGATTCATGTGCCCTCCCATTAGTATCAAGCACAAATAGCTACCTTACAATCATAGGTGTAGGGTTTACAAGGATAATTAGCGTAGATACAGGCGCATATTGCCTCTTTGACAGTAGAGAGAGATACCATGAGATAGAGATGTGAGCATGTAGGGGCCTTGGTAGAGAGATTACAAAGAGTTTCTGAGGGGACCACCACAGGGGATATGCTTAGAGAGGTACAACATTCAACCAAAGAGGCCGAGTACTACAGGTTATGTCACTATGAGGCAGTTCCTGCGGAGCAGTGTGCCTCAAGTTATGCATAGTTCCTTAGTGCTAGATCAGGTCAGAGTCATTCTCAGAATACGAGCAGGGGTGTGACTGGGCCACCTCCCAGAGATCTAGGTACAGGTCCATCTAGTGGTGCAGCAAGAGGCTCAGTGTGGCCTACATTGTCTAGGGGGAGTAGTGCATAGCTCTTGTGTTCATATTTGATGCATTGACATTTGATGTATTCACTTGTTCAATCAGGGACTTGATGATATTCTGCAATTTTGATGATGTATCTCTCCATGTTTTATGATATCATTGTACACTTGACATCAATTATTTTGAGATTATATGAGATGCAG
This sequence comes from Sequoia sempervirens, assembly GCA_007258455.2. Lineage (NCBI taxonomy): Eukaryota > Viridiplantae > Streptophyta > Pinopsida > Cupressales > Cupressaceae > Sequoia > Sequoia sempervirens. The sequence goes on along the minus strand of VDFB02047230.1, from coordinate 584,269,070 downwards.
CGGATACTTATTGATCTATATGTTGTCTATATCTTGTGTGATGAATGCTTATGATGGATGCATTTGATTTCCATTCTATATGCTATGTGATACCTATATGATTACGCCATGGTTGTGTATGGATGCAATGATGAAATGATGATGCATGCATTATGATGCTATATGCCTTATGGATGATGCTGTTATGCTATACGGGATGGATTTGATTATGCAAATGAGATGTGATGCACCTTATTTTTGTATTTTTCTAATGCAAATATATGATCTAATGCATGGATGGATGTATGATATGATAATGATTATACAACTACATGTGAATGATCTTGTTTTTGTTAATGTCAAATGTACTCAATCCTTTAATGAGAGAGATAAAACCATTTTGAAATTTTCCAGCCTTGGAAAATATAAAATGTAGATGCAAAACTAATATGGATGCAATCTATCTTATCCATGAAAAATCTTAATATGCAATGTTGTCATTTTGTCAACCAAATTTTCATGCTTGGTATCATCATTGAGCTTTTTAATATGTTGAAAGTTAGTACAAACATCGATGGTATAATTAGACCATGATGACCTGAGTACAACTTCCATTGATTTTTGATATTGCAAGGTAACACAAACATCCAGGTATAATTGAATTGAGATGACTTGAGTATTTCTTGCATAAAGCAGACAAGAGTTCATCCTTTTCATATGCAAATCCTGAATGTCATCAATGATACTTTGTAGAGCATGTCCCGCAAAAAATTTGCATAGTAGTAATGACCAACTCACAAACAACAAACAAAGAAAAATCATACCCCATCCTAGCTTCTCTAGTCTATGACATCCTTGAGTTGCTCCAGACAAGTGATAAAAAAAATCAAGATACAAAAGTTGAACATTCATGCTAAAGTGATTAAACCATGATTCAAAAGAACATCATCCAATTAGATTTTGTTTTTGATTGATCATGTTGTTGATTTGGATGGTTGGTTTTTAGAATTTGTGATGGATGTGCAATGTTGAGTTTCCATTGTGATTGTTGTGTTTGCTATGTTGTCCAAATGTTGTTTATTTGTTGTTTTAAGCTCAAAGTAGGTTTCCCCCAATGAGTTCAGGATTTTTCCCCCAGTGAGAAACAAACCATTTATTTTGAATATGCACAATGATCACCAAGACAGGATGAGACATGATCGTAACACCTAGATATGTACATGAGGTCCGCATGATGATCAGGTATAATGATGGCGAAAAGAGGATGATCGACACATGTTCCAATAGATGGAAAAGATAATCTATCACAAATAGTGCCTGTTGCTAGGTTTTCACTACTTGTTTTTGTTGCACTTTTTCTGACTTTATGATTTTTTTGTTGTCACCAAGATGCCTGTTTGCTAGGTTTTCATCAAGGTAACAATTTTTTTGATTTTTCACTTTTTTTTTGTATTTTGCTTTTTTTGGATTTTTCAACTTTTTACTTTTTTTGGATTTTTGATCTTTCTTTTTTTTTGGATTTTGACTTATTTTTATTTTTATTTTATTTTTGACCTTTTTTTTATTTTTATTTTTTGGATTTTTCAGCTTTTTACCGTGCAATGGATGAGTTATGTATAAAACTTCTTGAGATGAAGGCTGTTGATAGGTTCTTTGAATAGGTCCCCTTTAGGTGTAGATAACTGATATGCTCCAGATCCATATACTGATACAATGACAAAAGGACCTAGCCAATTAGGTTCAAATTTTCCCTTCTTTTCCCGATCTTGTTGATTGTGAGGATTCTCTTTGAGTACAAGTCGCCAACTTGAGATGTTCTTGGTCTTACCTTGTGATTATAGCTTCTTGGAATTCTTTGTTGATAAGCTTTCAAATGATCAACAACATGCCAATGACGTTCATCTAGCAATTCCAACTTCTGTAGTCTAGATACTCGATAGTCTTCCTCTAAAATGATTCCTTTCAATGATACTCAAAGTGAAGGTAACTCAACCTTGATAGGTAAGATGGCTTCTAATCCATACACAAGGGAATATGGTGTGGATGCTAGTATGGTATGCCCACAAAGCAGGGTTTAATTGAACATGCTAGTCACGTCCAACATCATTGACAATTTTCTTCAACATTTTCAAAATGGTCTTGTTTGAGGCTTCTGATTGGCCATTCCCTTGCGGGTAGTATGTTGTGGAAAATCGGTGTTGGATATGGAATTTTTCAAAAAGTTCTTATACATTCTAGTTTTTGAAGGGTTTACCATTGTCAGTGACAATGGAGCTAGGGATGCCATACCGACAGATAATATATTTCAGGATGAAAGAGGCAATTTGTTTACTAGTGATGGTGGTTAATGGGACAACTTCAATCCACTTTGTGAAATACTTCATGGCTGTGATTATGAATTTATGTCCATTAGAGGAAGATGGATGAATCTTACCCACAAGATCAAGTCTCCTTTGATAGAAAGGTTGGGTTGATGTGAATGGTTGCAGCTCTTGTGTCGGTGCATGTATGAGGTTTCCATGGACTCGACACTTCTTGCACTTCTTGAAAAATTGAAAAGATTCTTTCTCCATGTTCGGCCAATAATATCCCAAGCGTAAGAGTTTCTTAGCTAGAGTAAGACCACTTGAATGAGTACCACAAATACCTTCATGAACTTCTCATAAGGCAGTTTTAGATTCATTACATTCAAGACATCGAAGGAGAGTACCATCGAGACCTTGCCGGTAAAGTGTATCAGCTATCAGGGTGTGTTAGGCTGCTTGACATATAAAGTTGCATTTTTGGTTCTGGGATAGATTAGGTGGAACAATATTGTCTCTCAAATAGGTATAAATATTCCCATAGATTGAGGAATCAACTTTGACTAGATGGTACATGACTTGAGACTCAGGATTGTCATATGCGAGATTAAACAATTGTTCCACCGTGAATTCATAACGACTTCATTTTTCTGGTATTTGTAATAGAGAAACAATGGTTTCCATGGCATTTGTAGCTTTGTTGTCTACCCTTGGAATTTGTTCAAACTTGATCTCAACAAAGTATTTCTTGAAGTCATCTACCATTCTCTTGTATGGCATCAACTTGTCATCTTTTGTTTGATAATCATCATTAACCTAATTGATGACTAATTGAGAGTCTCCATAAATCTATAATTCTATATTTTCCATTCCATTGCTACCTTGATACCAATGATTAGTGCTTCATATTCAGCCATGTTGTTAGTGAAAGGGAACATCAACCTATAAGATTTAGTGTGTCCTTGAGGAGTAACAAATAGGATTCCAACACTTGATCCATGTTGAGTGTAAGACCCATCAAAGTATAATATCCAATGTTGTTTCCTGTTAGTGTGAGGACATCAAAATTTGGGAATTCAATGTGCATGGGATGGTCATCTTGGAATGGTGCTTCAGCTAACTGATATGCTATTTCTTGGCCTTTTATTGCTCTTCTATCCACATACTGAATGTCAAATTCACTCAATGTCATCACCCACTTTGCTAGTCTTCCTATTAGATTGGCTTTCCTGAGTATATATTTTAATGGGTCTATCTTGGCTATTAGTTTGATGGTATGTGTTAACATATACTGTCGCAATTTTTGAGTAGCAAACACTACTACCAAAAAATATTTTTCAATGAATGTATAGTTAAGTTCATAGCCATTTAGTGTCATGCTTGTGTAGTAGATAACCCTTTCTTTTCCTGTAGAGTCTTCTTGTGCTAGCAAATCTCCCAAAGATACCTCAATAGTTTCTATGTAGAGTAGAAGTGGTTTTCCCTCTATTGGTGGTACCAAGATAGGTGGATTCATCAAGTATTGTTTCAATTTATTAAAGGAAGCTTCACATTTTTTATCCCATCTAAAAGAAATATTCTTGTGTAGCAAGTGAGTAAAAGGATGACTTTTGTCTGCTAGTTGCGTGATGAATCTTATGATGGATTGAAATCTTACTTGTAGAGATCTTAGTTGGCTAATTTTATTAGAAGGTGGAATTTCCATGATTTCTTTGACTTTTACTAGATCTACTTCAATGCCTTTAGCTGAGACTATGTATCCTAAGATTTTTGCTGATGTTACTCCAAATACACACTTCTTTGGGTTTAATCGCACATTGAAAATTTTCAATCGAGTGAAGATTTTATCCTATATTTGTGGATGTCCTTCCTTGGTGAATAATTTTTCTAATAGTTTATCCACATAGTCCTCCATGAATGTGTGCATAATGTCATGAAATATTTTTGTCATTGCACACTGATAAGTGGCTCTTGCATTCTTTAATCCAAAAGGCATGACATTCCAACAAAATGTACCCCATGAGCATGTGAAAGTTGTTTTGTCTTAATCCTTAGGTGCAATCTTGATCTGGTTATAGCTTGAAAAACCATCCATGAGTGATAGCATAGCATGTCCTGTTGTTAAATCCATAATGATGTCTATATTGGGAAAAGGAAAGTCATCCTTCAAACAAGCCTTGTTAAGATCCCTAAAATCTATGCATATTTTGATGCTATTGTGTGGTTTATAAACTGGTACAATGTTTGAAATCCATTCTACATAGTCAATTGGTCAGATGAATCCTGCATCTAATAATTTCTTTAATTCTACTTTCACTAGTAGGGCGATGTGTGGATGCATTTTTCTCAATTTTTGCTTTATTGGCTTTACTACTCTAGGTGGTAGGGATAAATGGTGCATTATAAGATCTAGATCTATTCCTGGCATGTTAGTGTAGGACCAAGAAAAATTGATTTGTCTTTCTTCAAAGAATTTGGTAAAACTTGGCTTTTCTTGCTCTGTCATTGATGCCGCTAGATGTAGGGTCTTTACTATTTTTATTGTACCAATGTTTATGGATTGTGTAGGCTCAACCAATACTAAAAATATCTCATGATAATGTTTGGGAAGAGTGTCAAATCTCTCATCCTTCAGTGCCTCAGGGAGGTTTTCACCATTGGATACACTCTTTCTTTTTACTTTTTCATGATCTAATACCACCATTGCATGGTTTTCACCATTAGATTAATTTTTCATATTCTTTATTTTGTAGCTAAGAGATTTGGCACTCCCCTGATTAGAAGCTTCGTTACGAAACTCACTGGTAGAACTAGTTTCTGGATTTTTAGAAAAAGGAAATTGACAATGACATCATCATCTACAAAGATAGGGATATCAAGCATCTCAATTTGTTCCTAGTCAATGAGTTTAGGATGTATCAAAGGTAAGGAATCATCAGATTGGTCAAAGTCAAAGGCTGTAAGTGTCATGATGGAAATTTTTTCAAGGTGTTCAATAGAAATTTCAAGGTCTATAATGTTACTCTCCTTCGAATGATCTATCTCATTTGATGTCTGATCGTCCTCACTAGAGTCATCGATATATAGTGATCCAAATTCAAGTGGTCTAGGCCCTAACTCTGTCCCTCCATATGTATGGGTGGATACCTCTTTATCACATCGATTTCTTTATCTTCAAAAGATACTTCAAATAGTGAATCCCATTCATATTCATTTGAATCTATTTCAGAACTAGCTTGCAATTGGAGGATTCACTCACAAATCTGCTGAGTGGTTTCTTCTTTTGTCTCTTCTTTGTAACCTAGTCCTGTCTTGTCTTTTGCATTGATTGTGATAGGATGAATTGGTTCCATGATACCTTCTTTTATTTTTCCAATAGGACCTTTTCATTCATATCCCATCTTTTCTAAGATTGTGAACCCTTTGCCATATTACTCTATTGGTATGCTAGAAGTTGCTGCCTGGGATGTTTCTTCATCTTTGTAAAGCCAATTTAGAATGTCTTTGTCTTCAGATTCATCAATTGGAGTGCCTACTTTTACAAATTTACCATCAAAGAGCATGGTGGGTTGTGAATATTGTTGTCTAGATGTTGATGAATGCCCATATGATTTTGGAGAAGGTAGCAACTATGAGAGACATAAGGACTGCTCAATTGAATATTCACCCATGCCTTTGTCTTTCAACTGAATATTTTTTTGAAATTGTTTTGACAAAGAATTTAGTTGGATTTCGTTACTTGAGGAAATGGGATCATCAATGCTTTTATCTTTCAACTAAACCTTTTTCTCAAACTAATTTGACAAAGAATTGAGTTGGCTTTCATTACTCAAAGAAATGGAAGTGGGAGCTTCTTTGTTGTGTGGTACAAAAATATCTTGGACTATCTTGAGAGTGTTGCAGTATTGAGGATTGTATTGGAAAGATACACTGCACAAGTCATCTGGTGTTGTCATTGATGGAAACCCTAGTCAGTGATTTGATCCACATGTCAGTATTTGTTTGTACCAGAAGTCAGATTGAAGTTTTGTGTTAACTGTCAAAGTTAGAATAGAGCATCCAATAGAGTTGTGTTTTTTGATTCATATGCAATTTTCCGTTATCATTTTGAGTTGTGGATCTTAGGGAAGATATTTAGATGTATGATCTATGTTATCCTTGAATCATAGAGCCTTGTATCGATTGGTGTGAAAGAAGATCCGGTTGATTGATTTTTTGTCTAACAGTGCAAGAAGGCCGACTAAGTGAATATAGCATGTGGTGGATCTTCAAGGAGTAATTGTTTGAAGTGTTTTTGTGTTTGAGCATGTTGTTTTGGGTCCTCACTATGTTGTGGATGACTTTGGTTGGTGCACATGGAAAAATATTTGTGGATTGAGCTGAGAGTTTGTAAATATTTTGTGTTTTATTGAAGCCAACATGTGGTTAATTAAATATTTAGTTACAGATATATATAAGCGATCATTTATATCATTTGGATGTATGTAATAAATGTGTTGATGTGTGTTGTGAAAATCAGGAGGATTGTAGAGCGATTATGCACAGTTTCACTCAAGTGCAGAAAATGATTTGTGATCTGAATTAAAGCAAGCATAGCAGAAGAGCAGAATCAAACAAAAGATCAAAAATGTGATTGATGTGCTTAATCAGAATTGTAATCAGGCATTAGTAGATGCTATTATTTTAGTTCAAATCTTCTGGATGTAATCCAATTTTTTTGTAAGATAGTGAGTCTTTCTTTTGTATCTGAGTAGTGAGCTCTAGGAAATGTGCCTAAATGCATGTGCATTCCTATTTGTAAACACTTATATTTGAGTATACTCATATTTTGGATTGACCTCCAACGTGGTTTTTCCCCTAACATGGTTTCTACATAAAAATGATTGTGTTATGGTGTTGTGGTTGATTGCTTTGTGCCCTTGCATCTTTCTTTTGATATAATGCTATAAGTGGTTTCAAGATTAGGTTAATAAAGTTAAATTTTGTAGAACACTGATTCACCCCCCCTCTCAGTTTTCCTCGATTCCAACAATTGGTATTAGAGCCTAGTTCCTCATAAGAAGTTTAAAATCTTGGGGAAGATCTAGGAAAGTGATTTAACGAATTCAAGTAGTCTTCAACAACAAATTTTGGTGGTGCTAGATGATCTTGATCAGTCCAAATCTGAAGTCTGGGAATTGCAGGGAAGCCCCATGAATGCTGAGAAATTCATTCAATCATTGAAAGATAAAATCAATGAGTCAAGGGAAAAGAGAAAGAAACTCTATGATCAACTTAAATAGAAAGAAAGTAAGAGCATGGAAGGTGAACACCTGAGTCAATCCTTGAAGGAAAAGACAAAATAATATGAATTTTTTTCCAAAGATAATGCTATCCTGAAGCATGAGATAGAATCTATTGTGATGAGGATGACCAAGGAGATTGAAGACAAAAAGAAGAATGAAGAGAATATTGCTTAGTCCTTGAAAGAGAAATCTAATGAATGGAGCCAGATTATTGATGGATTCAATCAGTTGGAGCTTGAATTGGAACTATCTAGAAATAATGAAGAAGAGCTTGAAAATAAAATTGTAAATCTCAGAGATGAACTTGATATTGCAAATGAATTCGAGGAGAAGTTCAAGAATAGGTCAACCAAGCTTGATGAACTGATTAAAAGTCGGAGGACTGGAAGTGACAAGTGAGGTCTTGGATATGAGAAAGGAGAAAGCTCTGGATTTGGACAAAGGAGATTTAGGAAAGGAAATCAGATGAACAAAGCTAGAAGGTATCCAGTAAGACAACCTAATGCTCAAAATTTCAATGGTTATTGTTTTATTTGCAATAAATTTGGTCATATGGCTGCTCATTATAGAAGTAGAATGAATCCAAGTGGTCCATCATTCTCAGGTCATTGTTTCAATTGCAATAAGTATGGTCATAAGTTAGTTGAATGCATAAATATGTCAAACAAATTTTTCAATAGAGATGTCAGATGTTATACCTATAATAGATTTGGTCATATTGCTAACCAGTGTAGATCAAGAGAAAATCAATGGAACAAGTGGTCTGGACAAAGAAATGTGGCATGCTACAATTGCAACAAATCTAGTCACATTGCTAGATTCTATAGAAGCAGGAAGGGTCTAGTAAATCAAGGGAAAAACATGCAGAAGGATGAAAAGGGAAAATGAAAAGTTACTACGAATGAGACCAGGAAGAAAATGAAGAAGACATGGGTGAAGAAGAGTCCTTCTGATGCAGGAAATGGTTCAGAACTAGAATTTGGTTATGGTAATTCCTCCGGGAATTAGTTTAAGGCCTCTAGCCTAGGGGGAGTTCTCAAGAAAATATTTTAACCCCCTCGTCGGTAGTTGGTACCAAAATGTGGAAGATTGCATTGATTGCATTAGTGATGTGTAGATGTTTTGGGATCTCTTGTGGAGGAGATTTCTGCAAAATTGAAGGTCCATAGAAGAATTTTCTTTCATAGTCTGTGAAAATAGGGTATCCAGAAGACCTAGGGAAAAAACATTTATTGCTCGATGAAAAAGTTAGGTGTGCTAATGATAAAAATCATTTCTATCCCTCATTTGTCACATTGCATTTTGAGAAGAAGAAGTTTGGAGAGCTCTGAAGCGAAATTTGGTGAAGATTCAATTCTGAAGGTGATTTGACGATCATACCCTAATCTAACGAAAGGTATTTATCTGTAAACTCGTGAGCTTGAAAATTCTGGAAATGGCTGCTCCATTGGTTGTTGATATTAACGATAGGCCCCATCCAAAATTCAAATGGCACCCATTCAAATCCATCGAGAAAGAACTATTAGGTGCATTTTCTTCTGTTCCATATGGCATTTTGCATATCAAAGATATTAGGGCATACATTCATGCGAATGTTGAAGAATTAGGAAGCTCCTAGTTGCTAAATTTGTACATCAATCACATTGTGGGAGAATATTTTTGTGTAAAACTTGAATTCAAAACTCTGGAGGAGAAGAATTTCACTCAAATTGTGAAGTTTCCCGTGTTCAAAGAAAATGAATGGGTTCAGTACATATTGAGTCGAGTGCATGCCAATTTATGTGGTTAAGTCAGCCTTTCAAGATCACAAAGGAAGCTATAAGGATTTTTACTAGTTTGAATTCATCCGGTGGGTTGCCAACATTGAAATTTGTGAAAAACCAAATAGTCACATATGCAACCGGTTCAGTTTTTGACAAAAGAGCCATGAAAATCAATGATATCATCGAAGTGGATGTTAGATTTTCCTCTATGGTCATTGGTTACACAATCTATCATTCCAGTCGGGATAATTTTGTATCTGACACAACAATCTATGCAGTATATTAGATGGTCAAATAAAATGCAGAATATGAACTATGTGAGTTACTCCAGAGCTAGTTAATTGAGAATCTTGACAAAATCAAGAAGGATAAGAAATCTTTCAAGTATGGTAATTTGTTGCTATGTTTATTATTCTACTTCATGAATGAAGTTCCGGGAGTTGGAAAAGTGCATTGGAAAGGTGATAAACCAGTAGCTATTCAAATTAGAGACATCTTGTATGGAATTGGTGACAACAAAGCTAGAAAAACTACTATTTGGGGTTATTTCAAAATTTTTCAGAATGAAATACAAGCCAGAGAAATGATTCCCACTTCTATTGTGGAAAAATATAAGGACACAATTTGCTTCATTGTTGATATTGATCAGTTCTTAATGGAAGTTGTAGAACCTAGAATAGTGTGGATAATGCCTATGGGTTATGAGGTTGAGGAACACATTTTGGAGTTGTATGACCAACACTTGCTAAGTAAACCTCATGATTCGACAAAAGAAAGGTTTGGTACCTTTGAGGAAAAGGATATGCAAGTGCACAAACAATTGAAGAAGCCTATGATAATCCGGAAAGTGAGAAAGGAAGTTGAAGCTTTTGTAGAAAGCATGGGGATATCAGCTAAAGCTGTGAGAGAAGCTAGAAGGAAAAGAGAACAAGATGAAGTAGGAGAGCCAACTAGAATTGAGTCTGCTAGTCGGACAACATCCTCTATTAGATCTAGATCTACAAGATGCTCTCTCATCCGGTTCTACAAAGAAGTCAAGCCCTGTGAAAGCTGTAGTAAAGACATCCGGGATAGAATGAAAGAGGAAGAAGGACAAGAACACAAGAGTCTTTGTTGTTGTTTTAGAAGATGAAGAAACTGAATCTGATGAAGAGGTAAGAGAATTCAAGCATAAAGGCTCAAAAGCATCTAAAGTCTCTAAGGACAAGCCCTCTGGTGAAGAGAAAGTAAAGAAAAATATGAAAATTGACAAATCAGGTTTGTCTGTAGAAGAAGTGGAAAAAGTCTTGATTAAGGATGGTAATCTTAGGCCACTTTTTGAATGGTATGACACCTTTGATAGTGTCGGTCAAAGAATTCTTGAGGAAGCCACAATAAATTATTTGAATAATTTCAATATGACTCTCATTGAAATAATTTCTGAGTTACCTAAAGGTCTGTATGAAGTATTACAAATGAGGAGAGAAAATGCAAGAACTGAAGAAGAGCAAATGAGAGAACGTATACTTGTTGATCTATGTCTGGTGATGTCTATAGAAGAGATAAAGAAAATTCTAAATGATGAAAAAAGGGATTTTAAGAGAAAGACAAGGGTGAATAAGCCAATGATTGGATAGACTAAAGAAGTTGAAAAAGACACTAAGAAAATCCTTAAGGCAGTTTTGTTGAAAAATAGATATAATGTTGTTTCTGAAGAAGCTAATAGTGAAGATGCTCCATCTGGTCTGGTAAATGAATAAGTGAAAGAAGACACATTTGAGGATACTCTGAATCCTCTAGAAATGTAAGATGCTGAAATACCTATGGAGACTGAAGCTCCTAAAGAGATGTCAAGTGAAGAAGTAGAGATTCCTGAAGCCAAGGAAGAATTTGTGGGTGAAGAGAAGAAGACTAAGGTAAAAGAGATTGTTGTGGAAGCAAGAGACACTGCTAAGGGAGCAAAGGAGTTTTTGGAGGAGCAACAAGAGGAGTTTGATCATGAACTAGTTAAAGGTCCTATCAACTTGGCCACTCTATCTCCCACTAAGAAGCTGAAGGTAGCATCGTTTACTCAGGCCAAGGCAAGGGAGGAGATTCTGAAATCTCATATTGAGGAGAGTGAGCTGCTGAGTCTTGCATCCAGTATCCTATAGAAGATCATGCCTACATATGTCAAAGATTCATCTGATTCTCCATCCGGTCAGCTAAAGAAACTTGTCAATTATGTAAGTACTCACTTTGAGTCACTTGAAAAGTTAGTTATGGATAAGGTTCAAAAGGAATTTGATGCTAAAAGGTTCAATAGATTGAAGGGAATGATTGCTAATGATAAATATTTGTTAGCTACCCATGTAAAAAATATTCAAAGTGCATTATCTAAAGGTGGAAACATTTATAAGTCATGCTTATCATTGTCTAAGTTCACTAAGGACACTGAAAAGAAATTGAAGGAATATGAGAAATAGTTAGCAGATATTTCTCAAACATTTGATCCTCTAACCATTTCTGTGAATAAGCAAGAAGGTCAAGTCATATCCTTGCTTGAAAAAATAAAAATCTTGAAGCATGAAGAAGGCAAAATTGTTGAAAAAGTATGTGAGCTTAGAGGACTAATTGATCCTAAGATGGAGACAATGCTTAATGTATTCAAGGAAGCACAGGATGCTATGGTTGTCAGTGATTCGACAAACCTTGAGTCAACAGAGATGAAATCCTATATGTTATGTGGTCACATGACTATTTTGGAGAGTCTCAAAAAGGGTTGGGACACTAGTTTGATCTTGTTGAAGAGTAATTTTATAGATATATTCAAGTTTATGTAAGTTGTAGAAGCATGTTTGCACATATGTAGTTTGTTCATAGCAATTTTGTTTGATTTTTGGTATGCAGATTTCCCACCTTTGCCATTGATGTCAAAGGGGGAGTGTGGGAGAGTGAAAAATATCATATTCATCTTAGGGGGAGTTGTGTTTTGAAGTTTTGAAGGTTGGCAGTGTATTTATGTTGGTACTGATCCAACACTTAGTCATTTTTCACTGAGTGTTGCCATCAATGCCAAAGGGGGAGATTGTTGGTAAGACACACTACACAAGTCATACGGTGTTGTCATTGATGACGACCCTAGTTAGTGATTTAATCCACATGTCAGTATTTGTTCGTACCGGAAGTCAGATTGAAGTTTTGTGTTAACTGTCAAAGTTAGAATAGAGCATCCGACAGAGTTGTGTTTTTTGATTCATATGCAATTTTCTGATATCATTTTGAGTTTTAGATCTCAGGGAAGATATTTTGATGTATGATCTATGTTATCCTTGAACCATAGAGCCTCGTATCAATTGGTGTGAGAGTTAGAAGATCTGGTTGATTGATTTTATGTCTAACAGTGCAATAAGGTTGACTAAGTGAATATAGTGTGTTGTGGATCTTCGAGGAGTAACTGTTTGAAGTGTTTTTGTGTCTAAGCATGTTTTTTTGGGTCCTCACTATGTTGTGGCCAACTTTGGTTGGAACGCATTGAAAATTATTTGTGGATTGAGCTGAGAGTTTTTAAATATTTTATGTTTGATTGAAGTTGACATGTGGTTGATTAAATCTTTAGTTGTAGATATATATAAATGATCATTTATATCATTTGGATGTATGTATGAAGTGTGTTGATGTGTGTTGTGAAAGTCAGAAGGATTGTAGAGTGATTATGCACAGTTTCACTTATGCAGAAAAGGATTTGTGATCCGAATTAAAGTAGACAAAGCAGAAGAGAAGAATCAAATAGAAGGTCAAGAATGTGATTGATGTGCTTAACCGAAACTGTAATTAGGCATTAGTGGATGCAATTCTTTTAGTTAAAATATTTTGGATGTAACCAAATGTTTTGTAAGACAACGAGTCTTCCTTTTGTATCTGAGCAGTGAGCTCTAGGAAGTGTGCATTCCCATTTATAAACACTTATATTTGAGTATACTCATATTGTGGATTGACCTCCACCGTCGTTTTCCCCCTAATAGGGTTTCCACGTAAAAATCCTTGTGTTATCGTGTTGTGGTTGATTTCTTTATGCTCTTGCATCTTTATTTTGATACAATTCTATAAGTGGTTTAAAGATCAGTTTAATAAAGTTAAATTTTGCAGAACACTGATTCACCCCCCCTCTCAGTGTTCCTTGATTCCAATAGAATCAGCTGAAATAGTGATCTCTTGTCCATTGTAGGGGAATTTCAAGCATTGATGGTATGTTGATGGCACTGCTTGCATTTCATGGATCCAAGGTCAACCCAAGAGTATGTTGTAAGTCAACTCCTTGTCCAAAACTTGGAAACGTATATATTTTACAATTGGCCCCACTTGAATTGGCAATATTATCAGTCCTTGAGAGGATCTTTCTTCATCGTCATAAGCTTTTATGGTGATATTTCTTCTAGAATCTATGGCATTTTCTGAATATCCAATGCATGAATAAGCTTTAAAGTGAAAATATTTATACTAGCTCCTCCATATATTAAAACGTGTTTGACCCGATGTTTATTTATTAAAACCTCAATATGGAGTGAAGCGTTGTGGGGATGAGTAAGGGATGCATCATCATTTTCTAAGAATGATAGGAAATGGGGTGCAGTCAAATGTCCCACCATGGCTTGGAATTTACAAACTTCCAAATTAGTTGGTACTATGGTGTCCACTAAAGCTTTTTCTAGAATTTCCTTATGGGCTAGTGAAATTTTAATAAGTTCTAGTATGGATATCTGCGCTGGAATCTTTTGCAATTGGTCTACAATATTATATAGATTTGAAGGGGCAATAGGTGTTTTAGATATACTTCCTTTCAATACAAACTTGGTCTATGCTCTTATGGTCACATTTACTGGCAGGTTGTCTTGTTTATTGTTGATCTTGATGACATTGATTCGATTATTAGCTATAGCAATATCTTGTTTATGCTCAATTTTAATGTCATTAATTTGATTATCATCTGTAGTAATGTCTTGTTTGTCATTAATTTTATTATCAACTACAACAATGTGTTGTTTATTCTTGATTTCAATGTCATTGGTTTGGTTATCAACTACAGTAATGTGAAGGATGGTAGAATCATAGACATAGTTCACATTTTTCCCTTTGTTTGTTGAAGATGATTCTCCTTTTTCATAATTGGGTAAAGGGTTTTTAAATACTCCATGATCAACATTTGTTTGAGGTCCTTCTATTGATATTTCATGTCTATCTATCAAATCTTGCACCAAATGTTTTAGCTGCATACAATCATTTGTTTTGTGACCTTTGTTTCTATGAAAATCACAATAATATGCATCATTCCACCATGATGGTTTGACTCTTGGTTCCCAATCTCGTGCCTCTGGTAATTTTACGAGTTTGGTTGCAAGAAGCTATTTTAATGCTGATTCAAGTGACTATCCCAAAGGTGTAAATTTTCTACGATTTGATGGTGTTTGATATGTTGGGGGAGCTGGTTTAAATTCAACGTTGTTTTGATTGTTTTTAGGTGTAATTATTGATAAATTGAAGAGTGGTTTTGTATTATGTGTTTCAGCTACACCATCATTACTAGCATTCTTGTTTGTTGTCCAAAATTTAGATTTCTCATTGGTGTTATAATGATTGGAAGAGTTAGCAGTGTCTGGTCCTTCATTATATATTTTTAACACTCCTCTTTAACCAAGGCTTCCTCAATATTGAGTCCATTTTCAATCATCTTTTCAAAGTTGGGTGGACATTGCAATTCTAGTCTATAACTCATCTCATTGTTGAGATTTTCAATGAAGATTTCCATCTTTTCTTTCTCAGGTATAGGACGAGCATATCTAGCAAATAATCTTCTCCATCTTTGTAAAAATGTGAGAAATGATACACCATATTTTTGTTTTGTGTTGCAAAGATCTTTCATGGTTATTTCATGTTGAATGTTGTAGGAATATTGGGTGATAAATTTATTTACTAGCTCTTCAAATGATCTAATACCTGGTGGGAGTTTTGAAAACCATTCCATGCATTGACCACCCAAACTTCTTGGAAATAATCTCATTAAATAAGTCTCTTCATGTGCAAATTCCAAGCTCATGGTGCAAAATTCTCTTACATGGCATATAGGATCAGATTTGCCATTGTATTTGTCATATTTTGAAAGATCACAATTTGGTGGAAATGGTATCATGCTTAGACTTTTTTTGAAAGGATAAGGGAAAATGTATTGCAACAAATATATTTTTGTTGTTCCTCTTTTCATGTCTTGGATTTGTTGTTGAAGATTTTGTATTTGTTGAGTTAAAGCATTCATTGGATTTGTGTTTCATAAATCAGCTTCTATTTCTTGGGAGCTCCTTTCAATTGGTTGATATCAAAGTCATTGGGTAATTTCACACCTTGGTTGGCCAACATCAAAAAGTATTTCTCTCCATATTTTTCTAAAATATTTTCCATGAACTTGTGAAATTTAGGGTCTTGTTGAGCTTGTTGAATGTCCTCATCAGTTATCTCATTTGTTTCAGGTTGATGAAATATATGAAAGGGATTTTCTTCACCTTCAGCCATGATGGTTTGGGTTTCTACTTCTTTTTCTCTGAGTTTTTGTTTTTGGACTCTTGTTAAAACGGGCATACAAGTGATAAAGGTTTTCTATACTTTGATCTTTGTTTAGGAGTGCCAATGAGATACCCAAGTCAAATAGAATGATGGATTTTATTGATAAGAATAAGGTTAAATATGATGTAAAGCATGTTGTTTCATGATGAAGGACGATAAATCTTGATGATGAAACTCAACTAAACAATCAGAGATAGGTTTGATGATTTGACACTTTAAGATGTTCGATCCAAGTTTAGTTAAAGGAAATTTCACTTGTAAAAGCTAGTTTCTTCAAGTTTAACCTGATGTTGTAATGAGGAATGATCTATGCTCTGGAAATGATCCCTAAATCTGGTTTTATTTGTCTAACAGATGCTCAATTTAGTTCTCTATTTGTGAATCAGATGGATGCGCTAAAACAGGTTGCAGATGCGCTAAAAGATGGCACAGATATGCTAAAATAGAGCCTATATGCGCTAGAACGTCCCCTAGATGTGCCAGACTAGAAGGTGTATGTGTTGAAAGATGAAACAAATGTGCTATAAAAGACCCTCGATGCGCTGGAAGATGTTGTGAATGTGCTAAAACAAGCTAGAGATGTGCTAGACTACCCCTAAATATGGTTCAAGTTATCTGACAAATGTTCAACTTAGCTCTTTGTTGGAGTATTAGGTAAATGCACTAAAAAAATTGCAAATGCGTTGGAAGATGGGGTAAATGTGCCAGAACATGACCTATATGCACTGAAAGGTGTGATGAATGCGTTGGAACATAAAGCTTATGTGCTGAAAAATGAGGCAAATGATCTAGAACAGATTGTAGATGTGTTGAAAGATTGGGTAAATGCGCCATAATATGGTCTATATGTGCTAAAAGTTGTGCTGAATGCTCTAAAACAAGCTATATATTCGTTAGAATATGAACTGAATGCATTGAAAGATGTGATGAATGCGCTGGAATAGGAAGTTTATGCGCTAAACTGGAAATGGTCATCGTTTTGAAAGTTTGTCTTGTTTTCTTGTTTTGAATCAGTGAATTGGGTGTTTTTAAGGGATGATCTTCTAAACAATAAGTTTGACTGGTTTTCTTGTTTGTGAACCATGTGAATTAAGTTTTTTTAATGGATGATCTCTTGAAAAAATGATTTCAAACACAACAACAAGTAGTAAAAAAGTTGTTTCATCCTATGATCTAAACATTAAGTGTATATTCAAGGATCTGGTCTGATCCCTTTGATTTCCACTGGTATTGAACAAGAGCAAACAGATCCGTCAGACTCTCCTAATGTTAAGGGTCATTAATAACATCACAACTGACATCTTAGAGCTACGTCAGCTCACATAGCTGTGTCACCCCTAGAGGGTGCCTATGTTTTTTCCTTTTCCGGGTCATAACCAAAGTTGAATCCTCCACTTTTGGCCAGTGATCCCTAGTAGTCATATGGTGAGTATCTTTGGGGAAAATTCTTCCCTCCCCTTGCACTGTAAATATTATAATGTTCGAGAATTGACTCGGCTGGCTACTACACTTAAATTTCTTAGTAAGGGTTTTCGTTCGGTGCGGCAAATGATAAACTCCCTCAGGAGAACTCCCAACCTTTAGAAAAAAGGCTTTGGGGATGGTTATTGTGCCATAGAAAATTGGACCCTCTTGAGAAAAGAGACAATTTCATGCATAATTAGACCCACTTTTGAGTCCCCTTGTATCATTTATCCTTCAAAACAACATTTATAGGCCCCTATGACCCATTATTTTTGATCTAGAGGCATGTTTCACCTAAGAAATCACCTAAAAACTGACAATCAACACTTAATTCTTTCATATCCCGAAGACCCACCTTCAAAAATTAGTAGTGGGACCCATTCTCCACCTTGGGCGAATGAGTTCCCTCTGGTGGGACCCATTCGCCAAGGGTGGCGAATGAGTCCCTTTTGAGGGAAAATTCAATTTAGAGTGGGAATTTAATTAATTCAACTTAAATTTCTGGTGTATGTCAGCTTCTTAGGTCTAAATAATGGGAAAATTAGGTGTTTTTTCTTATAAATACCCATTTTCAGTCATTTTACACATCTTTTAGTCATTTCACAAAAGCGATTTCTAAAGTCAAGTCATCTACAATAACTTTCATTAGCAAAGTTGAAGTTTTAGGGTAGCAAACTAGGGTTTTTGCAGGTCTTGAAGCTCACTCTTTAGATCAAGATTCAACATTGAAAAGGGTTGATGATGGATGCCTATGGTGAATCATGGAGAAATCTAGGTTGAGGAGATGCAACTAGTCATCAAATCACACCTAAAGACTTGGTTTCAAAGTGATTCCATCTTCCATTTTCACTCTATCTTCAAATTAATGTTTGCATTTCATCTACATTTCATTTGCATGTCATTTTATCTCCATTTTTGATGTGTTGTTAGATTTCTAGGGTTGAGATCTTGCATCATTCAAATCACATTTGCATTTCATATTCTTGCACAATAGAATAGGGTTTTTTGACATACTTAAGATTTTCCTAGTCTTTAACACATCTAAGGCTAGGGTTTTATGCAGATTTTTCTCCATTCAAGGTTTAATTACCCAATTAGGGGTTTGACCAAGGAAAACACCCCATTAGACAAATAATTTTAAGTTGTTTTGCAGGAATTTTCTGAGATCTCAACTCAGGTTTCCATTAGAAAGTCATGTTGTACAGGTGTTAAGGTGCATAATAGAGATTTGAAATTACAAAAATTTGAAAGTGGACTGATTTTCCATGCATGGTGAATGAGTCCCTCTTGTGGTGTAGTTTTGAGTCAGATGTAGATCCAGACACCCAGTTGACAGAAAACAACTCCTATGTAGAAAAACCCTAACCTGGGATTGATTCACCCAAGGTGGTGAATGAGTCCCGGTTAGCCCAAAATTAGGTTTTACCAGATTTCTAGATTGCTTTTCAATCTTCTTTCAGTCTCTCAGGTGCACATGTTCAAATATTTAGATTTCTGTTCAATTTGGTTTACATTTTCATTCATCATTTGAAGCTTTTTGCAAATGTCATTATGTTTTCAAACATTACATAAATCTTAGGTTTTGCATACATAATCAGTCAAATAGATCATCCAATTGCACTTAGTTCATTCCATTTGGTCTAAATAACATCATACATTGCATAATTTGAGTGAACCTAGCGTAGATCTCTTGAGTAGGGTTTATCTCTCTCCTTTTAGGTGAAACATCCTAAGAGTGCAAGAGTAGCCTATAAGCCATACCTAAAAATCTACGGTCCATTTTGGTGAACATGCATATTGAACATCATATCATTCTGATTTGCATTTCTATTTGCATCTTAGGACTTAATTGCCTTGTCATTTTGCATTGTTTTGCATCTTAGGGCTTCTTAAAATTGCATTCATGATATCCTTATTTAGATTTCATTATTGCATCTCAATTCAATAAATTATTCTGACACTTTACATTTTCAATCTGTATCTGCATTGTACAGACCTGAAAACCTTTAGAAAATTCAAAAAAATTAGAAAAAAACATAAAAATACCTCCCCTGGGACTCATTCGCCACCTAGGGTGAATCAATCCCACTGCAATTTCTGATTCAGAATTTCCATATTTCAGTTTATTGCATTGCACATTTCTATTTTCTGCAATTTCTTTTCTTTTATAGTTTAGTTATTTTTTGTTCCCTTAGCATCAACCTTATTTTATTTCATGGCATTTATGGATAGTATTATTTTTTTGCAAATTTCCTTTCCAGTATTTGTTCCTAGTTCGTTTAGATCATATTCATTGATACATAAAAACACAAAAACAACATCAAAACAACCTTTCAAACAAATGATTCAAGTTAGAAACAATATCTTATCCAAGCCTCGTAGCAGTGATGATGTTGAGAAGTTAGATGAAGTTCTTCAAGACTTCCTCTCACTCACTTCATCCTCTAATGCTTGCATGAGACACCTAAACCTCTTAATGATAAAGTACCCCTCAAACCTTTTGGTTGTGATGAATTTGATTTGTTAGATGAAGTTCTCCAAGACTTCATCTCACATAAGTCATCCACTAAGGTTTGTTGTGACAAAATTACGATAACAAACATTCAAATCTCTAATGCTTCTCCTAAATAGCTTCAACCAATTGATGATAACTTACCCCTCAAACCTTTTAGTCGTAATGATTTGGACTTGTTAGATGAGTCCCTTCAAGACTTCATCTCACTCAAATCATCCATGATGGTTTTTTGTGAGAAATCTAAAACTAAGGATGTTAATGTGATTCAACCTCAACTCATTCTTTACCCACCCTTGCATACACTTCATCCTTCCAATAAACCTCAGTACACTCTTTACCCACCTAGAACCAATGTATTGCAGCAATCAAGTAATGCTACTGTTGCTCATACATATAATACTCGAAAAAATCTGCAACCAACGCCACCCAATTCTCCTAGTGCTCCTCATTACCTCCCACACACAAAGGAGTATGATCTTGTTGAACAATTAAAGAATACTCCTACAAAGATTTCCCTTTGGGATTTACTTCAAAACTCAAAAAATTACCACACTATTCTTAAAACAGCCTTACAACATATTGTAGTTCCTCTTGGTACAACTCTGAATTATGTGGTAGATTTAATACATAAAATGAATCAAACTACTCTTGAAAGTACTTTCCATCAACATGAGCTCCCTCCTTTAGAGTTGCAAAAACAAAATGAAGCCTTAATTATGATAATTTCTCAATTCAATTGCATAGGTATTAAACGAACCCTTATTGACAATGGTTCTACCCTTAATGTGTGTAGTGTGAATCTCCTTGATAGATTGTGCATTGATAAGTCACAAATACTACCTGATTTTGTATCCATTAAAGGATTTGATAATATAACAAAACAACCACTTGGGATAATTACTTTACCTATTACGGTTGGGGTGGCCACTTTACAAACTACTATTCATTTCATTCCTTATGATCTTTCGTATAATATTCTTTTAGGCAGACCATGGATTCATGAGATGAATGTAGTGCCTTCAACCCTTCATCATATCATGAAATATTTCTATAACAATCACGTTTATCAAGTTGAAATAGATCCAGAGCCTAAAAGTTGCTTGCAACTTGAAAAAGGAAGTACAAGTCCTCTAAAAACATTAATTCCAACATCCAATATCGACCCTCTTGAAATTGAACAAAACAATGAGGAATCAGTATCTAAATTATTTGGCAACGATTGGGGATCCTTAGAATGCACACCTTCGTTTATGGGTGAATACATAATCACACAAAAGAAAGATGTGAAAAAAGAACAACCAACAATCATGTCCACTCAAAATTTTGAAAAATCTGCTCAAACATATATCTCCTATACTTTGGATGAAAATGCAACTTACACAACAAATTTTGATGAGATAGATTATCAATCTCTGCCTAATCCGACAAAAATGGAAAGAATTTATGGAAAAGACTATGAACTTGTAAAACAATTAGGATATACTAGAAAAGGGTGTGGAAAACACGAACATGGTGTTTGTGTTCCTATTGAACCTAATACGCAAGAGACAAAAACTGGATTGGGAAATTCTTTTTCTAAAATGACAAAAGCTACTCAACGACCATCTTTGAACATCAATGCTATTACATGTCAACCAAAACACCAACTTACAATTAAACATCTTGAATTACTTGATATGAATGTACCACCATCATGGAAGTATGTTGATAGTGATGAAACTTTGAAACAAATGTTAGGAGTTTATGATAACACATCCTCACCTACTTAAATGAAACAAATTCCTCATGCTATGATTGTTACCAAGTAGGACGAAAGTAATATCATTGAAGAAATCTATGAGTCTAAAGTTCCTAAATCTAATGCACTCCCTTTATGAGATACAATTGATGTGCCAATGGAAATTGATGATAAATAAAAAGCTATTAAGATTGGGAAGTGCCTTGATGATGAAGAACAAGAAGACACTACAACTTTACTTCATGATTTTCCTAAAAGTTTTGCTTGGAAATATTCTGATATGCCAGGAATCGACCCAAAAATCTTGACACACAACATTGTTCTTGCTGAAAATGCTAAACTCGTTTGTCAAAAGATAAGAAAAATGCATCCAAATATAGCCTTGCATGTTAAAATAGAGCTCAAAAAACTCCTTGATGCAGGCTTCATTCGACCTATTGATTATTCTCCTTGGATCTCAAACATTGTCCCAGTTGCAAAACCCAATAATCGTATTAGGATATGTATAGATTTTTGAGACTTGAATAAAGCTTCTTTAAAAGACAACTTTTCACTTCCTAATATTGACATGATCGTGGACTCAACTGTTGGACATTCTTTGTTGTCATTCATGGATGAATTTTTTAGTTATAATCAAATCCTTATTAATCCTCAAGATCGATACAAAACCACCTTTACAACTATTTGGGGAACATTTTGTTGGGTTGTGATGCCCTTCGGTCTAAAGAACGCTAGCACAACTTATCAATGAGCAATGAAATTAATCTTTCACGATTACATTCATAAAATTTTAGAAGATTATGTCGATGCCATCCTAGCTAAATCTTTAACAAGACAAGACAATATAAATGTCCTTTGAAAAATCTTCGAACGAATACGTAAATACAATATGCGCTAAAATCCAAAAAAGTGTCTTTGGCATAGATAGTGGTAAAATTTTTGGGTTTATCATATCTCACAGAGGCGTTGAGGTGGACACAAAGAAAATTGATGCAATTATTAACATGCCACCGCCTAGGAATATTTCCCAATTGTGAATGTTATAAGGTTGAATTCAAGCTATCTGTCATTTTGTCGCATCTTTAGTTGATCACACATTACCTTTCATGCATCTTCTCAAAAAGGGTGTACCTTTTGATTGGGATGAGAATTGTACACAATATTTTAAGAGTTTAAATGAATACCTAGCAACTCCACTTGTTTTACAACTTGTCATGCCAAACAAACCATTTATCTTGTACATTGCTGCATCTACCCATGATCTTGCAGCATTGTTGGCTCAACAAGATGATCATGGGAAAGAACACCCTATTTATTACATTAGTTGAACCTTAATTGATTGTGAAACTCAATATTCACCAATTGAAAAGCAATGTTTGGCTCCTTTATTCGCTACTAGTTAGTTACGACATTACTTACTAAATGCTGAAATACAAGTCATAACAAAGTTTGATCCTCTTAAACATCTTTTCACCAATATAGATCTTTTTGGTGGCTTAGCTAATTGGCTGATGTTGTTAACTGAATTTTACCTTAATTTTGTTTCACAAAAAGCAATCAAAGGACAAGCCTTAACCAATCACTTAGCTGATGCTCCTTCTCCTCTCGCTCTACCTAATCACGACTCCTTTCTTGATGATAATGTCTTGACTGCTGACATTAAACCATGAGAAGTGTATTTCAATGGATCTAAGTGTAGAACAGGTTCTGGTGCTGGAGTCATATTGATTCCACCTGACAGACAACCTCTTCCCTTGTCTTATCAATTAAATTTCCTATGCACAAATAACACAGCCGAGTATGAGGCATTGATCACAAGTTTGTGAGCTACTTTAACAATGGATGCTAAACATATCAAGATCTTTGGTCATTCACAATTAGTTATAAAATAGATTAATTGTACATACAAACTAAACATGACAAGTTATCAAAATACAAGGATCATACACTGCAACTATTAGAGAAGTTTGAATCATTCACCATTGATAACATGCCATGAAAAGACAATAGACATGCAGATGCAATGACAAGTGCAACCTCTCTTATATCCCCACACGATCCTTCAATAGACTTCACCTTTGTTTTTCATCCCATCATGAAACCTTTGATTGATACTCCGATAGAAGACATTTTGGAAATCACTCAAGATGACTCGTGAGAATGGTATGATACAATATATAACTATTTAAAAGATGGTACCATTCTCAAACCTACAACAACAAATACTCGAAAGTGTTAACACAAGCTAGCAACTAAATACGTGATCCTTTCCAATTCATTGTATAGATCTTTCAATGGTCTCTTACTACGATGCCTTCAGGATTCTGAAATCCCTCTAGCACTTGAACAGGCTCATGCTGGTGCCTGTGGAGGTCATTTTGGAGGTCAATTTTTAGTGCAAAAACTTATCCGTATAGGTTATTATTGGAGACATATGGAAAAATACTACTTCACTTACATTAAATGATGTCACAAATGTTAAGAACATAGTAATTTGATCCATTCTCCTGCTTCTGAGTTATGTGGCCAAGTTCCCATTTGGTTGTTTTTAGTATGGGAGTTGGATCTTATTGGAAAAATTTCACCTCCCTCTTCTGCTGGACATACGTTTATCATAACCGCAATAGACTATTTCACGAAATGGGTGGAAGCCATTCCTCTTCATTCTATAAATGCTAAAGTAATTTGTCATTTCATTTTGGAACACAATTGCTTGCTTTGGACTTCCTTCTACCATTGTTTCTGACAATGGAACCCCATTTAAGAATAACGAAGTTAAGAAATTTCTTGAAAATTTCAACATTCAACATCGGTTTTCCACACCATATTATCTGCAATCCAATGGACAAGCTGAAAATACTAATAAAATTCTCAAAAAATTCCTCAAGAAAACTATCAACAAGCATCATAAAGACTGAGATACACAAATATATTATGCGCTTTGGGCTTATCGAATAAATGTTAGGTCATCCATGGGAACTACACCTTATAACCTTTTTTATGGAACTGATGTGATCATGCCCTTGGAGTTAGAAATTCCTATATTGTGAATTTCTCTCCAAGACCTTATTGATGATGCCACTTATAAAGATCAACAATTACACCAACTTGAGATGCTCGACGAACAACTTATTAATGCTCTCGAACATCTCTAAGCTCACAACAAACAATTACAATAAAAACACAACACACATGTCATCCCTAGATCATTTTGTAAGGGAGATTTTGTTCTTATTGAAAATTAACGCAATACTAGTGCTGACAATGAAGATAAAGATAAATTCAGCCCTAACTAGTTAGGACCTTACATAGTCGATACCAATTATGGGTTTGGTGCTTATGTCTTAATGCAGCTTGACGAAACACCCCTTAAGGAACCTATTAATGCCACACATTTCGTCGATATTATCTCTGACCCCTTTGAATAGTATGATTGATAAAGTAGTGTTTTCTAAAGTTATCTGATATAATTATAAATAACTTTCACATTGCTTCGTTCTTGACAGCTAATTTTGCGTTTGTCTTGAACACTAAGGTAATTATTTAAGTCCATTTTATAATTACTTTAGGATTCATACTATTCACCTTTGTGTTATGTTAAGTTAGATCCTTATATGTGTTATAGGTGTATTTAATTTAACATATTCTCTTCTAATAAAAAATGTGTCTACAATAAAATTGAAATATGTTTTAAACTAGATCACATTAATCATGTTAAATCATGTAGATATTAATTGAATACTTTAATTAATCACATTGCATTTAAAATTTCAACAAAAAGAGACACATCATAATAACACCAAAGGCGCATGTCTATATATATCAAATTTTTATGTACATCTCAATATCATATACAAAATCACACAGGTCTGTGAGAGCTAGATCCCTCGGGCTCTGGCACTCGAGATCTAGTCCTTGGACATCATGAGATAGTCGTGTGTGATCATGACCGTGAGATGATAAGTCTAAGTGCATACTCTAGACCCTGTACTCGACCAACAGCCACAAGATGCTCCTCTGTCATCCGATTCATCTCCGCTCATACTTGTGCTAGCTCTGCATTCAGTCTCTCAACCTTTGCTAAGGTCTGTGATGTCTGTCCTGCACTCTTAGCTCGACAGAGTCATCTTCTCATGCTCTCATATGCTTCCCGTAGCCTCATGAAAGGTCTGAGTGACTTTGGCTCCTTCTCAATGATCAGTGGGGGCACGTAGTTAGGATCCATCTCCTCCTCATCAATGGATGCAAGCACTATCTCCATGGAAACCTAATGATAGAACTCTCTCTAGTCTCTCGTCGCTCCTGCAAGATAGACAATGTACACAATCAGTAAACATCATCATGATATATATATATACACAAAGAATAAATTACTAAATTACATGTGTAAAATAAAATGTCATCACCTATGTCTCTAGTCGGATGAGGAATGTTGACCTCATCCTCTCTTAGGGGCATGGGGAAGTGCTAGCCTCTCTCTAACTCTGGGTGCCGATGTCTACTGTATCTACGACACGAGATCTATTCTTGTAAGTTAAGTGTGTGAGGAATCTCCATGCTCGTATCAATCCTCAATAGCTACCTAATCACCCTCACTCAAGGGTGGCTCCTCCTTGTCATACTCATCCTCCTCATAATCCTCCTCCTCATCCTCCCCTCCATCTTGGTCTTCATAGTCAGGATCAACATCCGACCGATACTCATCATCAATAACATCAGTAAAAATATCTGCCAGCCTGTACCATACATCTTGTGCTCTATCCTCAGGCTCATCCCCCTCATTTGGTGTTGTTCCTGCATCACTTATAGGGAAATCCATTGGGAACACAGGAGTTGGTCATGTAAATGACCACCACTCCTCATGCTCATTTGTGCTGCCAACATCATCAACATCGGATGCTGGTGGCTGGTCATGATATGAATCATCGTAATCACTCTCATGAACATGATCTATAGTAAGTTGAATAGTATCACCTAGCCTTTGGGCACTTTGCACTGATCGCCTAATGAAGGGGCACTCCCTCGATGGTGTATGCACTTGTCCAAACTGTCACATGACTTGCCCATAGTAGAATAGTTTTACAACATAATTATGCTTCCAGCTTGATACTTGTCCATCTGCATCCTCCATAGCTATCCTATGGGATTTTGCCACTATAGAGTGAGTAGATAAGGTCTCCATAAAATCTCATCTCCCTCCAACCAGTCAAACCTCACCCTCCAAAAGTGTAAATCCCCGTATTACTACAGGCATTGCAAAGGATAGTCGAATGCTTGTGGATATCCTACAACTATAGCACAAGGGAATCCAATAGGCCTAGTACATTTGATATGATCGAGGCACCACACCTGCAGAAGCATATAGTGCACCATACTGTCGATCTCTTGAAATACAAACCAACCAAGATCATAATATAAGTGTGCTAGAATGCAGTGGTCCCAAGCATAGACTCTCCTCTGCTCGTACATCCCTCAAATCAAATGTACTATTCCTCCATCTAAGTGTGCCAGTGGTCCATCCAGATTGAGAACAAGAGCCACTATGTGCATCATAATTCGTCTAACAATAGGAGCTCACGAATATAGAAGCATGGGGAGCTCGATTTGTGCTCTAATCCACTCATCATGAACAGGTCCACCTAGGAAATATTGCATGTCCCTCTTCTTCTTGCGAAATGACCAATCCCCCTGGAAATATACCCACTCTCCTTGAATGGGAACTTGGAGAATGAGGTGTACATCCTCGAGAGTGATGGTCATCTCCCCGGTGGGAAGATGGAACATACAAGTATCAACATCCCAATGCTCATGCAAGGTCATAAGCATGGTGTCATGGTATCTCATAGGTGGCATAAGATATGCCCAATAGATACCTATTGACTATAAATGCTCTATCTCTACTGTCGATAGCGTTGGAGCATGATCCCTCATAAAAGTAAGCTTTCTTCCCCCTAGCTGCTATCATGACAGGGTGGGGACCTATCAAAATCATCACAAAATGCTCTAAAATCCATCTAATTTCTTCAATTTTTACATATTTCATCATGCAAGTGTAGTAAAGTAAATCTAGTGTGCTTTCCTAATATCCCTAGACACTTTAGAACCCTTTTAGGACACTTTGTGAACAAAAGGGACACTTTGCGAACAAATGGGACACTTTGTGAAAAAGGGGACACTTTGTGAACTTTTTTTTCAAGACCCTAAATTAACCTATCCATGCATTAAAAATCATTAAATTATCACAAAATCACAAGGTGAAAGTTTCAGAATCAACTCACCTCATAATACAGGTTGCCATGCGCCACCTAATCATGAAGCTCATCCAGCCGTGAAGGTGTGTAATCTCGTTTGCTAGGCATTCTCTCCTCATCTCACTCATCACTCTCAAGCTACAAAAAGGTAAAATGAATAGTAAGTGACAATTTACTCCTCTTTACCTCTTTTAATCCATTTTTATCTCTTTTTACTCTTATACATTAAAATAAGGTTACTTTCTTTTAAGAATTAATAAAGTATCTCTTTTTCAAAACAACATAACAAGAGCTAGGGTAATTCATTTTTGACACCGTTTGATGCTTTGGAATTGTGATTCTGCACCCGACACCATCATTCATCTATCGTTATGCAGCATGGTACTTGGAAATGCCCTATGATATGATGTTTCTTAGTCGACGTGGCTAGATTGCTACCTTGATTCCACCCCTGTAAAGCAAGCGAAATCAAAGGGGCATACATCTACCCTCGAACTAAATTCCTAGGAGTTAGATAAAAGGATTTTTGGACAATTAACGAATGTGTGTTGCAGGATGCGGTTCCTAATGTTGTGGTTTTGTAGATAACTACACTGGGGGCTTCATTCTCATGTATTTTGAATGGATATCCTTTTTATAAAGCACATTATTTAGAGTCCTTTAGCTTACATATGCACGTAGAGTCATATGGGCGCTAAAGTGGGGGCTAAATGTGCCATAGAAAATTGGACCCTCTTGAGAAAAGAGACAATTTCATGCATAATTAGGCCCACTTTTGAGTCCCCTTGCATCATTTATCCTTCAAAACAACATTTATAGGCCCCTATGACCCATTATTTTTTATCTAGAGGCCCGTTTCACCTAAGAAATCACCTAAAACCTGACAAACAACACTTAATTTTTTCATATCCTAAAGACCCACCTTAAAAAATTAGTATTGGGATCCATTCACCACCTTGGGCGAATGAGTCTCCTCTAGTGGGACCCATTCGCAAAGGGTGGAAAATGAGTCCCTTTTGAGGGAAAATTCAATTTTGAGTGGGAATTTAATTAATTCAACTTAAATTTCTAGTGTATGTCAGCCTCTTAGGTCTAAATAATAGGAAAATTAGGTTTTTTTGCTTATAAATACTCATTTTAAGTAATTTTACACATCTTTTAGTCATTTCACAAAAGCAATTTCTAAAGTCAAGTCTTCTACAATAAGTTTCATTAGCAAAGTTGAAGTTTTAAGGCAACAAACTAGGGTTTTTGCAGGTCTTGAAGCTCACTCTTTAGATCAAGATTCAACATTGAAAAGGGTTGATGATGGATGCCTATGTTGAATCATGGAGAAATCTAGGTTGAGGAGATGCAACTAGCCATCAAATCACACCTAAAGACTTGGTTTCAAAGTGATTCCATCTTCCATTTTCACTCTATCTTCAAATTAAGGTTTGCATTTCATCTACATTTCATTTGCATGTCATTTTATCTCCATTTTTGATGTGTTGTTAGATTTCTAGGGTTGAGATCTTGCATCATTCAAATCACATTTGCATTTCTTATTCATGCACATAGAATAGGGTTTTTGACATACTTTAGATTTTCCTAGTGTTTAACACATCTAAGGCTAGGGTTTTATGTAGATTTTTCTCTTTTCAAGGTTTAATTACCCAATTAGGGGTTTGATCAAGGAAAAACCCCCATTAGACAAATATTTTAAAGCTATTTTGTATGAAATTTTTGAGATCCCGACTTGGGTTTCTATCAAAAAGTGTTGTATAGGTGTCAAGGAGAAGAATAAAGATTTGAAATTACATAAATTTGAAAGTGGATTGATTCGAAATGCATGGCAAATGAGTCCCTCCTATGGTGCAGTTTTGAGTCAGATGTAAATCTAGACACCTAGTTGATAGAAAACAACTCCTGTGCAAAAAAACCCTGACCTAAGATTGATTCACCCAGGGTGGCGAATGAGTCCCAGTCAGCCCAAAATCAAGTTTTACCAGATTTCCAAATTGCGCTTCAGTCTCTCAGGTGCACATGTTCAAATATTTAAGTTTATGTTCAGTTTAGTTTACATTTTCATTCATCATTTGAAGCTTTTTTCAAATGTTATTGTGTTTTCAAACATTGCATAAATCTTAGGTTTTGCATACATAATCAGTCAAATAGATCATCCAATTTCACTTAGTTCATTCCATTTGGTCTAAATAACATCATACATTACATAATTTGAGTGAACCTAGCATAGATATCTTGAGTAGTGTTTATCTCTCTCCTTTTAGGTGAAACATCATAAGAGTGCAAGAGTAGCCTATAAGCCCTACCCAAAAATCTACGGTTCAGTTATCAATGCACACTACATTGAATGTGAGTTTCCTCACAATCACATTTGATTATAGTGGGTTGGAATACTTGGCTTTAGTCGTTCCCACTTAGGTCGTTCCTATAGGGTGATTAATTTTTCCCACTATGGCAGGCCTTCTAAAGGTGCTATTGCAATAAAATGAAAGAGTGAGTTTGGCATTCTGGTCACCCAGTAAAGGGGAGAGCATAGGCCTATCACTTTACAAGCACAACATACATGGTGTTCATTAACCTTGTAATTAAACTAGATGCTTAATTTAATCAAAGGAAAAATAACTCCAACCCATGCAAACACTGTTAGTAGTCTCAGATAATTGTCTTTGACAATGTTTAAAGCACCTGCAAAACATAAAGACATCAATCAGTTTCCAGAATTTTAAGTTTTTGCAAACAAAGATATATGTGCTGAAACAAAGACCATATGCGCTAAAAGATTCACTAGATGCACTATTAAACACCCTAAATGCGCTAATTTGGAAAGCAAAAAAATAAAAAACCAAAATCTTGTATATGCGCTAGAAGAGAAGGAAGATGTGCTAGAAGATCAGGTATATGCACTAGAACAAGTCCTTGATGCACCAAAAGAACAGGAAGATGCACTAAAACAAAGATTGAATGTGCCAAAAGAGCAGGTAGATGCACTGAAAGATGCTTTGGGTGTGCTACATTGAAATTCACAATCAAACTTGTAGACAAAAACTTGCTAGAAAATGTTAAAAATGGGGCTAGGCCCCATGGTGGGCACCAATTTATGTGTGTATGAATAATGTGAGTGCATAAACAAATAATACAACACACCAATGAAACATTATATTAGAGAATTTAAATGATAATCAAATCAAAACAACAAACTCTCTAATGGAATCTCATTGTCCTCTATCTCCAAGGATTCTTCAAGTCATTTTTTCTCTCAAATTGTTTGTGCACATGACTTTCCAAATGACAACCTGAAGAATGAGATGTTGAAAATGCAAGAAATACTTCCTACATGATTGATTGCTAAATGATATGCTAAGTGTAGCTTAGAGAAAAAACACACAAGAGAGTTAAGCAATTCAAACCTAATCTATTCAAACCATACTAACAAATCCTCAAAGCTTAGATAATCGAGCACAAAAGAAAGATTAAGAACAACATGCATAAAAGAAACTATTTTACCAAACATGCGATCAATTCCGTTGAATAACCTCCATTATTCTTCTCCATTTTGTCTGTGTAGTGTACTTGCCCTCAGATTTTTAAAGTTCATGCAAGCATGGCCTAAGTGTTGTGATTAAGACAAAACATCGAAGATTCAAGATAATTGCTCCAGAAGTCATACGATTTCGAGAGAGATTGGAATGATGAAGGACAGATCAATTTATAGAAATTGATCATTCGAATGACATGCCAGGATCGAAAGATCAACAGACGGTTGAGATCGACTGATTAGACATGAATTATGATAACTGTTAGTAGCGACATGAGTGATACAAATTAGAAATAGAATTAAAGATTAAATAAATGATTTAATCTTCGAGTTCGGTATTCAAAAACAAAAGAATTATATTTGCATGACTAAGATAAAGATTGATTAAAGAAACTCTTGTTCGAATGCACGCACAAGGTTTAATTAATTAAATAAGAATATTTAATTTATCTGAATGTACACGCAATTGAGTTAAACTAGATGACTGAATGATATAACAAAGAGATTAATCGAGAAAGCAACTCAGACATTAAATCAAGAGTTAACTGACCGAATAAAATAGATCTTTGAGTTGAGTAAAAGTGAATACTTAGATAATTTGCACAATTATCTAAATATAGAGGAATGTGTTAAAATGGGATTTATGAATTAAATAATTCATTTAATTCATGATTTGATATTGGAAGAATAATTAAATAAATAAGATTTATTTAATTAAGTGACGAAGGGATTTAAATGAATAATGAAATAAATTAAGGATTTATTTAATTATAGTTGAAGTATAATAAAGAGTAAATTAAATAAGAATTTATTTAATTGAAGAAGGATAAGGTTAATTAGTAACATAATTAAATAAAAAGCATTTTTTTAATTAATTAGATAGAATAAAGAAAAGTGTGAATTAATTAAATAATTAAGATTATTTAATTAATAGAAGAAATGAAGACTTTAGAGAATAATTAAATAATTAACATTATTTAATCATGACCATGGAAGAAATACGAATTATTAAGAGTATTGAAGTCGCAAGCTTAGACCAGATTTCGGTGTCTACATTTGCCCCTCTTTGATACAATGTAATTTTGACATTGTGCCAAAGAAAATCGTTAAAAAATATGCCCCAGTCATGGTCCGATGTAAAACAGGTGAAGGTATGCCCCCTCGGGAAAACTGACAAATTTGTGAAAAATTTCAGAAAAATTTGGAAATGATCCTGATTAGTCCATTGGATAGCTAGAAATGCAGTGGAGTTGACAAAATTGAAGTTGGAAGTGGTAAGGACGGGTAGGGGTCAATTGAAGTTGGAAGTTGACGCGGCCAGTAGAAAGGAATGCCACCAAAACCCTAGGTATAAATAGAAAATGGGGTAAAAACCTATTCATTTTAACCTACATAGCTTTGAGAATTGAGATTTAGCTCTGCACCCACAACGAAGATGTCTCATGTTCCGAACATGCACCATCGAGCATACAGGATCTAGACTTTCAGGTGGCTAGCCGACACGGACCCCCCGGTATGTACCTTAAACTTGACTTGTGAATTTTTGATTTGCATGAGTTTTTATGCGTTTATTTGCTATTTTTGTTATGTGTCATTTTATTGAAAAGCCGCATGTGAGTGCGCAATCGACGCATTTGCATGCAAATCAACGCATTTGTAAAATTACGTAGATGGTTAGCGTAGCATTTTTGCGGTTCAACACAACTGTATTTGAGTTCCACGCATTTGCTAAATAGCAACACATTTTCATTTAAAATAGCCGCATGTGTTTATTTTTTAACGCATTTGCATTAATTTCGATGCAGTTGTTATTTAGTTTACGCAGTTGTATGTGATCTTTGACTTATGCAGATGATTTTGTATTTTTGCACGCATTGGCATTTAATTTAGATGCATGTGAGAAAGAAAGACGCATGTGTGAAATTGAATTATGCATTTGTTTTTCTTCACCGCATTTGAAAAAGAATGACGCATTTGCAAAATAATGACGCATTTGAATAACACTTGATTTAGTCATTTTGCACTAGGATAGATGTTTGATGCTGACATGAGGCATGTATAATGCCATTGCAGGTTGTTTTAGACACTATATACACGTGAGAGTCAAGACTTACGACTTTTCGCTTCTGAGATAGCTTGCAGAGTGTAGAGAGATGATTCTTATGGCACCTAGGTCTTCTACATGTGATAGACATGCCCTAGATTCGGGCAAACCAGGGTTTATTGACAGCGTTGTGCGAGCAATGGCACTTGAAGACTTTGTCGTTTCACCTACCTACTGGAGAGGTGACAATGACCTTAGAGGACGTCTACAAGATCTTGAGACTTCCCATCAAAGGCATGAGGGTGAGGTACGATACCCAGAGGGGTGTTGCCGAGATGTGCAGATACTACCCTCATGCCGATGTCAGACAATTAGGGTTTGATCATTATGAGATTAGATGGCATGTATTGGCACAGAGGTATAGGCAGCTGGATTGTCTAGTGTGTACATTGATAGGTGGTATAGTGCTTCCTAACCGTTGAGGTCATGGTTTTCCTGTGGTTTGGGGGGAGATGCTAGTAGGTATGTTAGAGTGACGGGAGGTATATGCTTGGGGTCCCTATCTCCTTGGCATGTTATATTTTCACTTGCATGATATAGCCTATCGAGAGGCTCTCTCCATGAGTTGTGGTACCACGCTCTTGATGGTATGGGCATGGGAACACATTGCCATTTTTCGGCCACCGGTTACAGTCTATGTACAACATAGAGCTCCTTATGCCTTTCGTTATGCGGGGGTGAACACTCAACACCACATGGGAGATACCGGGTATTTCAGACATGCCATTGATACTATGGTTTAGTTTACATGGAGACCGTACTTGGGATGTGCAAAGTGGTCAGACAAGGATGAGCATTTTCCTTTTTTTCGCTAGACTTAGTACTTGATTGGGCGGACTGTTTCACATGTCCACATTATTGAGCAACATTTTCCAAATCATGTATTGCAGAAGTTCAGAGAGGTATAAGATGTGTCGAGAGGATGGGTTGAGTTCGCGAGGTCCTCGCGAGAGATCCCCTAGTGGGGTCCAGAGATTCCAGTAGCCACTGTGGAGGCAGATATTGATGGATTGCAGGCAGCTCCATGGGGATGGAGAGATGGTGCTGAAGACCTAGGTACCATAGAGGCTTACGATTAGTGGTGGGACGTGCATAGGCTGATTCCCCTTACAAATCCATATTAGGCTGTGCCGATAGAGTGTCGAGGGACAGGACCACATGGAAGGCATGGAAGAGGCAGAGGTTGGAGAGGTGGAGGGGGTCATGGTGATGATGGAGATGGTGGTGGAGGTGGTTGGCGAGGTGGTAGGAGAGGGAGGCATGGACGGAGGGGACGAGGGCCACCATTTTCACCCATCTGTGAGGAGGGACAGGGAGAGGAGGATGTGCACATGCCAGATATTGGCCAAGGTGGGAAGGAGGTGCATGTTGAGATTGGTGGAGAGGAGGAGCATCCCATAGAGGAGGGCGTTCCAAAGGTTCATGTAGAGGAGGAGGTAGACAAAGAGGAGGCAGAGATTGATGCCCTTGGCTTACTTGGTGCCTATCAGGATGATGATGATCATGAGCCAAAGATCTGAGATAGGATTTTGGAGGATTTGGAGGATGAGGATGATGGTGTACCAAGGGTGAGACAGGTTGACACAGAGGTAGTTGATTCTGACATCGCTACACTTCAGGCCCAAATTGCATCCTTGGAGGAGCAGATGAGGGTCATGATGTCTAAGAGGGAATTGGTACAGATGGAGAGGGATAGGGCCGCCATGAATACAAATCAGGGCATAGCTCAGAGACAAGAGACTGAGCAGAGATTCATAGAGATTAGCCTTATGTACTGGGCCGACAACTACATTTTCTAGAGAGTTAATGAGAGCCGGGGAGAGGGCCACCTATTATAGGGATTTGTATGAGACAATAGTTCCTCCAAAGAGATGGGCTCCGAGTTTTTCAGATGCACACAGTGAGAGGTCTCAAACTAGGACCCACTCCAGGATAGTTAGAACAGAGGGTGTTGAGCAACCATCCAGAGCTAGTCCATATGACAGGCCCCACTTAGGTCATAGGTCATCGGGTTCCCTGCATCAGTCATCCACACACTCTAGCCATGATAGCAGTGGCGGTTCAGGATAGGGACACTTCTTGATATGTACCGAGACATTGTATTATGATTATATAGCCTGCGAGCTGCCATATTTATTGATACATTATGACATTGTGATGTGACACTGTTGAGTGATATATATATATATATATATATATATATATATATATATATATATATATATATATATATATATATATATATATATATGATTTTGGCAGCAATTTCCATGATATGCATTTCTATTTATTGATTATGCAGTCATTTATTTATACATGTTATGTTTATATGACCTGCCTTGTGATGGATGATCGTATCTACTTTATGATGTGTTTATGCAGCCTATGATGTGATGTTGATTCTATGTGATGTTGATTCTATATGATGTATGCATTTTATAGTTATGAGATGCAATATGATGTTATACGTACAATTCTTTCTACATGTGGTGCTATACAAATGTAATGTGATGCATGTATTTACATTTGTTATGCACATGGAATACTTATGACATGTAATCTATGGTGTAAAATGTCTATTATGCCATAATATCGTAGATATGATAAATGCCTAGATGTTTGTATATTTCCTAATGCAAGATGTATGTATGATTGATGAGGTATAATTTGGAAATGATATTTTCTAACATGAATGTGTATGTAGGATGATTTATATTTTTTGTGTCACAGGACTCTGTCATAATGCTAGAAAGAATAATTGTTAGTGCGGAAAGAAAGATTTAGAAATAATAAAAGAAATGAGATGGATGTTAGTATTTGCAATCTTCGATGTTTCGTTGTATCACAAAATGTGTTGCACTTTATCATCATTGGGCGAGACTAAACAAATGGAGAAAAACACCATGATATGACATAGATCAAGGTGTGCAAGGTCATCCACTTGCTAACAACAGACAGTCGTAGACAAGGATTGTCGTTAACTCATACTAAGGGCACAAGTTGCCCCAATCTTTTTGTCAAGACAAACCATAGACAACAAACAAAATAACAAATGGGTCATGAGATGTCATCGCTCCTCTAAATCCTTCATGGGACATCCTTGAGGAAACTAGTAACATGACTCAAAATCCAAATTTAAAAGACAGTTGACAGACAATAGTCAAAGAAAACAGAATTCTGATACATCGTTGCTTCTCTAAATCCTTCATGGGACATCCTTGAGAAAGCTAGTAACATAATTCCCATCATAAAGTCAAATGGAAAGATAAGATAAATAAGTAAGAAAGTTAAAAAGCCAATAAAATATTTGCCAAAACTTGATATGTTTTTATTGATTAGTTTTGATTGATAGAGCCCGATTCCAGGAGATACACATACGGGATAAACTTTGAGTTTGGTTTTGATGTTATGACTATCTGTATAAGACACGACAAAGCCTAGTTTCAGAAAGACATGTATCATATAATATGTTGAGTCAGATGTCATGGATGTGATAACCTGTGTAAGGCTATGTTTGATTGTTTGACAATGTCGATTATGCAAAAGACTCTTCCTGTATAAGACATAGATTGTTTTGCTGATATCTATATTCAGGAAGGGCTCATCCTGAACAAGACACATGTTGATTTCCTTGATGATGTCTATTTCCAGGAAGGACACATCCTGTAGCAGACATTAGTTGATTTGTTTTGATTGTTTTCATTTGGAAAGTTGTTTGATTTGACTTAGAGACATTGCTGACCTATTCACCAGATTGATGCATGACTTGATATGATGTGCTGACAATTGACTGTGTGTGATGAAAAACCCTAAAGGATTGACCTAGTGCGGCCTCGGGGGCTCATCGATTGATGGCCTTGCCTATGTTATACTCATAGAGACCTCATAGTTCGATGTGACTCCAACTGAAAAGAATGACTACAAATAAAAGACATGTGTGATATTGAATGTGACAAACCCCTAATGGACTGACCTAGTGCGGCCTCGAGGGATCATCGATTGATGGCCTTGCCTACGTTATACACACGCAGAGACCTCGTAGTTTGACACAACCAATGACCTTGTCATATAGACATATGGATTGAATCATGATTTTATACAGACAAACCTAAACGGACTAACCTAATGCCTCAAGGGCACATCGGAAGATGGCCTTGCCTACGTGCAGTCGCAGAGGCAACGTAGTTCGACTAACGACAAAGACTGACAAGTGTGACTGACTTTGACTCTGCTTTTGGATTTTAGACATGTTTTGATTAATTTTTTTTTCTTTTGAAGTTTTTTGATGTTTTTGTATTTTCTCAGGTCATTTTGTGATGTTTTTGGATTTTTCTATGGTTTTACGTCTTCAGCACAGCTAATGTAAAAACCAATATGACGCATGTCAAGTGTTTGCCCCCAGTCGAGTATAAGACCAATTGATTATGAATAGGGTAAAATGGGGAATATGAAATGCACTCGATGTCAATTGTTCCAAGTTATAGGAAAGACTACCACTTATTATGAATGGTATGTACAAGCGATAGATAGGAAAGATACGTGATGTGGACAGGGATAGCTAGTATGTACATGGATAGATGGTATGTATAGAGATTATATTAGAATGATAGTAGAAAAAGGAGCATAGTCAACTACACATAGCACCTGTTTGCTAGGTTTTCACCATGGTACTTATCCAAAGCGCCACCGAAGTGGTTTTCACTATTGGACGAATTATTTCTCTTTACTATTTTCTAGATTATCTAATTTTTTTGGTGTTACCAAGACGCCTGTTTGCCAGGTTTTCACCTTGGTAACGATTTTTTTTTTTTTTGATTTTTTTTTCGCTAATTAAGACAAGGTTCTCAGAAGCTATGCATAGAACTTCTTCAAATGAAGACTATTGATTGGAGAGGAAAATGGTTCCCCTTTAGGAGTAGAGAGTTGGTATGCTCCTAATCCAAAGGCTTCTGTAACAATATACATTCTTAACCAATTAGGTTCAAACTTTCCTGGTTTGTCTCTTTATGCTTGATTCTTCGGGTTCTCCATTAACACTAGGTCACCAATGTCAAAGTTTTTGTTCAAGACCTTCCTATTATAGCTATGATGAAGGCAATTATGATATGCTTGGAGATGTTCTAGTGCCTTTTGTCTTTGCTCATCTAGGGATTCTAGCTCATGGAGTCTCGATACTCGGTACTCTTCATCATCAATGTGGCCTTTCAAGGATACCCTTAGGGAATGAATCTCGACCTCAATAGGAAGAATAGCTTTAGAACCAAGTACTAGTGAATAGGGAGTGGCGCCAGTGGGAGTACAAATACTTGTGCGATAAGCCCATAAGGCGGGATTAAGCTATAAATGCCAATCACAGCCAGCATCATTGACAGTCTTTTTGAGGATTCTAATGATGGTTTTGTTAGATGCCTCTGCTTGGCCGTTACCTTGTGGGTAGTATGGAGTGGAAAAGTGATGTTGAATATGAAATTCATAACAAAGATGGCAAACTTTTTGATTCTTAAATGGGCGGCCATTATTGATAATTATGGACTGAGGGACACCATACCGACAGATGATATAGTTTAGGATAAATTTAGAAATTTTTGTGCCAACAATGTATGTCATAGGAATAGCTTCAATCCACTTCATAAAATACTCCATGGCAGTGATAATGAATTTGTGGCCATTAGATGATGTGGGGTGGATCTTACCTATGAGGTCGAGTCCCCATTGGGTGAAGGGACATGGTGACGTTATAGGACGAAGCTCCTGTGCTGGTGCATGTATCAAGTCTCCAAGAACTTGGCATTGATGACATTTCTTTACAAAGACATATGAGTCCTTTTCCATAGTAGGCCAATAATAACCCAATCTCATAATCTTTTTGGCTAAGGTAGGACTGCTAGAATGGGAACCACATATACCCTCATGCACCCCACACAAGGTTGCTTGTGCTTCATTAGAATCAAGACATATTAGTAGGGTATAATCTAAGGCGCGTCTATATAGGGTGTCTCCGATGATGGTGTATTTGGATGACTTGTAGAGGAATTTCCTATGCTGGTTGTTTGACAAGCCAGTGGGTATCACTTCAGCATGAAGGTAGTCATAGATTTCTTTGTACCATGGGGAATCAGGACCAACAATGTCACACACCATTTTAGAACCTGGGATATCATAGGCTGGGACCAAAAGTTGTTTTACCAAAAACTCAAACTTAGGCACGTTGTTAGGAATGTCTAGAAGTGATGCAATTGTAGCCATAGCGTCTGCTGCCCTGTTTAAAACATGAGGTATCTGATGAAATTCGACTTTGTAAAAGTACTCTTTAAAGCTATCAACCATGCGTTTGTATGGAGCAAGCTTCTCATCCTTAGTCTCATAATCATCATTTACCTATCTGATTACTAGATGAGAATCACCATATACCTGTAGGTTCTTAATTTTCCACTTGACTGCCATGCATAACCTTGTCACTAGAGCTTCATACTATGCTATGTTGTTAGTACATGAGAATGGAATCCTGAATGACTTAGGGATGGAATCACCCTGTGGTGTGATAAACAGTATACCAGCCCCTGAGCCATGATTTGTATGTGAGCCATCAAAGTATAGTTTCCATGTTATGTTTGTGTCTATGGTGAATATAAATTCATTAGGAAAGTATGTAACTAATGGATGATCTACTTGTATTGGTGCATCGGCTAATTGATCAGCAATGACTTATCCTTTAATATCCTTTCTTTCTACATACTAGATATCATACTCACTAAGTATCATAACCCATTTGGCCAGTCACCCTATTAATGTTGCCTTGCTAAGAAGATATTTCAGAGGATCTATTTTAGCAATCAACATTGTTTGATGGTTTAGCATATAGTTCCTTAGTTTTTGGGTAGCAAATACTACTGCAAGACAAGCACGTTCAATGGTACTATAGTTGAGCTCATAACTTACCAAAGTCTAACTGATATAGTATACTGCCCTTTCATGACCTTCATCGTCATTCTGTGCAAGCAATGCTCTGAGTGATGAATGGGTTGTTTTAATATAAAGAATCAATGGTCACCCTTCAACAGGTGGCATTAAGACTGGTGGTGTGAGTAGATATTCTTTAATCAATTGAAAATCCTCTCCGCACCTAGCTGTCCATGCAAAGGGTACCCCTTTCTTAAGTATATGTTGAAAAGGATGTGTCTTATCTGCTAATTGCACTATAAATCTTCTGATGGATTGCAGTCTTCCTTGTAATGTCCTTAGCTGACTGAAATTATTTGGTGGAGGCATGTCTATGATTGCTTTCACCTTGGCCAGATCCACTTCAATGCCTCATCTGGAAATGATATAGCCTAAAAGCTTTCTTGACTTTACTCCAAACACACATTTCTTGGGATTGAGTCTCACTTTATACTTCTCCAGCCTTTGAAATATCTTGTCTAAAACCTGTAAATGTTCTACCCTTGTCTTGGATTTAACAATAAGGTCATCGACATAATCCTCCATAAGAGTGTGTACTAGATCATGAAAAATGGTGGTCATGGCATGTTGATAGGTTGCTCCAGCATTTTTGAGTCCAAAGGGCATAACATTCCAGCAATACATT
This sequence comes from Sequoia sempervirens, assembly GCA_007258455.2. Taxonomy (NCBI): domain Eukaryota; kingdom Viridiplantae; phylum Streptophyta; class Pinopsida; order Cupressales; family Cupressaceae; genus Sequoia; species Sequoia sempervirens. The sequence continues at coordinate 584,227,969 of VDFB02047230.1, read as the reverse complement.
CCCCAAGAACAGGTGAAAGTTGTCTTAGGTTGGTCTTCAGTTGCAATTATAATATGATTATATCCTAAAAATCCATCCATAAGAGACAACATCTCATATCCTGTTGTCATGTTACTATCATGTCTATGTTAGGCAAAGGGAAGTCATTCTTAGGACAAGCCTTGTTGATATCTCTGAAATTAGTGCAAATGTGGATGCCCCCTATTGGTTTAGTGACTAGTAAAAGATTGGAAATCCAAGCTACATAGTCGATTGATCTAATTAAACCAACGTCTAACAGTTTCTTGAGTTCTACCTTAACTAATAAAGCAATCCGTGGATGCATTTTCCTCAATTTCTGTTTCACTAGTTTGACACCTGGTTGTAAGGGAAAGTGATGTAGAACAAGTTCAAGATCCAACCCAGGCATTTCTGCATATGACCAAGAAAAAATTATTTGTTTCTATGCAAAGAAGTTGTGGAATTCTGGCTATTCTTTTGTTGTCAATGACACTGCAAAATAAACTAGTTAGGGATTCTTTTATGTGCCTATGTTGACTTCTACTGATTCTTCAACGAGCATGGGTGAATTTTCCTGTGCAATGGAGAGAATGTTCAAACATCCATCCTTAGGTGCCTCAGAGAGGTTTTTGCCTTCAGATGCATCCTTTCTTTTTACTTTTTCATTGTCTAAAGGTGCCTTTCGGTTTTCACCTAGAGACTCATCCTTTTTATCTTGTTTATTCTTTTTCTCATTTTTGTGACTAGAGGGTTGAACAGATTCCCCAAAATATGCTTTGTTGTCCAAGTCAATAGTAAAACCAGCCTTGTGATCACTGTTAGGTATGCCTTCTCATAATCCTAGGAATTTAGCAATTGCTTCGTCGTTCTCAAAAATGTCTAAGACGGGTGTGTCTTGCTGGTCCTAATCAATGAGTTAGGGATAGACTAAGGGCATGTCATCATCAGACTTATCAAAGTTTAATGGAGTCAAGGTAAGGACTGAGTTATTCATATGGTCAAAAAAGTCTTGTACTAAGTCTTGTTTGCTCTTAGGTTTAGGTCTAGGTGGATTGAGAGTTGGGACTAATGCCAAGGTTTGTTTATCTGAAACAAATGGATCAGGTTGCCAAGAGGTAGGATCAAGTGATTCCCAATAGTAGTGTTTAAACCATTCCTCTTTTGTCATATTATTTGGTGGATAAGAATTCAATGGATTGGGTGAGGATCTTAACATTAAGTCAAGTTCTCCAAATAGCTTGTCAAGGTCCATGGAAGAGGTAGAGGATAGGGAATCCCACTCATAGTCATTGGAGTCGGGGGAGTCACAGTGATATTGGTCCGATGGTTCGTGAGATGTCTTAATATCTTCTAAAGCACTTACTTCCTCAATTAAGGGTGATGTGATACTAGGATCGCCAATCTGAATCGGTTGAAACCCAAGCCCTATGCCTTTTGGTCATTCAGAAACAAAGATTGGTTCAATCCTCCCATCTTGATTTAAGCCTAAACCACTCTGTCCATTATATCCCTTGCTCTGCATGATCGTGAAAGCTTTTCCATATAGATCTGTAGGAATGTGAGGAAGTGAGATAAGTTCTTCATCATCTCCTTTATACAGCCAGGAGGTGACATCTTCTGTATTTACAACCTCTTTGTTTAATTCTCCCCATTTAGTGAAATTTGTTGTGGGAGGAACGTGTATAGTGACCATAGATTGTCTCCTATCCGATTTAGGTAAACCGTATGACTTAGGAGGAATCAGATGGCTAACACAATAAGATGTCTTTGTGTAATACTCTCCACAACCCTTGTCTTGGATCTCAACCCTAGGAGCAGTAGGAATTGAGGGTGAAATAGATGTTTGAGTGAGTGTCGATGGATCAACATAGGGAGATGGATTGGACAATGAAACCTCTTGGTTTAATGACACTTGGCATTGGGGGATCTCTTTTAGATTGGTGCAATATTGGAATGGATATGGGTCACCATCTATAGTTATTTCAGTTCCATTGTAAGGGAATTTCAGACATTGATGATATGTGGAAGGGACCGCCTTCATGGCATGAATCCATGGTCTACCTAACAGATTGTTATAAGGAAGGGTGGGATCCAAGACCTAGAACTTTGTCTCCATTACTGCAGGGCCAATTCTGATAGTAAGTGTTACCACCCCCTTTGATTTTCGTTCCTCATCATCATAAGATTTAATGACAATACTTTTGGTTGTGTCTACACATGAGAAACCTAATTCCTTAATCAATCTTAAAGTGAACAGATTTAACCCTGCTCCTCCGTCTACCAAAACTCATCTAACTTTGGTGTCATCAACATAGACTTCAAGATGTAAAGGGTCGTTATGGTTTGTCTTTTCAGTTGCATAGTCTTGTTCAAAAAACGTGGCATGATGGTTATTGATCAAATAGCCCACCATTTCTTGGAAATGATTGACATCAAGATCATTGGGGACCGTGGTGTTTTGTAAAGCCTAATCTAGAATGGATCAATGCTCAGGAGAGATACACAACAGTTCCAAGATTGAGATTTGGGCTGGGGTCTTCCCCAACTGGTCAAGTAGGTTATATTGTGACTTGGAAGGTTGTGGTGTTTACTGCAATGGGGGACCTTGAATAGTGATCTTCGTACGATGAGTGTTGACTGCACACTCGGGATTTGTATTGATAGTAATGGTATTGATATTCTCATCGGCGGCGCGAAGGTGATGAATGGTTTTGCCACTATTATAATCATGCTTGATAGTTGCATAGTTGATTGACATATTGATCTTAGTACTTGAATTGGGAACATTTCCTTTCCCATGGTCATGTAGTGGATCAGAAAAGACTTGATGATCAGTGTTTGATGACTTTTGTTTCTGTCCACTAACTTCAATTATTCTCCTTTCGACAAGATCTTGTATGATATTTTTTAGTTGGCGAAAATTTTGTAGGTTATGTCCCTTAGTTCTCTGATAATCACAAAAGGAATTGTCATCCCACCAAATGGGTTTAAATTGTCTTGGATCATATTGTCTTGGCTCTTGAGGCTGTATGAGATTATGTTGTAACAGTTGCTTGAATACAGACTCAATGGGTTCCCCTAACAGAGTGAACTCACATTTTTGAAATCTTCTTTGTTGTTGTGGAAATTTAGTATTTTGGACCATGTTGGGAGGTTGATTGAAAACATTAAACATGTTGGCAGAAGTGTTAGGTCCTTGTAATGTGATGATTGTTCTTGCTTGTACAATTTTAGCATCAACTACTCCATCATTGGTAAAGTTTTTGTTGCGAGACCAAAATCTGTTTCTGTCATTGGAGGTGTTTTGCACGATCGAATTTCTATTGGATGTTGATGTCTTAAGTTCACCTTTTTCAATGAGATCCTTTTCTATTATAACCCCTTTTTCCACTATTTTTGAAAAAGATGTACAACAATGTACCCTTAAGTTACTCCTTAGTTTCGCATGAAGGTTTTCCTGGAACATAGTAACTTTTTGTTTTTTAGGTATCTCGACAAGACACTGACTAGCTATAGTCCTCCATCTCTGGAAGAAAGCAATGAATGTTTCACCTTTGTCTTGTGTTGTGTGACACAAGGTTGCTATATTTATCTCGTGGTCTATGTTGAAGGAGAATTGCTCAACAAATTTCTCATCCAGTTCACCCCAAGATCTGATGCCATAGTCTAGACCTGAAAACCACTCTAGTGCAATTCCTACAAGACTTCTTGGAAATAGTCTCATAAGATACGTGGGGTCATAAGCGACATCTATACATATGCTAGAAAATTCCCTTATATGTTATATCAGATTTCGTTTGCCATTGTACTTAGGGAGATTTGGTATGACATACCTGTGAGGGAAAGGGGTCATGTGCAATGATCTATCAAAGGGAAATGGGCATATGTCCTTTGTTGAAAAGGATTTCTTAGTTGACATTGCCATGTTATCCATCTGTGTTTGTAGTGCATGCATTTGTGTTTGTAAGACGTCAACCTAGGTCAATGATGTGTTGGGTGGGTTATGTGGATCCGTGTATGTATTCTAAAATGCAAGATCTTGTGATGGGTTTCGATTGAACATTGGTATTTGAGGTGCGTTTGGATTCAGAATGTTGATAAACGTGTTCTGGTCCAAAATTTGCATAAATTGGTTTTGACTTGGGATCTGTGTGAATGGATTTTGAGTATCGCTCTAGGAGAAGGGATTCTGATTCAAAATCTGTGTAAATTGGTGTTGACTTGGAATCTGGGAGAATGGGTTCTGATTCAGAATCTGTGTGAATGGGTTTTGACTTGGAGTCTGTGTGAATGGATTATGGCTACTGATCTGGGAGAATGGATTTTGATTTGGAATCTGTGTGAATGTATTCTGACTGCTGATCTGGGAAGATGGATTTTGATTGCCATATTGGAATGAGGGAATGCCTCTTGTTTGTGTGATTTGTGGTATAGTACTAGTGGTTTGAACACTAGGTTTGGCCATTGACTGAGGTATGGTACCTGTGATGTGAACACTAGGTATGGCTATTGACTATGGTATGGTACTCGTGACACTGACATTTGGTGTAGAAGCTGATGTTTTAGATCTTTTACTCCCAACAAGAGGACCGAAGGGAGTGGACGATGATGCCCCTATAGTGAAATTAAATCCTGATGTCATGCCACACATACCAAATGGAGATGTATGGACTGTCATACTCTGTGTAGGTATGCCAGATGGTATGGTTGTATTTACCTTAGTTATAGTAGTACTAGCAGTCATTGTATTAGTCCCTTGTGTAGGTTGAGCTTGTAAGGTGCTAATATCGAATCTTGTAGGTAAGGTAGTGCCTTCAGCTAGAAATTTGGCTAAGTATCATTGACGATCATTTGCTAGGTACTCATCTACAAAAGAGGCAAACTTAGGGTCTTGTGCTGTAGCCTCTGTGTCTTCTACTATAATGTGTCCTTGAGTGTTTCTAGTGGTGAATTTGTCTAATAAAGTCCTGTGAGGTCTTTTGGAGAATGGATTGATGAATTCTTTTTGGTTCAACATATTTTCTCTCTCTCTCTCTCTTCTCTTAGACCTAGTTTCAACCATGTAAGATAAGCTCAATATGCAAGGAATGCAAAACTACGCCTATGGACAATATGACTCTAGTCTATGTTTTTGGGATTTTCTGAATGCAAAATAAGGGATGTTCTAAGATGATGCTAGTCTAAAATAACAATATCTAAAGATGAAAAATCTAAGCAAACTTCTAAGGTAATCAATTCTGTAAACCTGAGACAGGGGGACCAACTACCGAAAGTCTAACCAAGGCGTCAATTTAGTTAAGTCAAGGAACCAATGTAGGATGAGGATCAAAGACAAGTTGAGTTTCCTAACTAGACTGATGAGCTAGGAGGACTCTCTATAGGAAAAAGGATAAGATGATAGGACTAGGTTCAATGACAGATTTCACTGATGCTATGATTTTTCTAGAGTGTAGATGGTGGACCTATCCTAAAGTTTGCAAAAGTGACCTTCCTAGCAGTTTAATCTCAAGGCAATATGTACTCAAAGATGAAAGTAAAACTCAAAATCAGAATGACTCTAGTAATGAATAAATGATACCTAAAGGATGTAAAATTTGAGCAAATCGTTTCAAGTTTCTGTCCAAGGACAAGTAAGAAAATCAAAGACTGGTGTGATAGTGTTGACTTGACAGTGACTATGAATTCTGGTTTTCTAATAATCTAGAAAATGCATCACAATATTTATCAAATGCGGTTATGTTTCACAGTTGGGGTTTTCTGTCAATTAGTTGCATGTTTCTGGTAAAGTTCAATGTCTGAATCTGGTAGATGTGTTTTAGTTTCTAACATATGCGACTCATAATGACAGTTGCGACCCATATTGTAATAGATGTGGTTTTCCTAAACTTATGAATTGGTAAAAAATTTTGTGACAGTGGAAAATGCATCGTTTGAGACTGCAGTTGCGGCTCACCTTGTCAAATGCGTCACAGTATATCACAAATGCAATTTTTTGAATAAAAATGTAGTTTTGACAAAGAAAATGTGAGCTAATCTAGTAGATATGACTCTTAGGTAAATAGATGCGACTCGACGAAACAATTGTGACTTTCTGGTGAATAGTTGCGACTGTTGTATTTTGAGTGAATTGAGTTATAAAACTGACACTGTTTTCCATGATCAAGTTTTGGAAAACAAAGACAATCATTAGACAAAGTGTTTTCAGTTTGATTTTGGACTCAAAGAACGTTGAATTTGACAATAGACAAGCACATCCTAGGCTATGAAGGACAATATTTACTGAGTTCTCACTTGGGTTTCCCTAGCTACGCTTATTCAAGGCAGATGATTAGTAGCTTGACCCCTTTGGCTCCCCTCCATGGCTCATTAACGTCATTCGAGGTAGCCAAGCTACAATACCTATGAACATCCCATGGCATACCTTCATCTCTACACATGAACCATAAGAATATTAGACAACTTCATAGGTCTGACCTGTTGCACAGTAAATAGAAGGATTTTGGACACTACAAACAAAGGTATTTAATTAGGGCATTCCATTCGTAGATCCATGCAGTGAGAGTCTTCTTTCGAATCCATCTCGTCAGAACCATACACGTGATTCTTGGACTTTCCCCAAGAATCCACTTTTATATACTGGCTGGAAGTCCCTCAGGTTCAGGGTGCTACCGGTTTGAGTCATCCTGGGGTGAGTACTTTTTCCCACCAGAACAGGCTCAAGTTCTAGAGTTAGTAACTATTTCTCTTACACCCAAGATCGCATGAATGTGCAAGGGGAGAGGATACTTCGATGTACCAAATCGTGAGGGTAATTACACAATTGTACTTTGTACTTTCACACCAAACATAGTAGACACTTGTTAATTTTAATCCAAATGAGAGATTTGCTACACTACCTGTGTACCTCAGAATTTTACCCTATTTTAATGTGCAAAATACCTTAAAATGAAAATGATAAAACACTAAGAACACTTTAATGATTAGCCTAAAGAGTGATAAAATAAGGAAAATAGATGAAATAAAATGCAAATCGATTATACCTTCCTTGCTATTGAAGACTCCTTGGTTGACCCTTGATTTAGATGAATTTGTATGCTCCTTAGATGGCTTTTGATGTTACTAGGTGCAAGATTGATAATGAAAAATGACTAAATGGATGGCTAAATGATAGCAAATACTTGAGAATGCAAATTGGCAGCATAAAGTTACTCAAAATGAAAAGTGTTGAAAATTCCCTTGAGGAGGGGGTATTTATAGAAGAATTTGAATTCTCTAGAGAATTCAACGGTTGAGATTCATCCAACAAGGTCAAGATGAAGGGCTATGGTAGGTTGAGAACTCACAAGCCCTCTCATCTTGACATGTGGATGGTGAAGTGGCTAAGAGGAGATGAGGTGTAAGTGAGGTTGCCAAAAGGTACATGAGGTGGAGGAAGGACAAGTACCTTCCAAGTACCTTGGGGGAGTGAGGGAAATTTCCTCAAAAAGGAATTTCTTGTCCCAAATTGAGAGTGAAAGGGACATTTGAGGGGAATCAAAATCTCAACATGGGGAAAAGGAGAGGGTGGTTGGAGAAATAAATGTGAATTAAAAATTCACATTCTTAGAAATCTAAAGGATAAAAATGTAGGCTCAAAAAGGTGGGACTTGAGTGCATGTGGATGATGTATGACAAAGTCAGGTTCACAGAAACTAGCCTTGGAGATAGAATGTGAATTAAAAATTCCTACATAGGAAAAGGAGAATCAGGATAAATAAATGTGAATTAAAATTCACATGGGAAAGAAGGGTCAATGCTAAAAAGAGATAAATGCAAAGGTTGACTAAAAAGGTGGTGCTAAATATGGCTAATGACCTTGGTTAAGGTTGTGCAAATATTTGATTAGAATAATTAATGGAAGATTAAAGGCAAGAGGCAAATGTAGGAGGATGTGACATTAATCTTTGATTAAGAGGATGCACATCCTAATAATGAATTAATTATATTAATCCAAATCATAGAGGGATTATGGAGGATGTGACAAGGAGAGAGAAAGTGAAAGAATTTTAAATTGATTTTAATCAAAAAGGTTAAAATGAGTAAATTAAATAAATTGATGTATTTATTTAATTTAGAGAGGAAAAAGGTGAAAGGTAAAGCATTTAATTGTTTAAATTAAATATTTTAAGGACTTTAGGCAAAAAATGCAATATTAATTGAATAAATTAATATTGACGAAATTGATGAATAAAGAGCCGAATTTGATCGTATGGGAGCGATCAAATTTTGGATGTCTACATTTTTCCCCTCTTTGATATATTGTTATAATAATAGTGTTTCGAAGAAAAATAAAATGCAGATGAGGAAGGAAGTGATAGGGTTTGATGCCCCAACATGGAAGAAGTTGAAGATTGGGGATTGGGGATGCCTCCTCGAGAGGACATGCAGGTTGAAGAGAACATAGGTGTGCTCTTGAAATATATGATGTGATGCAAGGGGAGATGAGGAAGATGACAAGAGAAGAGGATA
>VDFB02047230.1:584195721-584219361 GCA_007258455.2 Sequoia sempervirens | reverse complement strand
TGATCATTCTTGCACAATAGATTATCTTTCTTTTTATCTGTCCATAGTTTATGTGCTGATTAAGCTCTGTTCTAAAATCCTCTGAATAATATCTCTGGTTTTTGACAATTATACTACAATATGTGAAGTCATTATTCATTTCATACCTATGGAATATCCATCTTTCCTCATGCATCTCTAATATAGAACACCTGACTCCTAGGTACATCACCTTCTTTGGGAATTATGCCAACGTTTAAAGGTGATGCAATTTATTTTGGCATTTGCTACCCTTTTCTTTAGAGATATTTCCTTCTTGTTGGCACTAAAATTCCAGATTGGGAATCTCTAGAAGAAAGGCAGCCAATGTCAGGACAAAATTGTATGATGAGGCAAAAAAAGCATAACTGTGACACATACCTAGTATTGCTCATATGCATATCAAAAACAAGGTATAAGTAAAGAACCACCCTGAATATCTCATTTCCTTAAGCATGTTGGGCTCAACTCTTGTAGGAGCCTCATTTTACCCCACATGCTAAATTAAGATGAATAAAACAAAGACACGATTACACCTGTAGCTGCACATAAAGCAAAAAAGTTAGAAAAGAAATGTATATTTTAGGTGTTTTTGATGACTCCGATGGTTTTCTGGGACACCTAAAATGTACACATAGCTTATTTAATGCACATAATGATCAGTTTATAAATGCATAGGGTGAATGTGTATATAATGTTTGTAATCAGTCATTTCTTAGACCATCCTCTTATACCGTTGTTACTTCTTTTCATAAACAGGAACTGGGAACAATAGATGAAGCTCGGGGCAGCAGCAAGACAAGAAAACACATCAGAACTAGTCATTTATAGGAAATGGCTGGTTACCTTCCTTCTATGCAAATTCATTTATTTTCCTTATTCATATATATATATATATATATATATATATATATATATATATATATATTTCATAATTGTATTGAATAAGTTAAGTCAATCTCACGGCTTGTGTGAGATAATGTACACTTATACATTCAATAAAGATTACTCTTTTTCGAAAAAATTGAATCCTCTTCTTTCTATTAAGGCATGCATGTGTATGAAATGCACAATTTGTAATTGTAATCTTTTATGTTTTGTTTCCCATTTAGCAGCATCCAATGTAATGTAGAAGAATGATTTCACAAAATCTCTTCTCAGCTTTAAAATCAACAGCTTAAATCATAATTGATAAAAGCGAAAAACTGTAATAGGGCTGAATTATATTAAAATTCAGAGCCACATCCAAAACACGTATTTGACACCACTCAAAACCCAATTTTTGCTGATTTTGTACAAAAGTTTCCTGAAATTAAAATATGTCAAAGGTATTTTGAAATGATAAAGCCTTTTTATGTCAAAATAAATCACACACGCACTACTTGTTGTTGTAGAGTACATATTGAGTTTTCTAACCATTATGATGTTTATCAACGTATATTTGTAGATATGCATACTAACAATGTTTTGTAGGAATGTAACATAAGGCCTCCACCTAAATCCTCAAGGGAATTCTTATCTTCCATTTTATGTGAAACAAAGGTTGGTCAATTTTTTTACAACAAGTCATGTTTGGATGACACATGTGATCATTGTGGTGGCATGCAACATTTTCCAATTTTCCAACACATGGCTAGTGCACACACAATTGGAGACAAAATTGTCGAATTTGGAAAATACAAGATAGTGGCCTACAGTCTAAAAGATGGGAAAGAAGAAAAGAAGTGTGAATTGGTCAGTGATAAGATTCTAGTATATCAGTTTATGGGCATTTTATGTGATCAGGTGGTGTATGATTATGCAAGGAATACACATAGAGCTCAATGGTTGGACTCATGGTTCAAGTTATGCAAGGACACATTTCCACTTCACAACATCATTTCAGTTGTCGGCTTTGTGGAGAACTACACACTACAACCACAAAATGAGGTGCAATCATAGTACTACAACTCCAAATAGGTTGTTATATTTGTGCATATAGCATTCGTTCATGCAAATGATAGTATATAGGATAACATGAAAGTATTGAGGGAGTATCACTTTTACATCAGTGATGATCACACACATTCAACCGAGTTTGTGCAAGGTTGCTTTCAAATGTTCTATGTTTATTTGGCTAGCAGGGGCATATCATTTAGACAACATATCATATGGTCAGATAACTGTACATCGCAATTCAAGAATGCCAGAATGTTTTACTGGTTGAGAAGGATGCATAGGATCAATGGTGTTCAACATATGTGGAACTTCTCAAAGGTCAGGCATGGAAAGGGGGAGCATGATGGAGCAAGTGCATGTATCAAAAGAGCCCTAACACAAGAAGATTTAAAGTACAAAGACAATGTAAAGTTGACAGATGCAAGATTATTTATCAAGTGGTGCAATCATGCAATGGGTCTAGGCATTCAAGGTAATTCTTTAGTTCATAGATTTTTTTATTTAGTAGATGATACTAACATTCAAAAATATGAGGATTGTCATACACTAACATGATCGAGCGAGCTACACTCTTTTAAAAGCTCCAATGCAGGTACATGGACTATCCATACATGGAAGATGGCATGCTTTTGTTTTGCATGTACACTTCAAGCATGGAATGATTGTGAGTCAACAGAGTGGGTTGACGAATGGTTTGTAAGAAGTCTAACCCCACTTGACACTTATGAGCTCCTGGTGGATCTAAAAATCATAGAGATGCAATCATCCGTTGATTTTGATCATGTATCGGACCTTGTAGAACTAGGTAATATATCTTACTTACAGGTTTTATTTTGATGTTCATTAAATACATCTAACAAGATGAACATATCAATGCAACGCATGTATATGTGGTGATTGCAGATGAAGACAATGAAGAGGGTACATATTATTACCTTTGTCATTTTATCAAGGCCAAAAATAAATTGGAGGCCCCAGTTATAGATGGAGAACACATAGAATATCCTACATGTTCGGTGGTTGTTACTGGAACATGGCTTAGAAGGTACCCAGTTAAGAATGTTGCAGTTTGGTTGTTTGAGGACTTCGACATGCATCAAAATATTCTTCACTACTTGAACCTTTTCGTCACCACTAACATTCATTTGATAAAATATAAGGGAAGACCTATGAACAAGAACTTGTCGAAAGTGTGTGAGTCTGACCACGAGGCAATACTTGACACAATAAAGAGTAGAGTAGACCCGAATGGTTCCCTGGATTGATTGGTAAGTATGCACATTGAATTTGTAAATTCATGCTATTGATCATTGCTTTATTTCAAGTGTTTAAGTTTGATTGTATAAGGGTTTTCAAAATTGCATTAATGTAGATATGCAAAATGATGGTTATATGTTGCTCTTTATTTGGTGCAAGGGCACCAAGCTTCGATGGTTGTCATTAGGGTGCTGAAGTATTGTTTTGGCTTGGATAAGGTCATATAGACCATTTATTGATGTAATAAGTCTATTTTAGTGGTTATTAGTGAGTTAGAAGGTTTTAGTTGCAAATTTTCTAAATTAGTGTAAAGTGTCATTTTTCAAATTTTGAAGTGCAAGAAATGCATAGTGGGGAAGCTGAACAGTTAGGGAAGGCCAAAGGTCACTTGTGGAATTGGTTTTCAATCAATTATTGATTAAGGGATTTTAATATATGTATGTTATTCTTGAATGAAGGAGTGTGTGGAGAAGAGTGGAAGATTTTGTACAAGCATTGATCAATAAAGCTCTGTTTTCTTTGTAAATCTGAGTTTGTTTTTCTCTTTTTCAGTGTTGTAGCAGTCAATTGCATGAGCCCATACTGAATGGAATTGAATAAAAGTGTTTTTATTTGGGTATAGGGATGTGTTAACCATGTTTTGGTTTTTGTGGCATTGAAATCCATCTTGTTTTAATCTCTTAGAGTGGATTTTACTATAGGCGGGTCTAGAAGTCTAAATTTCAAGTTTTGAGGTCATCAAGTGATTTAATGGCTCATTCCACCTAATGTATATATTGTAGCTCAATGGAATGAGTCCATTAGGTTGGGAATAGGTTAGAATATGATTCTTGGAGTAGGGGAGATCATTTTGGAGTGATGGCATGTAGCCTTGGGTGTGAAAATGTGTGATTTTGAGTGAATTTGAGTGGTTTTAGAGTGTGAATGGATGAAATCCTTTGGGGAAGTAATTTGTGAGAGTCTTTTGAGCATGTATAGACATCAAATGGTATTTTTTGGGTGTTGGATGTGATATTTAATCGTGGGAAGAGTGATTTTCAATAAGGCTCCTTGGAAAACCTAGGTTTAGTGGCTTGAGAGTGAGGGTTTAGTAGATTGGTAGCTTGGTGAGCGGTTGGAGCTCTGAAAATTGTGAAATCTTAAGGTTGGTAACCTATTTAATCACTTTCCATGGTGTTTGACTTGATTGCAAGTGTTTGGGAAGGTGTCTCTTTGGAAAAGAGGCCTAATTGGCCTAGTTGCCCCTACGGTATAGTGGGATTTTGGAGAATACATTGAAAAACCCATCTCCAAGCCTCTTGTGACCTTATGAACACTTCAAACACCCTTTTTTAAGCCTGCACATGCTTAATAATCCTTAATATTATGCTTCCCCCAAACTTCACCCACTTTTAGTCTCTAAAACCTCAATTTTCTATTAAAAAATACACTTCTCTCAATGAGGGCTTCATGCCCAAACATACACATGACCTCCCCAGTCCTTTCAAACCTTAAAAAACATCAAACCCCACTAGATCTCACTAAAACCAACTGGTTCTAGCCTTCTTCAAAATAAATTCTTCAATCTGCTACTCCAACCCATGCCTTTTAGGCTTAAAATCATGCATTATATACTTGCTTGTCATTTGAATTGTCATTAATGAAATTATATATTAACTTATATGTTTATCTTACTTTCCTCTTGTAGGAGTAGGTGTTGGAACACTTGAAGGAGTAGGTGTTGAAACACCTCAGGGAGGAGGTGTCGAAACACCTAAAGGAGATAAAGAAAAAGAGATGCCTAAAGAGGTATGTGTTTATTTTATTGTGTTTGGTAAATATGTTCCTATTACCAAAAATTGTATACTAACTTGTATCAATTTGATGTTTTTGTTCACATATATAGATTGAAATTGCAAAATTTGGTAGGAGTGGTTTTTGAGAGGAGCATATTCTAGGACTCATGATGGTTTGAAGAGACGTATATATGAGGTAATCAAGATTTCAATTTTAGAGTTCAATTATAATTCAATGTATATTGATTTTGATGTTAATTATTCAATTTTAAATTATATAATATAACTAATCTCAATTGTGATTTGAATTTTTCTTGTACATTTACCTTTAGAGCCAAAGAGTGCTTCAAAGAGGCTCCATTTTGATGATCCACCAGTAGTTTAGGATGAGATAGACATTTTGGCATGTATATTTTAAATAGATATTGAGATGGAATATGCCACATTTTGTAAAACTTTGTTTGAGTTGGCATTGATGCCATTTTTGTATATGGACATACACTTGATTATTGGATAATTTGATATATAGAAGTTAAGAATCAAAATAATTTGTTCGTCATGTGCATGTTTAAACTGTTCAAAAATTTAATCTTGAGTAATGGTTAAATATCAATGTACAATAGCATAAAAAATAATGGTTATATTATATAGTTGACAATAAAAAATAATGAATAATGGTTAAATTATATCATATATTGCTTAGTTATATTATGGTTAAATTATATAGTTTAAACAACTTTGAAGACAAGAACAATGGTAAAGTTTAACATTTTTACTTTAAAGTTTAAATACACAAATTTCATTGTCTCACACTACATATTTCATATTGCATTATCATTGCATATTGAAATTCAAAAAATATCATAGTTTTATGTTGATAAACATGTCAAAGTGATGTAGAGCAGGGTGACAAAATCTCAACAAACCAACTACCCTTTAATCTTCCTTCTAGACACAAAAAACCATTGGAAAATTATGACCAGGGTACATAAGCACTAAATCAACAATCATCTTCCAATGAAACACTCACCAACACTCTAAAACTCAAAACCCTCACTTTTGACAAGTTTCAAGGGGAGTTTATTGAAAACCTCACCTCCAGACCTCTCCTCACTGTTTCAATGCCTCCAACACCTTCAAATATGTTTTCCCTTGCTTAATTAACTCTTACAAAGTGTTGCACCAAGTGTTTTCCATCACTACCTACTCTTAACCTCCAAATTTCACTCAAAACACATATTCTTGACAACTAGGCATCATGCCCAAACCCCCAAATGGCCACCCTACTCCTGAAATCATGCACACATGCCCCCTACACCTAATTATTCCATTCCACTAAGTTACAATAGAATACAATAGGTGGAAAATACATTTGGTGGAAATTTCCGCGCTGCCCCTGTGGAAAAAACATGAATTTAGGCATAGGAGGCATAACTTGAAGTAGCAAATTAAAGCAATAGTTTGGAAGAAGGTTAGAACCTGGTTGTTTCAATATTATCAAGTGGATTTTGATGTGATAGAAGGTTAGCAAAGGCATGGTAGGTCATTTGGATGTTTGGGCTTGAAGCCCTAGTTGAACAAAGAGTGAAAATGGGTGAAATTGAGAGGTTTTAAGAAGGAAATGTGTGAGAACTTTGGGGGAAGAATAATTTGAAGGTGAATTAAGTTTTTGCAAGGTGAAATAAGAGTGTTTGAAAATATTTTGAGGTTGAATGAGGTTTGGAGATGCGTTTTTCAATAAACACCTGCTTATTTGGTGAAAAATGAGGGTTTCATGAAAGAGGGTCTTAGCAAGCGAGTTTTGACTTAGTGGTTGAGGAATTTTTGGTTTTAGAGGTATTTTAAGGACTATCCAATGGTATTTTGAGTGGGCAGCAAGATTGAAGGAGAGTTCCTTTCTTAAAGTGGGCTAATTGGAGCCCCTTTTCGAGCGTTCAAGGTCAGTTTGATGGTATCGTTCCAAAGTAAGTACATGCGATTCTATGATATATTTAAAAGTTCCCTAATAGGTTCATGAAATGGTAGTTTGTTTGTGGATTTGAATGGTGTCTTCAAAGTTGTGAGACGAAAACCTAGGTTGCACACCTACAAGACTGAACAGTGAGGTTGAGAAGAGTCACCCTTGTTAGGGTTTGAAGGTTGGAAGTTTGATTTCTCCAAGTGAATTTTAGTTTGGATAGTTGTGGACCTCCCTTTAATTGCATTGAAAAAGGACCTTATTCATGACCAAAAACATTAAGACACCCTAAGCACTAACTGGTGCAGGGGCACCAAGAGCATTTTATGTAAATGTTGACAATTGAGGTCTTTTGGTTGTTTAGGGGTATTTGAGAGTTTTTGTTTAAACAATAAGCTCATTTAGACCATTTTATGATGTAAGAGTCCTTTTATAGGTCTTTAGGTGGTTGGAAGGTCTAAGTTGCAAAATATTGTAAAAATTACAAAATTCTATAAAAGTCAAAATTGCAACTTATTGTCAAATGGTGCAAGTTCAAGAGTCATCTTGTTGTAGTTCATGGGGAAATCAGTTGAAAGTTTTTTTAATCATGTTTAGGAATGGTCCTCTTTCGTACCCAAATGCACCAAATCAATCTGAGCTACTTTCAACCGGTTGAATGTCTTAAGAGTCTGAAGTGCAAAATGGCTGCAAACTTTATCATGACGTTACTCAGACACAATGATGCTTAGAAACTTCTTGTTTGATCCTATGTGATTATGTTGATCCCCTCTACAATAACCTCTCATTTTTCTCTACCTCAGAGGCATTTTTTTTATGGTGGTGAGATTTCACTTGGGGAAAAAATTGTCAAATACAAGTAGTGCAAAGTTGCAAAGTCATGCAACTTTCATTCTGCAATTTGTGTGACTAAAATAAATATTCAAATGCATCCAAGTGGGTATGTTTATGCTAGGCATGTTTCTCTTTTGCATCCAAATGCGCCGAATCGCTTCGAGCTACATTCAACCGATTGAATCCCTTAAGAGTCTTAAATGCAAAATGGATGCAAACTTTAGCATGACGTTACTCAAACAATGTGATGCTTAGAAACTTCTTGTTTGAGCCTATGGGATTGTGTTGAGCCCCTCTACAATAATCTCTCTCATTTTGCAGCTATCCAGGGGAGGGTGTTTTCCGTGGTGGCTTAGATTTTGTTTGGGGAAAAGTTTTCAAATGGTAGTAGTGCAAAGTTGCAAAATGGTAACTTTCGTTCGCTAAATCCTGTGACCAAACATACTACTCCAACATGTCCAGGTGGGTATTTTATGCTAGGCATGATCCTCTTTCACACCCAAAGACACTGAATCACTCTGAGCTACATTCAACTGGTAGAATCTCTTATGAGTCTAAAGTACAAAATGGTTGCAATCTTCAGCATGTCATTGGCCTTGACACCAAGACACTTAGAAACTTCTCGCCTAGTTACAATGGATTGTGTTGTACCCTTCTACAATAACCCCTCTCATTTTCACTATCTCGTGAGGTGTTTTCCCATGGTGGTGATATATTTCGCTTTGGGAAAAAAAGTTATCAAATGCAAGTAGTGCAAAGTGGTGCAACTTTCGCTTTGCAACCTCGTGTGGACCAAACTAACTATTCCAACACGCCCAAGTGGTATCGCGAGCAAGCAGGGTATGGTCCACTTTCACACCCAAACACGCCGAATCACTCGAGCTACGCTCAACCCTGTTGAATCCTCGAAGAGTCCGAAATGTAAATGGCTCCAGTACCAAATATGATAAGTTACTTCAAAACACCGTGATGCTGAAACTTATCATCTAAGCCTATGTATGTGTTGAGCCCCTATATAATAACCTATCTCAGTTTTCGCTATCTCAGAGGTCTTTTCCTGTGGCAGCGAGATTTTCGTTGGGAAAAAAGTTGTCAAATGCAAGTAGTGCAAAATTGCAAAGTGGTGCAACCTTCCACCACGCGAACTCTCAGTGACCAAACTAACTATTCTAACGGGTCCAAGTGGATACTTTTGCTATGCATAGTCCCTCTTTCACACCCAAATGGCAATCAATCACCAGGGAGCACGCTCAATCGGCTTGAACTCCTTTAAGAGTCCAAAGTGCAAAATACAAACCTCAACATGCTTATCAAAGACAACTACGAAGCTTAGAAACCATCTGCTATCATGTTGTGCCCTTAAGGTCAACCTCTAGGGTTTTTTCATCTTGGAGGTATTTCTTCCCATGGTATGCAGGATTTACTTGGGGAAAAGGTTAAATGCAAGTAGGTAAAAGCTGGCGCTCTTGCAACTTTTCTATTCTGCAACTCGTGGTGATCTCAACCAACTATTCCAAATATGTTCGAGTGGGTACGCCATACAGGAATGGTCCTTTCACACTCAAACACACTCAATCACCTCCTGAAAGGCATTCAACCCTGGGCCAATCCCAAGAGTCCGGGCGCAAAATGGTTGCAAACTCTCAAAGATGACATTACTCAAACAACTGCTGATGCTTGTGAAAATTCTACTCCAAACCTACAGGATCGCGTTGAGCCCTCTACAATGAACTCCTTCGCTATCTCGAGAGGCATTTTTCAGGTGGCTAGATTCCAATTGGGAAAAGTTGTTAAATGTAAGTAATGCAAAGCTGCAAAGTGGTGCAACTTTCATTCTGCAACTCGTGAAACCAAAAAATAATTGTTGTTCCAATGTGTTCGAAAATGTTTCACGCTTAGGAATGGTCCTTTTGATAATCTAAACGCTAAATCGCTTCTCCGACCTAGTAGCAACTAACCTGACCTCTATATGTCCAAAGTGCAAAATGACTCCGCAAAATCTGTGCATGATATCACTCTACACCATGACTTTAGAAACTTCCCTATCTAAGCTCATAGGATCATAAGTTGTGCCTCTACAATAACCTCTCTCGGTTTTTTCTATCTCAGAGGTGTTTTCCTATGGTGGCAAGATTTCGCTTGGGAAAAAAGTTGTCAAATGCAAGTAGTGCAAAGTTGCAAAGTGGTCCAACTTTCATTCTGCAACTCATGTGACCAAAATAACTATTCCAATGCATTTGAATGAGTATGTTTATGCTAGGAATGGTTCTCTTTTGCACCCAAACGTGTCAAATCGCTCTGAGCTACGTTCAACCGACTAAATCCCTTAAGAGTCTGAAGTACAAAATGGCTACAAACTTCAGTATGGCATTACTAGGACACTGTGATGCTTAGAAACTTCTCATCTTAGCCTATGGGATCATGTTGTTCCCCTCTACAATAACCTCTCTTGGTTTTCACTATCTCAGAGGCGTTTTCTTGTGGTGGTGAGATTTCGCTTGGGGAAAAAGTTGTCAAGTGCAAGTAGTGCAAAGTTGCAAAGTGGTGCAACTTTCGTTCTGCAACTCATGTTGTTAGAAACCAAGACCATATTTTCAAACCAAAATATCCTTCCACAGAAGAGAAAAATAGAAAAAGCAGAGATTTGCAAAAGATGTGAAAATTGATATATTCGAAGTACAAAATATTACAAGAGATAATTTTCTTTATAAAAGAAAAGATGCATAACCTAATATTATCTTGAGCAACAAGATAGCTCAACAAGATAAGGATAAAACCTATAACTTAGAAATTAAATATGCCTAAGTAAACTTATGCAAAGTGTAATTAATAATTAATTACACCAACACCCCCCATAAGTGCAACTTAGGGAGAAGCAAATTATTATGCAAATGATGTGAGATGGGTCTCGAAAACAAAGGCCTGATCAGGTACCCATGTACAAATGCAAAGAGAGAAAACCCAGTGGGAAAAACCCCCTTCAATGAGATGAACTGTTGCAAAGAATCACTGGAAGAACATTGATGAAGCAACACTGGAACCCCAAATCCGGAAAGCAAGGAAAGATATTTCTGTTTGAAAAATACCATATCAAAATCACAAATGCAACAGCAGACCTGATGCCAAGGAACACTCGAAACTCACATACTGGATCAACCCTAGAATTTGTAAGCAATAGTAGATGAAAGGATGAAAGGACCCATAATGATGACAAATCTGGAAGTTGTGTCTCTCGAAGCCAATGCCAAACTAAAACTAAAAACTGTCCATAAGACGAGTACCATCAAGATTCTGGAACATTAACCATAAAAACATGGCCCTCAAACTGAAAAAGATCTGAACCAATTCGGATCAAGAAACATAAAATCCCAATGTGAAGTGTGAACCGAAGCAAACCAATGATGTGTCTAGCTAAGCAAGAAAGAAGCTAAAAGGAAAAAACAAGAAACCAGAAAAACTCATGCAAGTTGTCACCAATACAAAGAATGGATGCAAGAACCCCCCTTAATGGAACTTTATATCAGTTCATTATTACAATACCCAATGATTGCAGAAGGAGAGAATGCAAAACTATAGAAACATAAGTGGAAATGCAAACCTAGTGCACGAAAAAAAAATGAATGCATGCATAAAATAAGGTATACATATTCTATAAATGACCTCATATCTGCATAGAGGCCGAGACCAGCTCTCTAACGTAATGAAAATCACAAAAAACGGATAAGCGAGTCAAAAGATATGCTTCCCGGAGTGAAAACGGAAACATCTGACTTTCAAGGCTGAAAAAGACATCAAAAAAGCAAAACCAAAAAACAAAACCTGCACCATTGCGTAGAGCTAGGAAATAGCTTTCCAGCGATATCTTGTTTGCAAAAAAATGTCATATGTGAAATTTATGCCCGCTTAAATCGCCTCCAAAAGGTCTCGATGGCGTGGAAGCCCTCTGTTGGCTAAAAAATAAAGCCCCTGATCGCCTGGGTGGACCAGGGGGCTGAAGCTAAGGGTTTGGCGGTGAAGCCCCCGGTCACCCACTTGACCAAGGTAGGGGCTTAAAGTCCTAGCGGGGGCTAGAGCTGGGCGCTCGATCGCCCATAGGACCTCACAGTCGGTGCTAAAGCCTGCAGAGGCTGAGCGATCTGGGTGGTGGACCTACTCGAGCGCCACTTCGCTAGTGGAGAATGGGTGGTGCAATCTGTTTATAATAGGTGGCACAAAAATCCACCACTTTTTTTGATTTTTTAATTATTTTTTTGAATCTTTTTCGAAATCTGTGCCTGAGGCCGTACAGCCCTTAGGCAAAAAAATTTTGCCTCTCCGGACGACTGTGTCCAAATCAGACAAATTTTATATCAAAATAGGGGTTTTTGGGCGCTGCAAATCCAATAGTGAGGTCTGTTTTGGCCCAAAGTGCTATGAAAATTAGGCGATCCCTAGATCTATCAGAAAAATCACCAAGCTTGAGACCCTCACAGATCTGGCAAACGGTGACCAAAATGAATGAAATAAAAGCTCCATTTCTGACTTTTTCTAGCACTCTGAATCCAATGGAAAACCCCGATCTAATCCAAGATGCTACATAAATATGCTCAAGGAATGAAACCCTTGAGGGACCTCGAATGAGCTCTGTAATGAATTCCTTCAAAAAAGCTGAGAAGGGGCTACAAATCGAGGCTCTGATACCATGTTAGAAACCAAGATCAGATTTGCAAACCAGAATATCCTTCCACAGAAGAGAAAAAGAGAAAAAGAAGAGATTTGCAAAAGATGTGCAAATTGATATATTCAAAATCCAAAATATTACAAGAGATAATTTTATTTATAAAAGCAAAGATGCATAAACCTAATCTTATCTTGAACAACAAGATAGCTCAACAAGATAAGGATAAAACCTATAACTTAGAAATTAAATATGCCTAAGTAAACTTATGCAAAGTGTAATTAATAATTAATTACACCAACACATGTGACCAAACTAACTATTCCAACGCGTCTAAGTGGGTATGTTTATGCTATACATGGTCCTCTTTCACACCCAAATGCACTGAATCGCTTTGAGCTCCGTTCAACCAACTGCATCCCTTAAAAGTTTGAAGTGCAAAATGGCTGCAAACTTCAACATGACATTACTCAGACACCATGACGCTTAGAAACTTCTCATCTGAGCCTATAGGATCATGTTGTGCCCCTATACAATAAAATCTCTCAATTTTTTCTATCTCAGAGGCATTTTCCTGTGGTGGCGAGATTTCGCTTGGGGAAAAAGTTGTCAAATGCAAGTAGTGCAAAATTGTAAAGTGGTGCAACTTTCATTTTGCAACTCATGTGACCAAAATAATTGTTCCAACACGTCTGAGTGGGTACATTTACGCTAGACATGGTCCTCTTTTGTACCCAAACACGTCGAATCGCTTCGAGCTACATTCAACTGACTGAATCCCTTAAAAGTCTAAAGTGCAAAATGACTGCAAACTTCAGCATGATGTAACTTGGACACGTGATGCTTAGAAACTTCTCATATGATTATATGGGATTGTGTTGTGCCCCTCTACAATAACCTCTCTCGGTTTTCGCTACCTCATAGGCATTTTCCTGTGGTGGCGAGATTTCGCTTGATGAAAAAGTTGTCAAATGCAAGTAGTACAAAATTGCAAAGTGGTGCAACTTTCGTTCTGCAACTCGTGTGACCAAACTAACTATTCCAACACATTCAAATGGGTAGGTTTATGCTAGGAATGGTCCTCTTTCACACCCAAATGCGTTGAATCGCTCTGAGCTACGTTCAATCGACTGAATCCCTTAGGAGTCTAAGAGTCTAAAGTGCAAAATGGCTGCAAACTTCAACATGACGTTACTTAGACACCGTGATGCTTAAAAACTTATTATCTGAGCCTATGGGATCATGTTGTGCCCCTCTCCAATAACCTCTCTTAATTTTTTCTATCTTAGAGGTATTTTCCTGTGGTGGCGAGATTTCTCTTAATGGGGAAAAAGTCAAATGCAAGTAGTGCAAAGTTGCAAAGTGGTGCAACTTTCATTTTGCAACTCATGTGACCAAACTAACTATTCTGATATGTCCAAATGGGTACGTTTACGCTAGGAATGTTCCTCTTTCACACCCAAATGCACTGAATTGTTCTGAGCTACATTCAACTAGTTGAATCCCTTAAGAGTCTGAAGTGCAAAATGACTACAAACTTAAGCATGTCATTACTCGGACACCGCGATGCTTAGAAACTTCTCATCTGAGCCTATGGGATCGTGTTGTGCCCCTCTACAATAAAATCTCTCAATTTTTTCTATCTCGGAGGCATTTTCCTATGGTGGTGAGATTTCGCTTGGGGAAAAAGTTGTCAAATGCAAGTAGTGCAAAGTTGCAAAGTGGTGCAATTTTTGTTCTGCAACTCGTGTGACCAAACTAATTGTTCCAATGTGTCCGAGTGGGTACGTTTATGGTAGGCATGGTCCTCTTTCACACCCAAACGCGTTGAATTGCTCCAAGCTACGTTCAACCAGCCGAATCCCTTAAGAGTCTGAAGTGCAAAATGGCTGCAAACTTCAACATACCGTTACTCAGATACCGTGACGCTTAGAAACTTCTCATCTGAACCTATGGGATCGTGTTGTTTCCCTCTACAATAACCTCTCTCTATTTTTTCTTGGAAGGAAAATAAGCATGTCTAAGTCAAGATCAAGTCCACCCAATATTGGCAAGGCACAAGAAAAGTCCGCCATGCCCATGGTCAAGGAAAATGTCCAAGATGATGCAAAGTTCTATTGGGAAAGAAAAGCTATGTCCAAACTGTTGTCAAGTCTGCCCTTGGCTTAAATAATGCTTGTCCAAGACAAAGGTAAAGTCCGCCCAACTCAAAGCATAAATGGAAAAGACAATGTAAAGTCGGCCTAGCTCAAAGCATACATAGCAAAGACAACTTAAAGTCCACCCCAAGCTGAAAATAGGAGATTGCAAACATATCTTGAAGTCCACCTTAGGCCAAGAAAGAAAATTTCAAGCACTTGATGAAGTTTTCCTTGCAAAATGGCATGCACATGAAGAATTCCACCCAAGGTTGAAGTGAGGATGTTAAGAATGAAGCCAAGTCCACCAAGAGGTGGCAAGACACAAGTAAAGTCTGCCCAACCTTGGAAAAGCACAAGTAGAGTCCGCCTAGCCAAGAGGAGGAAAGAAAACTCAAAAATTGGCTAAGTATTGATACCTTTGAGAGAAAAACTTGGAAAATTGGCTAAGTGTTGATACCTTGGAGAATAAAATTTCAAAATTTGGTTTAGTGTCAAGGAAATTCCCTAAGCGATGAGAAACTTTTCCCAACATGGCCAATCAATCATGAAGTTTTCCAAGGCTAAAATGAAAATGTCTTGCCAAGTCCAAAGTCTACCCAAGAATGGCCTGTTGATCATGAAGTCTACCTAGTTAGCAAGGAAAGTGGCTTTCCAATGAGGAATTCCACTCAAGAATAATAGAAAAATGGCATGACATGTGCCAAATTCTGCCAAGGTTAGAAACAAACATGGTAATTTTTTCCAAGAGGAAACAAAAAAATGGCTAAGTGTGGAATTTTCCTACAACAAAAGAATCAAATTTTGACTAGGTGTTGGAAAGAAAATAGGAAAAATGAAGAGGAATAAAGAGGAAAAGTAAAAAGGAAATGAACAAAATCCTTGTCCAAGGATGGAGTCTTCCCTACTTAACACAAGCCAAAATCACAATTGAAGGAAAATCCACAGGAAAATTTCATTCAAGCATAGAGATGGCCAAAACCTTGGCTAAGTGTTGAATTTCCCACATGAAGGTGTTATAAAATGAAATTGAATATCCAAAATTTGGCTGAGTATGGGAAATACTTCATAGATAAAGTTCCAATTTACTCCATTGTGGCAAAAGCATAGGGAAGTTCTTCTCCAAATTCAAGGCACTTGAAGGAATTTCAAAGCAATCAGGAAAGAAAAGTTTAATAACTTTAAGTCTATACATCTACTCCAAGGGGAGACTTCCAAGCCTCAAATGCAAGCACAAAGGACACAATCATTGGAAAAGAAAGATAGTCTACGGAAAGAACATGGAAAAGAACAAAGTGATCAAGGGGGACATCCAACATGCTGAGATGGTGCCTCATCATCTTCCAACCAGTCAAATTGTTCCAAGCTAGCATGTCTAGGTTCAATGTACCTAACACTCCA
Organism: Sequoia sempervirens; assembly: GCA_007258455.2. NCBI lineage: Eukaryota > Viridiplantae > Streptophyta > Pinopsida > Cupressales > Cupressaceae > Sequoia > Sequoia sempervirens. Next base: position 584,203,386 of record VDFB02047230.1, on the reverse strand, counting down.
TAATGCAACAACTTTTTATTGTTGGTTTATATTTAGAAGAAGGACAAGTGTCCCCAAATGTAATTTTCTCATTGGTCGAGAGGTAGTTAGTTGTGACAAACCCTAATTAGGGTTTTATTTTGTAATCTCGATCATTGATTTGAAATCAATCTTGGCCATTGAATTGTATTCGAGGAGCCCATAAATTGAGCTCACCCCTCATTTGTAAAACATGGGAGCCCTTGTCTACGCTTTCACTTACTATTATGCTCTGATAGATTTTTTCCAAGCATCCATCGCTTGTCCAAAAGCACTTGTTGTAGGCTCTTAGCCATAGTAGCAAGATAGTGAACTGTTTGATAAAATGCTTTGGTAGACATATATGAAAAATGTGGTAGCATAGACAAGGTAGTAAACTATTTGAAAAAATGCCTCAAAGAAATGTGGTCTCATGGTGATGGAATTCCATGAAAATATAGGGAATTTTCTTGTCATGGCATTCCATCACCATGATACTGCATTTATTTGAGGCATTTTTTAAAATAGTTCGCTACCTTGTCTATGCTATTGCTTACAATTACGCTTTGATGGATTTTTTCCAAGAATCCATATAGCTTGTTCGAAAGCACCTATTTTAGACTTTTAGCCATAGCAGCAAGGCAGTGAATTGATTGATAAAATGCTTTGGTAGACAAGGCAGTGAACTGTTTGAAAAAAAATCATCAAAGAAATGTGTTCTCTTGGTGATGGAATGTCATGACAAGCACATTGAGACCACATTTCTTTGAGGCATTTTTTTGAACAGTTCATTACTTGTCTATGCTATTGCTTTTTATTATTCTTTGATATATTTTTTCCAAGCATCCATAGCTTGTTTGGAAGCACCTGTTTTAGGCTTTTAGCCATAGCAGCAAGGTAGTGAACTGTTTGATAAAATTCTTTGGTAAACATGTACGAAAAATGTGGTAGCATAGACAAGGCAATGAATTGTTTGAAAAAATGCCTCAAAGAAATGCGGTCTCATGGTGATGGAATGACATGAAAATCCATATAAATTTTGCATGTCATGGAATTCCATCACCATGAGACCACATTTCTTTCAAGCATTTTTCAAGCAGCTCATTGCTCCTATCTATAGTATTGTTTGCTACATGCTTTGATAGATTTTTCTAAGCATCCATAGCTTGTCTGTTACACTTGTTTTATTTTAGCCATAGCAACAAGGTAGTGAGCTGTTTGACAAAATACTTTGGTAGACATGTATGAAAAATGTGGTAACATAGACAAGGTAGTGAACTATTTGATAAAATACGTCAAAGAAATTTGGCCTCATAGAATGCCATGATAAGAAAATGCAAATGGTACTATCCCTTTATTAGTTATGCAAATGTGAAGTAATTACATAACTCGCTTAGGGTTGGATCTTTGTAAAAACTATACATTGTAATTGAAATTTTATGTCATCTATATCCGCATCTAGTTATTATACTATGCAAAGGTGAAGCAATGTTTTAAATTTTGAAAGATGCACAAAAATGTAATCAACGCAGAAGAATACAAACCACAAAAACTTATTTTTTACAATTCATTAGTTAAAATATTTATTTTATTTTCTCTCTATATCTCTATACATGCTATGGAAATACCTTTCAGTTTCAAAATAAATAGATTTTATCTCTTGTTCTACATTTTTTTACGTTTTTTTTTTAAATATGATTTTTTCCCAACTTTTTAAAAAACTCTTATACTTTTGTTTGTCAAAATTTTCCCTAAAAATATTTTTAAGGTATATGCATTGGAAGCATGAAGCATACACGTGAATACATGCAATATATGTGAAGTATACATGTGAATAAGTGAAGCATACATGTGAATAAGTGAGGCACAAGTAATTGAAGCATTCTAGAGGATACAAACCACCAGGAATGGAGCTTATTTACACAATACGCTTTAGATGGAGCTTATTGAGTAATTGACAGTAATTAATTAAGAATTAGATGTAAACAAAATCTATGCCTACAACATTCAAGCATATGATTTACACAATATGCATGATAACATCATTCAAGAATGGCAGTAGAAAAATAATATTTTTTTAATAAAAAAGTCGTAAGGCTATACAATGATATATATTGATAAAAGTATATACAATATATCCAAAAAAGCCATACATGCTTAGTATAAAGGAGCCATATTATGGACATAAAATGTCACGTATATATTGATAGTAAAAAACATATGTTCCAAAATGCCTCATAGGCATACAACAAACAACTCTCATACAATCATTTCCCTCTAGGGGAAGGAAATAGATCTCGTGTTGCCTTCAAAATTCAGCTGGATGGAGTGAATGTTGGTTCTTTGGTATTTTGAACATGCTCGCTAGTCCTCCTCTCTTCACTCTAGACCTTCAACTGATACAATAAAATGTAAAGATGTTAATACATAGAAATTGAATTGTGGAATGACATATAACAAAATATAATCACTTACCGCATACATATAGTCGTCATTCACATTTACATCATTACTACGTCCACGATCTGGAGTGACAACCACCTGTAGCAACCATCAAGATAGAAATTGAGCTACACAAAAGTATCATGAAAATTTTCTATAATAGACCATAAAAGAGAAAATATAATGTCAAATCGACTAATCTGTTGCATACCTCTCTCAATGGATCAGAACTAGCTATTGTTGCAGCAAATCCGTTGTCCATCATGCCACCAACATCACCAGGGTGGTCTAACGTCAACATCTACAAATGAAAAAGTAAATGGTAGGGTGAACTATTAAATGTTAATGGGATGGGATTAGGAAGGAATAAAGAAACAAAAAGTGAATTAGGAGAAGATAATGTGACACGATCAAGGAATACAAATGCAATGTTTGTGTTTCTCATCAATTTTTTAGATTTGTATATGCAAAATTATGAAAACTAGTTAACATTGTTTTACAAAACCATTATTGAATAAAGGATACCTGAGTGTAAGTTGTTTGAGGAAATGAATTGTGAGGCGTGGAGGTCAAAGATCCACTAGGAAACTGTTTGAAATCCAAAGCATGTTATGAGACAAACATTCAAATATAACATTCAACTATTCAAATGCAATAATAATATCTTTAATACTAGTTGCATACATGTGGACTCAACATCGAGAATGAATAAGGGTTTGTAGGAATGGGGCACGCCTCATGAACACTCTGACCCTGAAATTTCATCATATTGAAATTCTACTAATTTACTTATTCTTAAATTTCAAAATATAATTTAATAAACAATATTAAATGAACTTGTTGAATTTTACCTGAGTGTCAATGCCAAAATCATCTATGAAACCACTTCCCAACCAATGTAGGCTATAGCTGCATCCCAAGCACTCTAATAATTGTATATATCCGCACTTCACAAGCACCACACAATGGTGGGGTGGAGCTCGAGGCCTACACATCTCCTCCACACCAAGCTCTACTAGAGGCCTCACACACTGTAAAATGGTTTGGGTGAGTGAGCCAATTGACTCCAGTGTGTCCACCTCTACACCATCCTTAACAATGGAAGTGAATGACTCCACATGCTCCACCACATGGGCTTCATGGTCTCAAGCACAACTATGGATTGGGACGTCGCGGGCAAAACATTCAGGAGCCCCCACTCTACCCCCGCCAAAGTCTAATATGTCAAAATACTGAAGTATCTTATTGAGGTGATAAACTCTAGTTAGAGTTTCCTCAAAAGTATTGTGGTATCATGGTTATTGCATGGAGGTTAATAAATAACATCCACCACCACCCCAAAATTTCTATTTTTAATTAACTCATATGGTGCACCTAATGGATGGGGAACCTCCTGCATGCATGAGACAAAGGTGCATTGGTTTTCGTGTCTATAAAATAGAACAATGTAAGTTAGCTTTGTTAATTTGTTTTAACATATGCCAGTGACAAACCACTAGCATAATATTGTGTCATCTCATGCCTCTTATTTGACCAAAAAATTATTTTCTCTCTCATTTCTCCTACATGAGATACACTTGACTTCAATGATTCAATAATCCCTCTCCTATAAGGGTGGGTTTCGACATGCTCAGTTAATGTTCCAATTAATTAGCCCCATGTTCTTTTATTGTTTTCAATTTGATTTAGAATATTTTCTTGTGTTCCCTAAGGATGCCTATGAATTGATGGAGGGGTTTCAGGTTATTCTTGAATAGGAGGCTCTTCCTGAGGGGGTGACTATGAATTCTCAATGTTTGGAGGTGGAGATTCATTCCCTAAGAATTAGAACAAAATTTTATTATAAAAACCTATTTCAATCTACATTCTAAATCAAATTCGAAATAAATAGAATAAAAATACATACTTCTTTGCAATCTTCGACGTCTCTGACGTGTTGGCGGCATCCTCGTGAAAAATAGCAAGCTAAGGATGCAAATAATGGATGATATTTGGTGAGTGCGAGTTGCAGACCTCAAATCCTCCAAGCCAAGCTGTGGGTTGAAGTGAAATGAGGGTTTCAAATGCGTTTTTTTCTTTTATTCAACTTTTCCATTTGGCGTGTGCCAAATTGCCAATTTTGGCCTTTTTTTGCATTTTTTTCCAATTTGGCACCTAAATTGTGTCACAAATTGGTGCACTTACCCTATGTCACACATACCATGGATGGTAATTGCATAATAACCTCTCCCATTGCATTATAATGTGATTTTCTAATGAGAAAAATTCATTGTGAATGTTACAAAATGGTCGGCATAGTAGTAGTTCACTCCAAAAAGATGATTGAAACATTTTGTCATATTTTGCAAGGATGGTTGTGGACCATGGGAAGACTCAAATAATGGTTTTTGTGGGATACTTTTCCATTTATTGTACTATCGACATGCTTTGAAGGTCCACTTTCAAGTCAATTCAATAAATGACATTGTCTCTAGATGTATGGGTCATGACATGATGTAAGCATCAATGTAAGTTGGGGATTTGGTCATGAACGTGGATGAGACTAAAATACATTAATTTTTTTATTAAAATTTAAGAAACAAATGTCATGCTAGATAAGGAGAATGGTAGTTTTAGTAAAAGGTGAAACTCTCTTGGGCATCAATATCATAGTCCACAAGGCTCTCGATAAGAATTTTTTAAAAATCTATTGGGGTTGACTTGTTAGACTCAAAAGTGGTTACAATTCAAGACAATATGGCATGATATGTTTAAGATTTGTGTTCATCTTTTGGTGCATATTTTGCAATATATTTGAGAATAACATCAATTGAGAGAACAGGTTGAAAATCTACATTGGCCCTCTAGATAGAGAGGATAGATAGGTTTTGAAGATTTATGTGGTCATCATTTAAAGCAAACATGTGTTTAGTTGGTCATTCTTAGCATTTGAAATACTTGATTTATCTAGCATGCTCTAGGGGCTTTATAATAGCATACAATAGATGTCCCTTTATTCCTAAGGCATGTGTTAGCAAGAAATATGGGGAAACACAAACCAAAGTTCTGAGCTCCAAGTACTTTCTAAGTGTTGTAGTTTATACCCCAGACTCAATAATATAAAGGTAAACACCATTTGATTTAGACACATGAATAAATTAACTAGATATTCATAGACTAATAGATAACCTTAATTAGATAGAATTTCATAAATCATTATATTAATCATATTCAAAAGGGTAATATATATCTATATATATATATATCTTCCCTTGGATCTATAATAAGAGTTTCTCTACCTCTAGAAGTGTTTGTGGAATCTATATATTTTAGGTCAATTGTTGGGCTTCCTAGAGGACTCTGGTGATATGGGCTAACCTCAAACTGACTGCCTCCTCGAGTTGGTGAAATCTGCTCCAGACATGGTCTCTTTGATCTTGGATTTATTGAAATTATGCATGTAATGTCTCTATCTACACCTTAGATTTCCCATTTGTGTCCTACAATACATCATAAGTTGTGGCCCTTTGAATAATTGGTATTTCCAACTAATCCATCTAGGCCTTAGTTGTTGCTATCACTGTTGTCCATTATAAGAAAAATTGGTACAAGGCATTCAAATCCCATTTAGTGTTCTTTAGGGTATGAATCTATGATTTTGAAGTAGAGTGTGTGGTAGCACACTTCTTTCTTTACTCATTTTTTCTTTCTTTCTAAATTTCTATATGGATTTTACGTCTAAATGTTTTCTTTTGCAGTTGGTTGTCCTTGATTACCCCTTCTACCAAAATTTTAAGTTGTGTTGCCAAGGGCTAGGATGAGTCTCCTTGGATGTTAGAAAATTTACCTTGTATCTCCTTTACAAGCTCCTCTAACTAGTTGGAGCTCTCCACATGATGTTTCAAAATTTCTTCCCTTGCAATTTGGTGCAAAATATCACCTAGCTAAAATTTGTGTAAGGGTGAGATGCTTACAATGTCTACTTGTGATCCTACCAGTGGGAGGTGGAGTAGTTATGGAGAGGCCATAGATCGGATCTACGTACTTTTGTTTAGTCAAGAATTCCTTGATGGACTACATGGAGGATGTGGAAAAAGAAGATGGTGTCTCAAACTGTTGAGGGAAAGAGGATTGTTCCTTCTCTAAAGTGGTCATTTGATCTTTTTTAACTTCCTCTTGTAGCTTCTGATAAGCTTTCTTTGTGGCCTCTTTGATATCCTTTTGTACCAACTAAGTGATTTTTAACTTTTTTTCTATCATTAGCTTATCCAATCTTTGTTTATACTAGAGCTCTGTAGTTTGAATCTTCCCTATCTTTTTGTTTTGTAGAGGGGTCGTTGTAGTGGACACTTCTCCAATGGCTAGGTCTTTCAATCACTCCTCTTCTTTTGTTGATTTATCCATTCTCCTTTTTAATGTGATAGTCAATGAGTCCAGAAAGCGATCAATTAGATCTTCCAAAGTTATATTTGGTGTTATCATATATCTAATGGTCACCCTTTATGTAGTTTATTTGTTTGAGTCTATCATGTTTGGGTGTTTTTGTAATGTCATGTCTATTACCTCCTTTCAAAATAGATCACTATATAGTTGGTTCTCATCCACCAATGGGGAGACTTTGGGGATGTTTGTAATCTCAAGAATGGGCGTGTCCTCCAGGATATTTTGCTACTCTTCCTCTACATTGACCACTTACGGGGAGACTTCTCTCTATGCCTTTTCCTTTCTCCTCTTTGGCTTCTTCTTTGAACTCATTTTTAGGAGGGCTTCTGTAGCTTCCAATTTTATGGTTCCTTCCTGGGAGGAGTTCTTGTAAGCTTTTTTTCCTTTGCCTTCTAGTCTCACCTTGGGAAGGTCTTGTTGGTGGGGTGCCAAGGCAGAGTCCTCCAAACCTCCAAGGAGTGTTATACTCCTCTGGTTCTTTCTTGGGAAGGCCCCATTTCTCATGCAACTTCTCTTTATTCTTATCAAAACATTCCTCAACCTTTTTCTTGGCTAGGTTATCCATGTACTATTAGTAAATTATGAACTTCTCAGCTTACATATCTGTTTGGTAGTTAAGGAGTGTAGATACATAGTTGTGGATCTTGGCATCATATACTTCATACATAATTTTGGGTATCCATGAGTTTTTAGGCTCAATGGAATCCATGAAGGTGTAGTATTTATCAACTAGGAAGACAATATCCTTGATATACTGGAGAACCACCTCATACGAGATGTGTTCCCTAGCCTGAAACTTTTGTT